>CM043885.1:19025943-19356918 GCA_024034495.1 Camelina laxa
ACATATTTATGAGTGAGACAGTGTAGAATGTACTATGTAGACAGATTCCATAAAGGATGAATAAATAAGACTTATTGGAGTTTCAAAATAAAGTTATTGAAGTAGATACTAAGTTGGATATCATCTAACCAACATTATAAACTATTTAATAACTGGAGAATGTAAATTTTTTTTTTTTGTTTATTATACAAATGCTAGTTTTTGGAAACCTCATAAACAAAAATAATGTATATGTATTTTTTTGGGTTACATTTTGAAGTTTTTGTAATGAAAAATGTAATTTGTTTTCCTATCCTTTTAAAATTATTCTGATTAGTATAATACACACTATGTAAACGAGCTTTAGTTATTTTTAAACTCAATGTCACTTTTAAAATATTTTCTAAACCCATTGTCTTGCGAAATTAAAACATTTTACTGGAGGTTGTCACAAAAAAAAAAGTAATTTCAACACAAAATTTGGAGCAAATGATAAATGATTCATAATTTAAGATGTAAGTGCTGTGAGTTAGCTACTTACTACTACATAATTTTGCGAAAATTGGTATATTATCTCTACTTTTATGCTTTCTTTAATTTCTCAGCCCGCAATTATAAGAAAAATTATTTAGGTTTTCTAAATCGATAAATATCGATCTATTATGCTAATTCAGTGAACATATATAAAAACTGTGTAGATAGATTCTATAAAAGATAGGATTAATAAAATTTAGTTGAAGTCATGGAAGAATAGATTAAAAGAGAGAGAGTTTGAGAACACACCAAGTTTTTTCACTTCTACAACGACCAACTTGGGGATAAAGAAAGAAGCAAGTCAAAGAACCCTAGAGATTACATCCTCTAATAAACCCTAACTTTTAATGAAACATCTCTGTTTACGAAAACAACTACAATCTGAGAAAAAAAAAATACCATTACACTCTAAACAAATCAGAGGACATCAAAGATAAAACGCCGCAGCAATTCAAGATCATGGTTGATCAATGTCGGGGGAGTCACTCCATCAAATCATCAGCTTGGAACCTCGGTGTCAGATTCGCTATGGCCTCCAAATTCTTCATCATCTTCACCGTCTAAATCCTCCTCATCTTCTTCCTCATACTCTCCTGGGAGGGAAGAGAAGAGATCCTTGATATGGTTAGCTGTGTTATTAGCATAGTAACCATGGACTGTGTTAGTACTTGGCTCATGCGAAAAGGACACAGGTGGTGGTGCAGACACGGTTGGTGGTTGAATAACAACAGGCTTGTTGAGCCCGTATCTAGCCTTTGGATCTTCCGCTGATCCACCGAATGAGATGTTAGAAGCTTGTGTTGTTGTTGGGATCCCAAGTCTTTCCCTTCTTTGCTTCTTTATCTGCTGCTGCTGCTGCGTTTCCTCCTGACCCGCTACAAAGCTCCCTACCATCACCTAAGTTCCAAACCAACAATGCTTAAAACGATACAAACACTCAGAGTCCATTAAAGAGATCAACACCTTTTGCTTTAAGTTATTTACCTGAACAGGACCAGCAGCTATAAAGAGACCGGCAAGTCCACCACCAAAGACACGACCATCTGGTCCAGCAAGGGACACACTCATCCCGCCAGATCTGCTTCTGGTTCCTCCACTCTCGCTTGGTATAAATGAACCAGTCAAAGAAAGAATCTCAAAATGACCCTGACCACAAATTGTTAAACCAAGTTTAGTAAAAAAAGAAAAAAGTTGGAAGCCACGACAGAGTGAAGAGAGAGAGAGAGAGCAGACCTCAAAAGTGAGAGTACCACCAGATGTCATAGATTGACGAAGTGTAACATTGGAAATGGGACCATTGGCTGAAAGAACGCAGATAGCACGAGAGCCTTGTTGAGAGAAGGTCATTATCTTCATTGTCACATCCTGTTAGAACACCAGTGGGATAAAAAGAGTAAGAAATCTAGAGGACTTAGTCAAGATTAATAAGCTTGTTAAATTCTCATAGTGATAATAAGCTGTTCGTAATAAGGTCGCTAAACTGACTTTATTATACTCACATATATTCAGTAAATTACCAGTAAAGAGAATTATAAAGGACATACCTCACCGGCATTTACTGTAAGCACATGAGGTGTAAAACTTGGACTGCCAGTTCTGCAAGTCCTCCACCTGCAAAAGCTAACATCGAAATGAATCAGTAAAAACAGACGAATTGGTAATACTTAGCAAGTGAAAGCCCTTATGTAACAAGACCAGTGCCTATGTATATTCTTAATCACACTCATCAAAGAATCCTTAAGTAGTTTCCCTAAATTGCTTTCTTTTTCATCTACTCTTCAGGGCATTTTCCCTTTTAATACAAGCCTTTTCAGTTTTCACACAAATCCAGTTTACTAGACAGTAACATTCCTTTGCTTTATAGGACAAGTGTGTCCTTTGTCCTTATTCCAACTCCTTTTTTTTAACAAGTCAAACCAAAGACAAAGAGATCCAATATAGCATAAGATCCATTTTAAAAGGCATCTATTGATTCTAAAGAGAGACCAATGGTAAATACAGGACAACAGTTGTGAGATAAAAGACATTACCAGAACTAGGACTGTTGTCGAATTCGAACATCTGAGGAGGCTTGTGCCAATTGTTATTGTTGTTATTGGGCTCTCCACTCCCACTTCCAATTACACTTCCTCGTCCTCGCCCTCTTCCTCTTCCTCTCCCTCTCCCTCGCCCTCTACCTCGTCTCCGAGAGCCAAACTCCGACGACGCCAACGGAACAGAGGAGGAGATGGGCATAGGAGAGAGAGTCACAGCGAGAGAGCCGTCAGGGTTATACTTCCTCGGTCTCCCTCTCTTCTTCTTCAACTCAGAAGACGAATTCTCAACCGGCATTGTCAAGCTAAAAGGAGGAGCAGCATTCTCAGGAGCTTTCACCGACGCAGAGGCGGAGGCAGTGCTGGATTGACCCACCGGAAAAAGATTAGGGTTTTCAGACCGCGGTGGCTCCATGTGGTAACCAGGAGGAGGAGGACGAGGAGCTTCATGTTGTTGATGTTGTTTCAGACCGAAGCTGGTAGCGATGTTGTTGTTGTTGTTGTTAGTTCCTTCTCTCTCCTCCATCTGAAAGATTCTGATTCCGACAATTAAGGACGAAGAAGAAGAATAAGACCCGGAAAAAAAAGCACAAAATTAAAAAGACAAGAGAACTAGTTTGATCACGACAGATTCAAGCTTCGTCTTCAGACAGACACTTAAAGTATAGACAATAGAGAGAGAGAGAGGAAAGAGATCCAGAAGGACGTAAGATTCAGAGAAAAGGGGAAAAAAAATAAAAATCAAATTGTTTTTTTTTTTTTTGAAATTAAGTAGTAGTAGTAGTACTAGTGAAGAAGAGAAAGATCAAAAGCTTCCATGGCGGAATCTTAATTTCAGAAGATTTTTTCTCCTAAAACATTCATAATTACCTGCAGTTTTTTTTTTTTCTTTTTCTTTTTTTTTTTCCTACGAGTGGGTTAAGTTTACAAGATGTGAGAAATTAGGGTTTTGAGGAGAATGGAAAGAGATAAATAAAATAAAAATCAAAAGAGCAGATATTTTTTATTTTACATTACTACATTTTTTTTTAATAAATAAATTAAATAAGTTTTTTTCTTTTTTAAAAAAGGGAGAGAGAAACGAGGAAAGTGTAATTCTTAAAAAGAAAATTGTAATAATGGGCTTAATTAGAAAATTCAAAAAAAATTACACACCTCTCCTAACAAGTCTTGGAGTTTGGGATACAGCTAAAGCTTAATTACTTTAATATATTAATATACTAATGGACTTTGTTTGACCCAAAAAAAATACAATTGGACTTGATTTTGAGATTTTCCTCCATATACTATTTAAAAAAAAAAGAAAAAAAAAGTTAGAGACATTTCTGTCACCTAATATTATCTCTCTTTCTTTTTCCAGTCTACCCACGTTGACTATATAACCAAAACAACACCTTGACCAATTTAGCCTTCCCAAAATCTCAACTACATAAATTTCTTGTCCTAATCCCTGCCATTTGGAGTTTGGTAATGGCTCCGTACCAACATTATCCTCTTTTGTCTAATGGAGTAGATAATAGTGTGAATTATATAATTGATCATGATTGTTGTTGGGGTTATTTAAGTAACATAACAAATTGCACAAGAGAGTTCAGACGTTTTATCACTTCCGAAAGTAAGTTATAGTTGGTCTTCTACTACAGGTCATGCGACTAGACATAATTATTAGTCTAAAAACTCTGATTATTAGGAACTGTATCTATGACAATATATTCCTATTTGGAGAGTTCTAATTCAACTCTAGGAGCAACAACTTTACATCTACAAACTACATGGAAGTATTATATATGTAAGGTTCTAAATTAATTTATGGATAACAAATCGATTGAAGATGATTATCCTAGTGGTAAAATCTTTAGTCACCCACAAGCTTGTTTGAACTCCTACATGGAGACGAAAAATATGGTCAATGCATCAGTAGATTAAGATGAAAGAAAAATGTGAATGAATAAAGGAGTAGAGCATGACGAAAAAGAAAAACGAATAGAGCCACAAAAGATTATGACAAGTCAGGTGATAATAATTTGAGGAAATTTCGAATAATAATGTGAAGTGCTAAAATACAAATTAGGTTGACTAGTTTTCCTCTACAGCTCCACTTCACGGACAAGTTTTTCTTTTCTTCTTCTTGTCAGTCTCTCGAAGAAACCAAGCCATACGTGTATAAAATGACTACTTGAAAGAAAAAGCCAATCATGTAATTGACCTTTTTACAAACCAAACCACATTCAATTTGAGTTTTACAAATAAAACAACTTCAGATTGTGAAACCAAAGGATGATCAAAGCCATCAAACCAAACCACATTCAGACTGTAGCATGAAGGCGAGTCTTCGTTCCTCAAACGAATACTCCAAAACTTCAGGCTTTTCAGACATTGACATTGATCTTGCATTGGTGGTGAATGGTGTTGGTGCTGTATGCATTGGAACAGAGATTGTTGCTGGTGTCGATGGGACTGGAATCATAGCAGCAACGTTCTTCGGTGTTTGCATCATCATAGTCATCATCTTCTCTTCTTCCAAATTCCTAAGAATGTTGTTGTTGTTGTTCTTGACAGGAGTTGCAAATGATGACATCTCATTCACTGCATTGTTTTTCGGAAGTTGTTGTGTTGTTGTTGCTATGTTGGCCTTTGATGCAATCACCGTGGTCGGAATGGGGGAGAATGGTTTGCGAACTAATGGAGATTGCAACAGCTCAGAAGGATTCATTGACTGTTTCCTTGTGGGAAGCCCTGCAATATCAAGCCCTCTTCTTCCTGCAAGATTTAAGATTCATTCACCAATGCAATTAGGATATCTTATCTCAAGACTATGTTGATATCAAATGAGCACATTATATTATAAGACTTAATTACCATTTGATAAAGCTCCATCATTCTGTCGGTGATCTGCTTTCTTGTTAGGCTTAGGAGTCTGATGCATTCCTGCTCCTAAGGAGAGTCTTCGGTTGGTTGCACCACCGGTCGACATTCTTGGAGCCTTTTTACCACCAAGAGGTTTAGATGGGCTCGGTTTGGACCCGTAAAGCGCCTCTTGTTCTGCAATGAGCTGTCCTTGAAGCTTCTTCTGATCCTTTAATATGTAGAAAACAGTTGCATCACATAGAGTTGAATTAGGAGGATGATATTGGTCAGAAGTTTCTGATGGAAACAAAAAAGAAAGGAGCACATATACATACCCGCTGGCGACGGTGTTCTTCTTCTCTTTCCTGCCTCAGTAAATTATACTCCTCAAGCATAGAAAGGAGACGGATCTGGACACAGAGAAAGAGAATTACAAATGGTCAGCAATGACATAAGGAATAATAGTCAACTGAAAACAATAACGGATTTTGTATTCATACACCATCATAGAGAAATTCAATCCCCTTTTCTTGTTCCCAAACAATAGTCTTCGAGGCCAGTGCTTCAACCATTCCTGAATGAATAAATATGAAAAGATACTACCTTCATTATCTATTCAGAGCATAAACATGTAAGTTACTACCTTCATTATCTATACTTACCTGGAAGCTTGTTAACAAGATTACGAGCTTTCTCAGCACGCTTGAGAGTAAGATGAGCTCCTCGTCCAGCATTGTATCGGTTATCATCCTGTAAGTGAAATATATCAGAATATGTAACGAGCTTTTGTTACTTTAAAAAGGTTTTTATGATCTGACTCTAACCCTGTTGTATTCTTCAAGCCAACTTTCTTCATCGCAGGCAGATAACCATTTCTCAACCCTTTCTAGTATCTCCTTTCGGCTTAAAGCTTCCTCTTTGATCTTAGAGATATGTTGCTCAAGATGCTCCAGAACCATTGTAGCATCAACAATACCAGATTCTATCGCCGCTATGGTCTGATCTATAGCACTGTCTGACACTGGCAACAAGTGGGTTTTCCTACATATATCCTCTAGTTCTGACCTTTTCTTCAAAACAAGTTCTTTCATTTTGCTTGTTTTGACAGCGTCCAATCGAACAACTTCTGCCTCAACCTGTATAATAGCAATGGAAGTCATGGTATGATTACAAGTATGGACATCAAAAATCTTCATTTAAGTTATAAGCTTGTGGGCGTAGAGTTTATAAAACAATGTAACCATGAAAAAAGCATCCACAGCTTACGTATTTAATGAAGTCTTCAGAGAGACTATTGGCTTCAGTGATTTCATGTTCTGATGCAGCTATATTGCAGGTAATATGCTGATACTCTTGCTGCTCTTCTATGGGTGTATCCATCAGATTCCAGAGCTCCAACATGGTTGTTGCTAGATCTTGAAGCTTCATCAAATTAAATAGGCAACTATAAGCAGCAACAAGAAAGAAAATTATACATAACTCGTCAAAGTAAATCATCATTTACCCTCTGCATTCTCTGTATCTTGACCTCCCTCAGCTTTTGAACTGCAGCCCCCAGTTTCTCGATTGTATGATCGCTTAAGCTTCTTGGTCCGTCTGGATCACTCAATGTAGGATTCACTTGGCCAACAACCTCATTGAAGTCCATTCCAAGTACTGAACAATGGGAATACAAAGTACACAAGTGCTTCCGGATCATCTCCACACGATCACTCTGAGGGAAACAACACCATAAAAAGAGTAAATACATATCTAATGGTTGGAATAATCTAAAGAAAAACAAAGAAGCCAACAATGCAAATTCAAATTAAATCTCACCTTTTCCTTGTGAAGTGCTTGCAGCTGGCAGTGTAACTCTTCAAGCTTTCTCATAGACAAGTCAGTCTCATCGATAAGTGGTTTAGAGAACATGTTCTCCTTGACCTTAATATCATTAGCAATACTATCTATCTCCCCCAGGACAACAACGAACTGGTTCCTTCTTTCAATTTTCCTCTTCTGCATCTCTTCAAGTTCAGGAAGAATCGTACCAAGCTCTTGCTTCAAGCTTCCAACGCTTTGATCAGACTGACACATAGAAAAGAAGGTTAAAGTTGAAAAAGATAACATAATCATTAACCATAGAGTAAGCAAGTCATTGATCAGATCACGTACGAACCTGTCTAATATGAACAGGACGTTCCCCCATAGCAGAACAGATTGTAGCTAGCTCTGCTTCAGCATCAGCTATTGCTTGCCTTAGCTGAGCTCTACATCGATTCGCTTGATCAACTTTTCTTCTATAAACTTCTAAACATTCACGTTCAAGCTCAAGTAACATCTTATCTCTATCAGTTTCTGTTTCTCCAACTTCATCCCAAATAATCTAATCCACAAAACAAAAAAACAGAAACAAGATCTCATTCTTAAGACTCCACACAAACAATTTGAAAGATAAAACCAAAATAATCAAAAAGAGTCTTAAAATCTCCCAAAAACCTGGAGTTCGTATAAGAGAGATCCACAAGTTGTCTCTACTTGAAGAATCGGATCTTTTTGAATAGTAGCCATTTCGAAATGCTTCAGCCTGTAACAGAGAAGAAACAAACAAGAAACCCTAATCGAAATTAGCAGCTAATTCGAAGCAAATTGATTGAGAAACCCTAACTGATTTTGACATTGCGAATCAACAAATTTTCGAATTGAATTGAGTGAGAGAAACTATAAAAATACTTGCCTGAAACGGGAGATTTCTCGAAGATTATCCAGAACTGATGATTGAATTTGGAAGTTTAATCGATTCGAATCTGTGACTGAAACTTTCGCGAGTAAATTGAAGAATGAAGAAGAAGAAGAAGAAGATAGAGAGAAGTAAAATTAGAAACCTAGATCGAGAAGTTTCAAATGTGTAGAGAAAGAGAGAGAGAGAAGAGAAGAGAAGAGAGAAATAGAGCCGTTACGAAGATGTTAAAAGGTTTTGGGCTAATGAGAGAGAGAGATTGAATTGAGAATTGAGACTTGAGAGTGATGATGGTGAGATTGGGAATTTCGTCCGTTACGAACCAGCTCCTCTAATTTTATTTTATTTTGTGCTTTTTATTTTTGTTTTTTTTTCGAAAACTTTTGAATTTCAAAAAATCTGATTTATGGTGTTTAGAATCTACTGCATCGCGCTTTCAGTAGAGGAATAGATATTAACCGTTGAAATATTCTTATTCTTTATTAACGGTTGAGATCTCACAAACGAAAATCTAAAGCTGACGACGACCCTTCTTTGTTTTGAGAAGAGAACCGGTCGTCTGATTGCAGTTATTTCGGTCTGATATTCGTACCAAACCAAAATTTAACAATTTTCTTCATTGATCAGTGTAGTTTAAATCAAACAGAGATCGGTTTAGTATGTGATTAAGTTATTCTTTAGAAAAACTTACTTGGATGAATAACAGAGGTAAGATATCTAATTGGTTATGAACTTGAGATATTTGTGTTTGGTTTAGGTGTGGTATGATTACATATCGAACCAAATCGTACATATATAGACGGGGACATTACATGATAACATGAAACATCCCCTTTTTAATAAAAGGGAAGTACACAACATAGTTTTTGTAGACTTTATATTTTTAATATATGGTTATAAATGGTTACAAATAGGTTATAAATTAATCCATATATTAATATTAATGGTTACACCTAAATATTAAGAATATTCCAAATTGATAATTGATATATTAATGGTAACAAATAAAATCATGGATATTTCAAACTGTATTTTTGGAAGATTTTAATCTTATATCACGTTGTTTCCAAAGATCTTTAAACACAATATTACAAATTTATTTTCCACAGATTTTATCGACCACAACATTAACCAAAGATGGATTACGAAATTGATAGATTGATTGATTACAAGTTAAATAGTGGGTTACAAGATAGATTACGAAATAAAATTTGACCAGTGTTATAGCACGAGTATTTATATAGAATCATTAACAATATAAAATTTACAAAATATGTGTTTTTTTCAAGCTTTCATATTTAGCATATGATTTTTTTGCATAATGTTTTATCCAAAAAAAACTTTAAAAACAATAACATAAATTATATTTTAAAAATATAATATAAATAAAATAAATTTCAACCCGTGCTCTAGCACGGGTCTTAATCTAGTACTTACTTATTATACAATTCAATAACTCATAACTGAATTATGTGCCTAATTTCTTACACTTTATACACACAACATATCATTTCAAATCATTTAAAGATTAAAACCTCATATTCTGATATTCATATGAATTAATAAGCAAAATAAAATATGTAGAATTAATGGAGAAGTATCTGACCTCATCACTACCATTAGACTTGAATTACAATTTTACAAACAACATATAAAAACTAGAGAAAAAATGAATTATACTAAAAATAATCATTCTTTTCAAATAATTAGCTACCTACGTCTAGTTTTGAAAGTCTAGATGATGGCATAATATATTGTGATTGTCGCACGTTTAACGTCAGATCAATGTTTTAGAATGCTGAGTAAGCAAAACTGCAATATCATCCAAATTTTCGTATCTTTTTAAAAATGGCAAACTGCTATATCGCTCAAACTTTCCCATATTGTAAATATTATATTAGAAAAGTTACTTATTATTACATGAACTCGCACTCTAGGTACGTACTAACCCTAGCTAATTTGTGCTTCTCCACTCTGAATCAATGGCGTGTTCTTCTTTACGAACCCTTTGCAGTTGCACTTCGTCTTCTTTGTATCCTAACTCTAAGCTCTCACGTTATCTTGGCTGACTTAACCATCAAAACAAATGTTTCCGTTCAGTTTCTAGGAAAGAAACAGTCCTCGATTCTCTCCTCAACCCCGAGATTTCTCACCCTTCTCCCCATGGCTTCCTCGAGACCCAGAGGCAAAACTAAAAAAGGTAAAATATATCTTTTCACTACCGGTTTCTTCTAAAGTCTAAACCCTTAATTCTAAGCGTTACTGAATTAGAAAGATGCGTGTATATATTTTCATAGTGGTTGGAATTGTAAGAATGAATGTGTGGGCCGGAAAAGCAACTTTGGGGCGACATGTTATTTCGACTTTTTGCTTTGAGGGGAGACAATCAAGAAAAAGATATGGCTAAGCGTTTCTGCAAGGAGTACAATGCCCGAACCGCAGATCAACTTGGTGATATAATTCCTGTTGTAATCACATTCTACGATGTTAGTTCTTTTAATTTCTACCCTAATCTTTTTTTTAATTCTCTTACTATAATCTTTATATCCGATTTAAATTCTCAACTAGAGAAGAGAAGTTTTTCATCAAAAGATTGGTTTTTAAATAATGGTGATTGGTTACGTACGGTTCATAAATATAGTTCCATGTTTTGGTGTTTCATGAAGTTGTTTACATGTGTGATTTCAGGATAAGAGTTTCACTTTTATCCTCAAGACACCTCCAGCTTCGTTTTTGTTACTTATGGCAGCAGGTATTTGATTTCTTCTTTTGTCCAACTCAAATTAAGTATCATGACCTTTATAATGAATGTTAAGGCCCTTTCTTGAATCTTCTTTCTTAGTTAATTTGAGTTTTGCTAGATCATTATTACTTATGTCCCTTCTCAAACTATATGTATATATAGCGTGCAACAAAAACAAATATGCAAGAAAATAAAAATTAGGTGTATCATATGTTTTTAATTTGATTTAGTTTTCTCAATATAGGAATGATCATGCATGTGTCCTTTATAATCTACGATAGTTTCTTTCACTTTGGAGTTTTCTGATGTTTGACATTATTGATGACTTGTGGAAATAGGTGTAAAGAAAGGATCAAAAGATCCAAAGCAAATTAAAGTTGGGGCGGTAACAATAGACCAACTGCGCAAAATTGCAGAAAGAAAGCTGCCTGAACTGAATTGCACAACCATTGTATCAGCTATGAGAACCATTGCAGGAACTGCAGCTAACATGGGGATAGACATCAACCCTCCTATTCTTGAACCTAAGAAGAAAGTAGCTTTGTTGTAATAACATGGGGAATTTTTTTTATTTTTTTTATTTTTTTTTTTAACTCAGGAGTAATCCCAAGCCCACATAGGTCTAGACTAATCCCTTGGGGAAAGGGCAACCCATGGGTAGGCCCTCTTCCGAGTATTCAAATGAGTCGAAAGCAAGGATCCATACCCTTCCGGAAATAGTTCGAACCCGGATTGTGTTTGCAACCAGAGCTGCAACCAGAGCCCGTCTTTACCATTAGGCCACGAAGACCCAGACATAACATGGGGAAGTTTCATTATGAAACTGGTACGTGTAACATTTAATTGATAAACCTTAACTATCTTTTCGTAATACACTTTGTGATATATAACTTATTTTTCATAATGACATTCGTCGTTTTAGTTCTATATTCTAGGTTCTAAATCTTAAAATTACTTGTATTATTTAAATTTGATTTCGATGAATTGAAAACCAATTCACATCAATTATTACTTTCCCCTTTTAACTTGAGTCTCTTTTTTACACAAATATTCTATAATAATTTTCAACCTATATAAATATATTAATTAAAGTCTAAACCTTATGCATTACTGATCAGCTGAGTGTATTTTCCTAGTGGTTGCATTGTAAGAATGAATATATGGGCCGGAAAAGCAAATTTGACGCGTCTGATAGGTCCGACGTTTCGCTTCGATGGGAGACAATGAAGAAAAACATATGGCTAAGCTGTTCTATAAGTAGTACAATACCCAAACCGCATATAAACTTGATGATATAATTCTTGTCGTCATCATTGTCTAAGACAAAATTATATCACCAAATTTAATTTCTACTAATACATTTTTTAAAATTTCTACCGTAATCATTTTACATTTTCTTACTGTAATTTTTATATACGATTTAAATTCTCAACTAGAAAAAGTAAAATTTTCATATATCACAAGATTGGTTTATGTATAGAGTCGTTTTTGAATGATGGTGGTTTGTTACGGTTCATATATAGTTTCATGTTATGTTGTTTCAAGAAGTTGCTTACATTTGTGGTCTCAGGATCAGAGTTTCACTTTATCCTCAAGACCCCTCATTCTTCGTTGTTGTTACTTAGGGATGTAGGTATTTTAATGGAAAAATGTTTGTCAGTTATTTGAAGTATACGCCAACACATAGCCACACATACAAATAATATAAATGTCTTCTTAACTACGTTAACTATTGTCATTATATAAAGACATCCATAAACAAACATAGGTTATGTGTACAACACCATAAACATTCAGCTCCGATGGTTGGTTCGCCGGAATCCGGCGTTGACCAGTATTAACCGACATTGACCAGCTTTAATCGGCGTTGACCAGTGTTGACCGGCGTTGACCAGAAAAATACTTTAAAAAATATATATTTTTTCTTTTTTCCTAAAAATTCTTTTTTCATGTATTTTTGATAAAGAAATAAAAAAGATAAATAATTTGTATAATTTACAAAACAAAATATAACAACAAAAAGTTATACAACAAAATTTTATGTGTAGTAGATTTTTTCATAAAACTATAACAAATATATACCTTTTCCTTTTAACAATCATTTTTTGTTTTGTATTTTCAAAGGTGGAGATTTTAAATATATCTTATTTCTTTTTACTTATTTATAAGATTATGTTATTTGAAATATATCCAAGGCACTGCCAACTATTTTTTTGATTTTACAAGACCAACCTTTGATTTTGAAAAATCAACTTTTGTTTCTTTAATTATCTTCTAGATATATGTCTTTCATGTAAATAAATATAATATTCATTATTTTCTTCCTTTCTTCTTCTTACTAATAATAAAGAAACAGTTGGCAATGTCTTGGATATATTTCAAATGACATATTCTTATAAATAAGTAAAATATATATATATATATATATATATTTAAAATTCCCACCTTTGAAAATACAAAATAAAATATGATTTTTGAAAAGAAAAGGTATATCTTTGTGATAGTTTTATGAAAAAATCTACTATACATAAATTTTTGGTGGTATAGTTTTATTATATTAATTTTTGTATATTTTCTGTATTAACAAAATTAGTTACTAGATATACCGTAAATTTTGTTTGTCATATAATTTTTTTTTTTGGTATATAATTGTCTTGAATTTTTTTGTTGTATAACTTTTTGTTGTTGTATTTTATTTTGTAAATTATACAAATCATTTATCTTTTTATTTTTTTATCAAAAATACTTGAAAAAAAAATTATTATTTTTAGAATTTTTTTTTTCTGGTCAACGCCGGTCAACACTGGTCAACACCGGTTAAAACTGGTCAATATCGGTTAACACTGGTCAACGCTGGATTCCGGCGAACCAACTACCAGCTGAATGTTTATGGTGTTGTACACATAACCTATGTTTGTTTATGGATGTCTTTATGTGATGACAATAGTTAACGTAGTTAAGAAGACATTTATCTTGTTTGTATGTGTAGCTATGTGTTGGCGTATACTTCAAATAACCGCCAAACATTTTTCCCTTTCTTTATAGCTGCCCCCAAACCCTAGTCCTAGTTGGGTTGGGCTTAGTCTTCTCTATTGCAACCTCATGGGTTAGCCTTCAGTATAGGTCGGTCATACCATGATTGTATATTGATAATATACCTTACTTCTATCTTTGTAGTGAGTATCCATAATATATACGACCCTCCACATGATATAATCTTATCAAAATATAATATAAAACTTATCAATATGACATACGGTCTTATCAATATGATATACGTTCTATTAAGATGACTAACATCGGTTTAAGCTTACCTAACCGGGATATAACCGAGAGTGAATAAATTTTTCCCAACAGTTTGCCCCTACTCTTCATTTTCTAATTTAGAATTTGGAGAGTAGTATGTCTAGTAGATACGCTAGATATCTTGGACTACATGGTGTCATTCCGAAAGTTATTGTCGCTCGTGTATCTTTATCTCTTGTCGACTTTAAAGATAATTAATGATTTTGCCCTAGCCGCAACCTTGCTTCTGTAGATGTTATTGTTCTTCCATTTCCATATATTGTTTTCCTAGCCATAGTAGTCCCTTTGATGTCTTTTTGAGGTTGTACACATTTATTTGCGTGACTCTCCACATACGCCGTTCCACAGATAATTCTTAATAGTCATCTATTTTTGTGGAGTGAATTTTGTGGATTTATTTAGTCATATTTCAGATGAAGAATCCAGATATACTACAATGACATCGAACCTATACGAAGTTGATGTTGCTTAATCTAGAAAAATATAGTTTACCGCTATTCCATGGCTTTGAGGCAACCGCTTCTATTTGTGTGTTTGGGGAGTTGTTCTCCCATTACTTGTCTCTTGTCTTTGTGTAGAACACACGAACCATAGCTAATCCGTTGTTGACTTTTCGTCTTGTCTGTGCCTAATTATGTAAAACAAAAGCCTTTTATGTGAGATTGACATATTTTAGACCTTCGTACTTTCTTGCATCTTTGTGCTGTCTTTTTCGAACCAAAACTATATATGTGTGGTCGTCACTTCTCACTTATTTCCTCACAACATTGTTTTTTGTGACAGCTTTGTTGGATAATTCCAACTTGTGTTAGAAGTTATCTCATTAAGAAGTTGCTTAGGGAGATAAGAGATAAGGATACACAAACAAGATTTAAATAGAGAGGAGTTCTATCTAGATAAGGCTTTGTGTTGTAATCCTATTAGAATTAGGAGTTGTCTAATTCATTATAAATAGAGAGGTCAAAGGAGAGGTGTTCCTTGTGACTTGAGAGGTTTAGTTTTTGAGAAGTTTTCTAAATCAATAAAGAAAGGTGTTCTTTTATTTCAAGTCTTTGATCTTATATTTGGTATCAGAGCCTAAGTTGTGTTCTCTGATCAAACCGGTTGAAAAAGCTACAACAGAGCATGGCGGCTGAAACAAATCCATCGCTACGAACAAAAGATCTGGGAGCTCCATCGATCCAGTGCCCGTTACTCACACCAACCAATTACACGGTTTGGTCGATGAGGATGAAGATCATACTTCGAGTCAGCGAGGTATGGGACGTTATAGAACCTGGATCCACAGATGAAAAGAAGAATGACATTGCGACTGCACTTCTGTTTCAGTCTGTTCCAGAGTCACTTATCTTGCAAATAGGAGAGCAAGATTCAGCTAAAACACTTTGGGGAGCCATCCGATCACGTCACCAAGGAGCGGAGCGTGTTAAAGAGGCAAGACTTCAAACCTTGTTAGCAGAACTAGAACGTTTGAAGATGAGTGAATCAGATTCGGTAGATGACTTTGCGGGAAAGATCTCAGGGATTGCATCACAGTCAGCTTCTTTGGGAGAAACCATCGAAGAACCGAAACTTGTAAAGAAGTTTCTCACCGGATTGCCTAGAGCAAAGTTTATCCATATGGTAGCCTCTCTAGAGCAAGTTCTTGATTTAAACACCACAACGTTTGTGGATATTGTGGGAAGACTAAAAGCATATGAGGAGCGAATTGGTGAAGTAAGTCCAGTCGAAGATCAAGGGAAGTTGATGTTCACTAATACCTCTAATAATCGTGGTGGATATGGCGGTTTTAGAGGAGGATCCAGAGGAAGAGGTAGCTATGGTAGAGGAAGCTACGGTAGAAGTAACTCTGGCAGAGGTGGTTTCGGTAGAGGCAGGGGTCGAGGGAGATTTAACAGCCAAAACCAAGGAGAAACCACAGAAGAGAATCAAAAGCAACAAAAGAAGGATTTATCCAAGGTAATCTGTTGGAGATGCGACAAACCTGGACACTATGCGACAACTTGCACCAACAAGCCGATACAAAATCATAATCAAGAGTCAAACCTGAATGAGACACAAGAAGCAGATGGACTCTATATGCACGAAGTTGTTTTCCTCAACGAAGACAAGGTGACTCCGGAGAACTACGATATCAACAAAGGCAATGCAAGTGTTTGGTATCTAGATAATGGAGCAAGTAATCACATGTCAGGAAACAGAGAATTCTTTTGCAGTTTGGACGAAAGGATTAAGGGGAAAGTGAGGTTTGGTGATGGCTCATATGTTGACATTATTGGGAAAGGAACCATTAACTTTGTTTGCAAAACAGGAGAAATACGAGCACTCAAAGAGATTTATTATATACCTGATCTCAAACACAACATATTAAGTTTAGGACAAGCAACAGAAGGAGGGTGTGAGGTGAACATGAAGAAGAATTTTCTAACACTTCTAGACCCATGTGGAAAGCTGCTTGTAAGAGTTATCAGATCACCAAATCGCTTATACAAGACTCCAATGGAGATCAGTCTGCCAATGTGTCTGCAGGTCGACAGTGATGAAGCTACACGACGCTGGCATGCTCGATTAGGACATGTCAGTTTCAATGTTATGAAGAACATGGTACAGAAAGATATGGTTGAAGGAATGCCAAGCATTATACACGAGCAGGGCATGTGTGAGGTCTTAGCTGGGAAGCAGACAAGAGGATCGTTTCCGGGAAAAGCAAGTTTTCGTGCATCACAGCCTTTGGAGCTGGTACATGGAGACTTGTGTGGTCCAATTTCACCTTCAACACCGGCTAACAACCGCTACGTTTTTGTCTTAATTGACGACTTCTCTAGGTATATGTGGACAATGTTGCTTAGGGAAAAGAGTGAAACGTTTGATTGTTTTAAACGATTCAAGGAGTTTGTCGAGAAACAGTGGTTTAGCCATCAAAACTTTCAGAACCGATAGAGGAGGAGAGTTTACCTCAGGAGAGTTCAATCGTTTTTGTCAGGAAAATGGTGTAGCTAGACACCTAACAGCGCCGTATACGCCACAACAGAACGGTGTGGTAGAGAGAAGGAACCGCACTCTAATGGAGATGACAAGAAGTTTGATGAAAGGGATGTTGATTCCAAATGATATGTGGGGAGAAGCTGTGCGCCACTCGACTTACCTCATTAACCGAGTGCCTACAAAAGCACTGAATGGTCAGACTCCTTATGAGTGTTTCATGTCCAAGAAACCAAACATAGAACACTTGAGAGTGTTCGGTTGTGTCGCATACGCAAAGGTCAATGGACCACAATTGAAGAAACTGGATGATAGATCGAGGAAAATGATTAATCTTGGAACAGAACCAGGTTCTAAGGCCTATAGACTCTACGATCCTATTGCTGGGAGAGTGGTTGTCAGCAGAGATGTGATTTTTGATGAAAGCAGGACTTGGGATTGGTCATCTACGAGAAACAAGTCAGATAATGGTGAACCTGGTATGTTCAAGCTTTTCAAGAAGCTACTGTCGAAAATGGTGGTGGACACGTTAATGAACAAGGTAACGACCAAGAAGTTGCAGACCAAGAAAATGAAATTCATGGTGATCAAGTAGAAGGAGAAGACTACGAGGGTGAAGAGATTGTCGAAAACCAAGCTCAAGAACAACAAGTCGCAGTGCAACCCTTGGTAACACGGTCTGGTCGTGTGGTAACAAAACCACGTCATCTCAATGACTATGTTTTGTTTGCAGAAGCAGAGAGTTGCAGGTTATTCTTAACAATCGATGGAGAACCAGAAAATTATCTAGAAGCTGGAAAGATAAAAGAATGGGTTGATGCTATGAGAGCTGAACTAGATTCGATTATTAAGAATAAAACTTGGGAGCTTGTTGATAAACCACTTGGTGTCAAGCCTATAGGAGTTAGGTGGGTTTACAAACTCAAGAGGAAGGCTGATGGTTCAGTAAATAAGTATAAAGCAAGGCTAGTTGCAAAAGGATACGTACAGCAACAAGGTATTGATTTCGATGAGGTCTTTGCTCCGGTGGCAAGAATCGAGACTATACGACTACTGATAGCACTTGCAGCAACAAGAGGTTGGGAGATTCACCATTTAGATGTGAAGACGGCTTTTCTCAATGGTGAGCTAAAGGAGTTGGTCTATGTTACTCAACCTGAAGGGTTTGAGAAAAAGGGAGAAGAGGATCGAGTCTATAAGCTTCATAAAGCTTTGTATGGACTTCGTCAAGCCCCAAGAGCCTGGAATCTGAAGCTAGATCAAGTTCTTAAAGAAATGAGTTTCATGAAGTGTGTAAAAGAACCAACAGTTTATCGCAAGAAAGAGAAGAAGGAGTTTTTGATTGTGGCTATCTACGTTGATGATCTGTTTGTAACAGGGACGTCTCTCAGTATCATTAAACGTTTTAAGGAAGACATGTCAAGGAGGTTTGAAATGTCAGATTTGGGAAAACTTACTTATTATCTTGGCATAGAGGTTTTCCAAGGAGAGGATGGAATAAGAATCAAACAAGAAGCATACGCTCAAGGGATTCTTATTGATGCAGGGATGGGTTCCTGCAATTCGACTCATGAACCGATGGAGCCGGGACTGAGTTTGTCGAAAGCAGAGAAGGAAACAGAGATTGATGCAACTAGGTACAGAAGAACCATAGGATATTTACGATATCTTCTTCACACAAGACCGGACTTGTCTTTTGCAGTTGGAGTGCTCAGTCGTTATATGCAGAGTCCGAGAGTGTCACATGGGCAAGCAGTCAAGCATGTGGTAAGGTACTTGAAAGGAACTATGAGCTATGGACTGTTCTTTAAAAGGGATGGATCAAGGAAGGTTACAGGGTATAGTGATAGTAGTCACAATATTGACATTGACGATGGAAGGAGCACCACGGGTCATGTCTTTTACTATGGTTCATCGCCTATCACATGGACGACACTGAAACAGCCAACTGTTGCCTTATCATCGTGCGAAGCAGAGTTCATGGCTGCTACGGAGGCTGCCAAACAAGCAATATGGCTTAAAGAGTTGTTGGGTGAGATACTAAGCATGAGAGGAGAGAAGATCCTACTTAGAATTGATAATGAGTCAGCTATAGCTCTAACCAAGAATCCAGTCTTTCATGGAAAAACAAAACACATGCTGGCCAAGTATCATTTTATTCGAGAATGTGTAGAGAATGATCAAATTGAAGTTGATCATGTGCCAGGAGAAGAACAGAAGGCCGACATACTTACAAAGCCTCTAGGACGGTTTAAATTCAAAGAAATGAGAAGTTTACTTGGAGTTGAAGAGATCAAGCTTCCCAGAGTTCGTGTTGGAATTAAGGGGGAGAATGTTGGATAATTCCAACTTGTGTTAGAAGTTATCTCATTAAGAAGTTGCTTAGGGAGATAAGAGATAAGGATACACAAACAAGATTTAAATAGAGAGGAGTTCTATCTAGATAAGGCTTTGTGTTGTAATCCTATTAGAATTAGGAGTTGTCTAATTCATTATAAATAGAGAGGTCAAAGGAGAGGTGTTCCTTGTGACTTGAGAGGTTTAGTTTTTGAGAAGTTTTCTAAATCAATAAAGAAAGGTGTTCTTTTATTTCAAGTCTTTGATCTTATAAGCTTTTGGTATATACGTACCTTACCTTTTCATTTCGTCGTCGTTAGGATTTCCCTTTCTTAACACGTTTGCGACGTTATTGGCCGTTTTCATCATTTAAAAGATGCTTTGTTTCTTGACATGAGAAGGTTTCACATCGACTTGTTCAGTTTTCATCTCCATATGTTCAAGTTTTCTCGAACTTTTTTCACGTAGACATTAGCAGGGAAGAACTCCGACTAGACAATCTAGTATGGTGATCGTCAAGCTTCTCTTTCTTAGAAGGTGTTGCAATTTTGTAACAGTCGCAGCTGCTGCATTTTTCCTAGTTTGTATCCATAACCACTGGTTTTGTTGGTTAAAAACCGTAGCCAATAATATTTTTCTAGAGCTCATTGCCCCATATATTTTTGGTGGTCATTTGTTTCACCGCAACTATTGTTGCATGTTCTTCGAGTGACATACGCTTCATTGCAATTACCATAACTTTGACATTGTCATCCTTTTGAAGTGGCATTCGACTCTGTTTCAAGGAGATCATGCCCCTGGTGTAATAAAACTTTATGTATGGTCTTTCTCACTACATATGTTACTTGAAACGACCGTTGTTGGCACATACTTTTAGTAAGGCTCTGGTTTTTATTAACTGATGATGAGCAGATTTGCTTATGGTTTTTCCCGGAACCATTGTTGGTACTCATAGTGAGGCGTGCCCCTAGTATTTTTTAATTAACCACCAATTTTTGGTGCTTTTTATTATGAGGTGTCCCTCTTATTTGAGACGTAGTGACCGTGGTCGTTGCACGTCGTGGCTTTGTCAATTAAACCCTAGTATTGGGCATCGTGGCCATTTCATGTAAAGAAGTTTTCCCTCACTGCAATTTGAGGTCTGCTTCCTCCATGGGTAAGCTACTTTTATATTGTTAGAGTATACTTCCTCAACGGGTAAATACATTTTTATTTAATGGAGTTTGCTTCCTCAATGGATAAGCAACTACAATATATTTGAGTATGCTTCCTCAATGGGTAAACATCTTTGTGTCTCAGAGTCTACTATCTCGATGGATCAGCAACTACCAAGTTTATGTATTCTTAAGTTTGCTCTCTCTATGGATAAGCAACTTCCAGTTTATCAGAGTATGTTTCCTCGTCACTTTAACTTTGTTGAGAGACATAGCCTCTGATTTCTTTCGTATAATGAGCATTCAATGCTTCTTATACTGTACGAGGCATTGCCTCAGCTTTTGTTTTAAGTGATCATCATCCCTTTTCCTTCTGTTTATGCTTATTGCATCTGTAGAGACTTTACCTCTTCTGTTTTGTTGTTTTCTACAATGGGAAACATTGTCTCCTCATTTTTATAGTGAGCATTCTATGCTTCTTATCTATTAGGAGGCTTTTACCTCTTTTATTTAGTTTTTAGCAACCGTAGTTACTTTATTTCCACTAAGTCTGTGATTTTAGTCTGGCAGCCATCTATACCAACGACATCAGCCATGGTTGCTGCTTGTCACGCTTATAAGATGTGTTGCCTCTTGTTCGATTGGCATTGGCCATGGTCTGCAGCCTTTCCTTTACTGTTCAGCAGTGATCGTTGTCACAACTTTTTCCCTTGTTTTTATTTTCTTTTAGAGACAGTGCCTCTTGATTTTGTTCAGTAGTTGAATGTAGTCACAATTCCATACATGACCGTAGCCAGTAGCCACACCATTCGATTGTAGCCGCTTCTCTTAAGACAAGTTGTATTTGATTCCCTGTTAGTATTTGCGGTATAGCTATACTGGCTTAGCTGGCTCTTTTCAAGTTAAGAGACAAACATATTGCTTCAGATTACTCGAAGTGTTGACCTCTGTTACAAGGCACTTAGCCTTTATCGTAGATGAACGTTGTCTTCTAGACTATTTTTGATGAGCATATAGCTTCTGCTACATTCCTTATTTTATATATATGAGCTTTTTTAAAAAAATCTATAATATTTAGATTCCAATCAAAGAATAACTTATTAGGGATACAATATCCCACATTGAAAGTTGAGTAGAATCTTAACAATATATATAAGATATGGACCTCTCAACTCAAAACCAATTGGCAATGAGTGGAGAGGTCCATATCTTATATATATTGTTAAGATTCTACTCAACTTCCAATGTGGGATATTGTATCCCTAATAATCAAGGATCAATCATCATGAATCACTAACTAGCTAGTCTCAATGATTCTCCAAGATCAATCATCATCAATGATATCAATCTCTCATTAGTTAGTATCTTCCAATTATGTAAATAGTATCATGTCATTACTTTCTGTACAATACTCTAGGAATGTCTTTGTGTATATAAGTCGATCATTGTACTCAATAATAATTATCAGCTCATACAAACATTTTCATGGTATCAATAGCCACTCACGATCTATAAATTTTACAAAATAAACAAAAAAATTTCTTTTTTCTCTTTCTCCTCTATCTCTCTTCTCGACGTCATGGCTGCAACTCCTTCTGTCACTGATGTTCTTCTCACAACTGATGGTGCTCTTCTCACGATCAACATGTCCAACGTTACCAAACTGCTTCCCACCAACTATCTTATGTGGAAGCTACTAGTACGTGCTCTTGTCGCTGGCTATGGATTACTTGGTTACCTTGATGGTTCCACGGCGATTCCACCACCCACAACCACCGTCAATAACGTTGTCGTCCCAAACCAGCTCTTGCGATCTGGAAACGACAAGATAATCTTCTCTACAGTGCGCTCCTTGGTTCGACGTCTCTCTCTGTTCAACCTCTTCTCTCCAGGACAACCTCCTCTGCTGAGATCTGGTCCACTCTTGACGCCACCTATGCGAAGCCGACATCAGTAAAAATATATTGTAGTGGTCGTGTTGAAGAGATTGTTGAGGAAGCAAAAGGCAACTTGTGCGTTTTATTACTCTAACATGGTATCAGAGCCCGGTTCGCACATACTTAACTCAATCCACAATCGGCCCTGCCCAAAAGTTGGCCCACCGATTCATGCCCGAACATACCGAGATTGATGTCTAAAGAGGCCATCATCTCGAGGGGGCGTATTAGAGATACAATATCCCACACTGGAAGTTGAGTAGAATCTTAACAATATATATAAGATATGGACCTTTTCACTCATTGCCAATTGGTTTTGAGTTGGAAGTCTACAATCTAACATTTGTTACGGTGTGGCAAGGTCGTCGTTCCACTACCAAAGTCGCATTTGTTGCTTAAGTTGTCTTTTTTTTATATAGAATAATGACGATTTGACAAGGCTGCAAAAGTTAGTTGCAAACTTATAAAATCCAGTTCATTTTTTAATGAACTGGTACTTATCTCTTTTGGTCGTTGTTTTCCCCTTTAGAGTTGCTTCCTTCATAAACTTATTATTATGCCATGTAGTGCTCCACTTAATTAAAAATATTATATCCTCACGATCCTTGATGATATTGTATCACCAAGGGACGATTTGACTCTTGAGCAATATATACTGGAGATCTAATATTATCGGAAACGTTAGTAGCTATGCCCCCAAGTCGAACAACTTCCTTGCATGCTAGTCTGATTTCATTAGTCGTTATGACTGTGTTGCTAGAGCGACAATATTTGTAAATCCCAAACCAGCTCCAGTATTTTCGAAATGGTGGAGGTATTTCCTCTGCCTAGTTTCTTTCCTGCAATCAAAAGGCTGTTCTCTGATTTTTCTTTTTATGAAAATTATGTTTTTTTTTTTTCTTTTTCTTTTCTTTTTGTTTCAGACCTTCCGATAAGGTTGAATGCCGAGACCAAATCGTCAAACCCCTAGACTTCAGTAGCAAAGCAAGATCATCATATTTCGTTTTAGGTCGTTGAAGATGATCTCCATGGGAAACGTATGTTTGTCAGTTTAGCAATAATGCAACTATGCAAGCATTGCAAAACAACACGCTCATCCTCCTTTTTCTTTCTTCCCCTTCCTCCCCTTTTCTTTCTTCTCTAGCTTCAGCTGTCTCTTCAAGTCGTTCTGTTTCTGCTTGTGCTCCCTCATGACTTTTTCAACGAGCTCATCCTCCTTTTTCTTCAGCTCTTTCAAAGCTTTTTTGAGTTGTTGCTTGTCATTTGCCACTTCCCTTAAATGTTCAGCAGTTTTTTTCATCCCAAACCTGATCCACTTAGAGAGAATCATCTTTATGATACTCTCCTCATCCTCCTCCTTGTTCTTCTCTTTCATCTCCTTGTCTTTCTTCTTCTCTTTGAGACTCCAGAGAATAGCCATTTCTTCTTGAAGTATTTTTGTATCAAAGCTCTCAGTCTCGTCAGTGGCTTCAGAGGTGTACTTGGTGTAGTTGATCATACCACACTCAAGCTTGAAGTGATGAATGGCATCTGGGTATGTAACTGAGACAGATCCATCACTGTCCCAAGCTACATTCGCTTCTTTCTCCTTCTCCACATCAACTGGACCTTGCACAACCACCTTATCTTTTTATTTATTTATTACAAAAACCATCCTTGTTCTAGGTGCAAAATGTTTAAGGGTTAAAATTCTAATAACAAAAACACAATAAAAAAAAAAAATACTATTAGTATATAGACTTTTCAGAACTAAAATAGGAACGAAAACTAAAATATTATTGAGAATGTATATATAGATTTTAAGGCGATAGTGAAACTTAAATTATTGAGACAGTATATTTGAAATTAAGATATAGATATACTTACTTTTGGGGAATTATGTAATTGTTCCTAATAATATAAATAAATTATGGTCTATGCTTAATCCCAAAAACAAAACCATGGTGTGAAATTCACTACTTCTATGTTGCAATATAGTATTTCTAGAAGAAATTTGGTTTCATGGTACGGTATGTTGGATATTATCATATTAGATCATGATAGGAAATACTACTACTTGTTGACAAAATTCAAGTACAAGCTCCTCCTCTTTCTCTTATCAATTCTCATGCGTCCACATCATCAGTTTTAAGTCATCTATTTGATTTGTTTATAAATCACATTTCAATGTCATTATATAGCTCTTATTACTGCTCTTTGGTAGAGATGCAATACGCAAAAGTAACATGGATTACACACAGCACTCAAGCAAACAAATAATTATGGTTTAGTAAAGAAAGGAAGATTATGAGCAAATCATAGAAAGATAACGAAAATGCAGTTGCAGCACAAAATTATGGTTTAGTGTTTTGTTTGTTAGAAAAAACTGATTTTTGTTTTGGTTATTTGTGAAAATTATGTTTTGATTCTGATAAAAATAAATTTATGGTCAATGCTTAATTGCTTATTCTATTAAAAAAATAAAAAAGAAAAGGTTTTTTGTGTGAAATCTACTTACTACTCTCTTTATGTAACATTTTTTAAAAATATATTAGTTCAATATTTGATGACAATAATGATAGTTGCATTGTAGAGAATCAAAGTTGCAGAAAATCTGATTGGCCGCCGCTAGGGAGAGAGGAAGAAAGAAAAAGTAAACGGTCAAGATTAATAGTTTTGAGGAGGTACAACGATCGTGTGGTTTGTATTATTTTGAAGGTAGGGTCTATTTAGGAGACTTCTAGTTTGACCTTTTCTTTTTTTTTAAGTTGTCCGTTACTGCCTGATAAGGTTCAAGTAGTCACTTGAGTTTGAAAAAAAAAAACACGCAATGAATTAATCTTTTCTTTTTAATATTTTTCTTTCAAGTCCAGGACAACAAGGTGATAGTTTGATAATTATTAGTGTGACATGTGACCTTTATACTTAGACTTTCTCTAAGTGACGAAGAGTCTCTGATAGTTTTTTGGAGGGTCTTTCTTCTGTTGGGATCAAACGGTCTAAGTAGTGACACGTGGAGAGATCAAGACGGTTGGTGGTTTAGTCGAAGTCTTTCTTCAATATATCATCTTTATTCTTATCGTTTTGGTTGTTGTACAAGTTTGTTACGATTTACAGAAAGAGAGAGAAAGAAGTGAGAGAGAGGGTCGAAACGTTTGTAGAGAAAAAGAAAGCTCGGTTTAGAGCAACTGTTCTAGTGGACTCCGGAGAACTCTCCGGCGAGACGTAGGATCCTACTTAAGGATCCGAACTCGTAAAATTGCTCTGTGTCGTTTCGTTTTCTGTTCCAAGTCTTTACAAGCGAGTGAAAGAGAGTGAGAGTTCTTTCGATTGCATCACGTTAGATCTAGGATCATATCGGATTAAGAAGCAACAAGTGGTATCAGAGCTATTGGTTGGATTTTCTCGGCGTAGATCTGCGTGGAAGATGACGGATACGAAGCTCAAGATCTCAGTGTTTGACGGATCGGGTGATTTCTCTCTGTGGAAGACGCGCATGTTTGCGCATCTGAGGATTCTTGGTTTGAAGGATGCTTTAACGGTTCAAGAGACTCCAGCTATGGAGTCGGAAAAGGAGGAGGCGGATCTAGTGGCAAAGAAGAAGCGGATCGAAGATGAAGAGGCAAGAACAGCTCGTAGCGAGAAAGCTATGGACATAATCTTCTTGAATGTTGGTGATAAAGTCTTGAGAAAGATTGACAAGTGTACGACTGCAGCGGAAGCGTGGGCAACGCTTGAGCGTTTATATCTGGTGAAGACTCTGCCGAATCGAGTGTATCTTCAACTCAAGGTGTATAACTACAAAATGCAAGAGTCTAGGACGTTGGATGAGAACGTAGATGAGTTTTTGAAGATGATATCTGATCTGAGCAATTTACAGATCCAAGTTCCGGATGAGGTTCAAGCAATTTTGATCCTAAGTTCGCTACCAGAGAAGTTTGATATGTTAAAAGAAACATTGAAGTATGGTCGAGATGGAATAAAACTTGAGGATGTCATTAGTGCGGCTAAGTCCAAGAAACTAGAGATTAGGGATGAGTCTAATATTTTTAGCTCGGTTGGGGAAGGATTGTTTGTACGAGGAATATCAGTTGCAGGTGGTCGATCGGGTCAGTCTAATCAGAACAACAACAATGGATCAAGGTGGGACTCGAAAGAAGGAAAGAAGGTATGTTGGATCTGCGGGAAGGAGGGTCATTTTAAGAGACAATGCTACAAATGGTTAGAAAGGAACAAGAATCAGGCTCAGTCAGGAGAGATAGGAGAATCAGCATTGGTCAAGGATGACTCACAAGATTTAGTAGGTCTGATAGCTGCAGAGGTAAACGTGGGAGAAGATAAATCTGGACAAGAGGAATAGGTCATGGATACAGGTTGTTCCTTTCACATGACCCCGAGAAAGGAGTTTCTCATAGGTTTCAGGGAAGTGAACTCTGGTAAGGTTAGGATGGCTAATAACTCGTACGCAGTTGTGAAAGGAATAGGCGATGTCAAGTTTGAGAATGAGGACGGGAAGACGGTTGTTCTGCATGATGTTAGATATATGCCTGATATATCTAGAAACTTGTTTTCTATGGGATGTCTTGAAGAGAAGGGCTGTGAGTTTAGTGGCGGGAATGGAATTCTTAAGGTGGTGAAAGGGTCTACAGTTGTGATGAAAGGAAAGAGAAGGTCATCTCTGTACATTCTACAAGGAAAGGCTTAAGTGGCGGAAGCCATGGCGGTAGTGTCAAACAACACTGATAAGACGTTGCTGTGGTATAGTAGAATGGGACATGTTGGGCAGCAGGTGCTGAATGTTATGACTAAGAAGGGTTGTTTTGGAGATGACAAGGCAGATATAGAGTTCTGTGAAGATTGCATCATAGGAAAGACCCATAGGACCAGTTTTGAGTCGGCTCGACATGTTACTAAAGATAAACTGGATTACGTCCATTCGGATCTCTGGGGATCTCCTAATGTGCCACAGAGTCTTGGTGGTTGTCAATATTTTGTCAGTTTTACTGACGATTGGTCTCGAAAGATCTGGGTGTATTTTCTCAAAACTAAGGATGAAGCCTTTAACAAGTTTGTTGAGTGGAAGAAAATGGTGGAGATACAGTCAGAGAGGAAAGTAAAAAGGCTGAGGACTGATAACGGATTGGAGTTCTGCAATCGCAAGTTTGATGAGTTTTGTAAGCTTGAAGGGGTCTTAAGGCATAAGACGTGTACTTATGCACCACAACAGAACGGTGTTGCAGAGAGACTCAATAGAACCATAATGAACAAGGTTCAGAGCATGCTGAGTGAGAGTGGGTTAAACAAGAAGTTTTGGGCTGTAGCAGCGTCGACGGCAGTTTATCTAATCAACCGTTCACCTTCATCAGCCATTGATTTTCAGATACCAGAGGAGTTGTGGACTTCTTCAGTTCCAAGTTTTGCATCCTTGAAGAGGTTTGGGTGCGCTGTGTATGTTCACTCATCTGATGGAAAGTTAGATCCACGGGCTAAGAGAGGCATCTTTGTGGGATATCATGATGGTGTTAAGGGGTATCGGGTTTGGTTGATGGATGAGGAAAGATGTACCATCAGTCGCAATGTGGTCTTCAGAGAGGATGTGATTTATAAGGATTTGATGGCAAAGTCGTTTCCAGGTATGTCTACAGAAAATTCTTTGTCTACTAACAAAGTTTCTAGTTTTGACTGTGCAGGCAACAACAGGGACTTACGGGAGCAGGATCAAGGGGAGGCTGGTGATTCTGCTGCTCAGGGTACTGTAACGTTGGATAACTATGTGTTAGCAAGGGATCGTGGGAGAAGGCGAGTGAAGCCACCCGAAAAGTTACAGGACTATGAGACGGATGATGAAGTACTGAACGAGATGCTTGGTGAATTTTCTGGAGTTGCTTATATGATTACAAAAGATGGAGGAGCTCTAGAACCAAGATCGTTTCAGGAAGCTTTGGTTGATCCGGACAGTGATAAGTGGTTAGGAGCTTTTGATGAGGAGATGGAGTCCATTAGTAAAGAATGATACATGGGAACTGGTTGACAGAGTGGGGACGCAGAAGCCGATAGGCTGCAAATGGGTGTTTAAGCGAAAGGCTGGTGTTGTTGGTGTGGAGGGACCAAGGTTTAAAGCTAGACTAGTAGCAAAAGGTTATTCACAGAAAGAAGGAATTGATTATCAGGAAATCTTTTCTCCGGTTGTGAAACATGTTTCGATAAGGTTTGTTCTTTCTATGGTGGTTCATTTTAATGTGGAGTTGCAGCAGATGGATGTCAAGACAGCTTTTTTGCATGGTTATTTGGATGAGACCATTTACATGGAGCAACCTGAAGGTTATGTTGATAGTCAGAATCCGGATAAAGTGTGCTTGCTCAAGAGATCTCTATATGGTTTAAAGTAGTCTCCGAGACAGTGGAATAATAGGTTTGACGTTTTCATGCGAGAGAATGGTTATACACGGAGTAAACATGACTGTTGTGTGTATTATAAGAAGCTCAATGGTGGAGATTTCATCTATTTGTTACTATATGTGGATGATATTCTGATAGCATCCAAGGATAAGCAAGAGGTGACTGGTCTTAAGGGTTTGTTAAGTTCAGAATTTGAAATGAAGGATCTTGGAGATGCTAAGAAGATTCTCGGAATGGAGATCACTCGTGATCGCGAGAGAGGTACATTACATATATCTCAAGAGGGCTATCTGTTAAAGGTTTTGGGAAGCTACAGAATGGATCAAGCGAAGTCAGCAGATACCCCTTTAGGTGCACATTTTAACTTGAAGACAGCTACAGATGGAGAAGTTTTAGCACAAGCTGCCGAGATGAAGAAGGTGCCCTATCAGAGTGTAGTTGGGAGTCTGATGTACTCTATGATTGGAACTCGACCAGATCTTGCACACGCTGTTGGATTGGTGTGTAGGTTTATGAGTAAGCCTTTGAAGGAGCATTTGTAGGCGGTGAAGTGGATACTGAGATACATTCGTGGGTAATTGCAAAAGAAGCTATGTTATAGGAATGAAGGAGAGTTTGTGTTACGAGGTTTCTGTGATTCTAATTACGCTGCGGATAAAGATAAGAGAAGGTCAACTACTGGAATGGTGTTCACCTTAGGTGGTAATACTATCAGCTGGAGGTCGTCATTACAAAAGGTAGTCTCAATCTCGTCAACAGAAGCTGAGTATATGGCTTTAACAGAAGCAGTAAAGGAGGCTGTGTGGCTTAGAGGACTTATGAATGAGTTGGGTTTCAGTCAAGATACAGTCCCGATCTATTGTGATTCTGGAAGTGCAATTGCTTTGGCGAAGAATTCGGTTTATCATGATAGGACGAAGCACATCGATGTGAAGTTTCATTTTATCAGGGATCTGATTAGTAACGGAGTGGTGCAGGTGGTGAAGATTGCATCTGAATACAATCCAGCCGATATCTTTACAAAGGTTTTGCCAGTGGGAAAGTTCCAAGAAGCTCTGGAACTTCTCAGAGATACTAAGAATTAGTAAGGAGCTGAAGCTCCTGTAACAGCTGAGTGGGTTTACTCAGGAGATATGAAGTCAGGTGAGTTTACCTGGAGTTGACTAAAGTGAACGAGTGTGTTCAGGTATCGGAGAGGGAATCCAAGCAAAGCTAGTAACAGGTGGTATAAAGGTCAAGGGGAGGTTTTGTGACATGTGACCTTTATACTTAGACTTTCTCTAAGTGACGAAGAGTCTCTGATAGTTTTTTGGAGGGTCTTTCTTCTGTTGGGATCAAACGGTCTAAGTCGTGACACGTGGAGAGATCAAGACGGTTGGTGGTTTAGTCGAAGTCTTTCTTCAATATATCATCTTTATTCTTATCGTTTTGGTTGTTGTACAAGTTTGTTACGATTTACAGAAAGAGAGAGAAAGAAGTGAGAGAGAGGGTCGAAACGTTTGTAGAGAAAGAGAAAGCTCGGTTTAGAGCAACTGTTCTAGTGGACTCCGGAGAACTCTCCGGCGAGACGTAGGATCCTACTTAAGGATCCGAACTCGTAAAATTGCTCTATGTCGTTTCGTTTTCTGTTCCAAGTCTTTACAAACGAGTGAAAGAGAGTGAGAGTTCTTTCGATCGCATCACGTTAAATCTAGGATCATATCGGATTAAGAAGCAACAATTAGTAATGAAAATGACATTAAAATTTACAACTACATGTAGGCATGTATACAAAATATTTTTCTTTCTTTATGCTCTTAGGTGGAAGTTGCTGGTGATGGTTGTTTATGTAGATGAGTTTTGTTCTTATTTCGTTTTCAAGGCTCATCGAAGTAGTTATGTTTCGCTCCTTGTCTCTGCGTTTCCGAATCTGGAGGATGTTGGATTGCTGTTATATGACTTCTATCTAGACTCTATTTGACGCTTCAACCGTCGGCCACATCTGAAAGTGTTTATTGAGGTTATGAATTGAACTTTTGCTTGTCAGGTTATGAAGTTTGGTTCTTGGTTTGGAGAGATCATCTCTCATGTGAAAGGAGGAAGCAGCTATGATCAATGTGTTGGCCGTGGGCAGCTTTGGTATAGCTCATTCGCAGAAATTTCAGAAGAAAAGATCGGTTTGTTTGTTTAGATTTAGTATTTGTCTTCGTTTTTATTGTTAGTATGCCTCTGGTTTTAGTTGTTGGGTTCGTTCTTTTTCGTTCTCTACTTTAACTTTCTCTTATTGTAAGTTGTAATTGTCTCCGGAGACTTATCCGTTGTCCGTCGACTTAGTTTCCTTCTTTTGGACCTTAGATTACAGGGATATTTCTATTTTCCGCTGGATTAAGATGTATATTACAATATATCCTTTCAAATAATATCAATAACATCATATGATGACAAAAAAAAAAAAAAGTGGGCATGTATACAAAAAGAACTCAAGTCTAAAGAAAAAGTTGACTTCATTTGTACTTTTTTCTTTCTAAGAAAATAAACTTGTTCATGCAATTTTCTCCAAATCCATATAACATGCTACGAAATGTTGGTTAGTGATTACAAAACATATGTTGACCAGAACTAAAAATATTATTCGGAATAAATATTGTATACCCTACGTCCCTCCATAAGTAGTTTATTTTATATTATTATTATATATATACCAAAGTATTTGTTTGTATCACATTGTTTATTTATTGAACTGATGAGACATAGGACACGTTGGAGAGCGGAGACGACGTGGATCGTGGAAGAAGATATACTTCAAAGTTCAAAGTGCAAACACTTTTGTTTTCTTGTCAAGAAGTACTAGTACACTTCTTTTATGGTGCGCCGACTCCCACAGTATTTTGGGACCAGTTAGATGAAAGAGTAATTTTTGGCGCAGAATAAGGGATACCAAATCAGTAAATCACACACATGGTTAAAGGATTTAATTCTGTTTTACTCCTATATCAGAAATTTTTTTCTGCATTACCTCAATTTATTCTACATACCCTCTTCTTTAATGAAATGACGAAACTACCCTTCTAACAATTTTTAAATAAAATCGAACATCCTAGTTGTACCAGTTGTATGCATTACACCTTAGTTGTACCCTAGTTGTACCCCTTAGTTGTACCCTAGTTGTACCCTAATTGTACCCGTTGCACCCTAGTTGTACCCATGTTGTACCCGTTGTACCAGTTGTACCCCGCATAGTAGGATTCGAACCCTGGGCGCGCGCTCGTGCGCATGAGCTCGCAGCCACTGAGCTATTGTGTTTTTCGTTGAACATTTACTGATTTAATTATATTTAACCTTTAACAATCTTCATTAAGGGTAATATTGTCTTTTTACCATTGAGGGGTTTTCGAGAAATTGTTTTGATGAAATAGGGTATAATAGATTATAGTCCCATGATTAAATGCTTGATCGACTTGTTCGTGTTTTTTCTTATTATTTTTTTTGTTTCCACCAAAGACATGATTAATTTTCATCTAGAGCAACTCTTTTTTTTCTTGTTTCCTTTCTCTAGTGTAACATAAAATTTATGAACTGGATTAACATTAAGGCTTAAAACAATACCATAATCAATAATTTCAAAGAGAAAATTCATAATGTTGTAAAACACTTGAGTGAACTCCATTAGACCGGCCCATCTACTGTCCAGCCCATTTGGTACTTAGGTCCAGCTCATTAGGCCCATGACCAATGGCCCATTTATACTTTGTAATTCCTATTGTGTTTTGGTCTTAGGGTTACTCCTTGCCTTATAAATATGTAACTTCGATTCATTATCAATAATAAGAGACTAAGAGATTACTCCCTAAACTCTCTAGTTTACAATACGTTATCAGCACGATAGCCTCTAACCCTAAACCCTAAAACAGCCGCCTATTCTCTTCTTCCCTAAAACCCTAAACCGCCTCTTATTCTTTCATCTTCCTTCGAGAATCTCTCTTGATCTCGAAGCTCTTTCTAACACACAAGCATCATTAGCTTGTGATCGAGTTTTCCCTCAAAAACCCTATCGAGGTTTGTGGTTACTTGGTTCGGGGGTGAACTCGCGTGCACGATACTGACCGATAGCAGTACGCAGACGGTACGGTAGCGGTACGCAGAAGCTGATCGGTAGTGGTACGCAGAAGCTGATCGATAGCGGTACGCAGAGCTGATCGATAGCTGATCGATAGCGATACACAGAAGCTGATCGATAGCGATCGATAGCGGTACACAGAAGCTGATCGATAGCGATCGATAGCGGTACACTGATCTGATCGATAGCGATCGATAGCGGTACACGGATCTGATCGATAGCGATCGATAGCGGTACACGGATCTGATCGATAGCGATCGATAGCGATACACGGAGTTGATCGAGAGCGGTACACAGGCGGTACGAGGAACTGTCCGAGAGTTCGCGAGGAGCTGATCGAGTGGAATTACCGAGGTCTTTAGCTCCCGGTCCAAACCAGTCAGAATCCTAAGGTGTTAAGGTAAAATTCGAACCTTCTCAAAACCCTATGATCGAACTTGAACCTAAAACTATTGAACCCTAAAACCTACAATTGCACAAACAAATAAAAGGTTAAGATCCATGTTTATTATAACCCTAAAATCGAAATTGCTTGTCATGAATTGTTTGTTTATATTTTCGATCATTGCATACATCATAAAAGTTAAAATCAAATCAAGTATAGGGTACTATAGAATCGATCCTTTGCATGAACCCCAAATCGAATTTTGTAGTTCTTGTTTAGGATTGTTAATCGAAACCTAGAAAGAAATAAAAGGAAATTTTGAAAAAAGGAAATCCTATCTAGAAATAAAAGGAAACCATTGCATGCATTATCTATTTGCTTTTGTTGTCTTGCATGAATGATTTTAAACCGAAAAACAATAAGAGGCAAGGCATGTTTCGGTCTCAAATACCGCATGGCCTAAGGCATGGTTCGGTCTCAAAAACCGCATGTCCTAAACTAATAATGCATGGTTCGGTCTCAAATACCGCATGCTAACAAACGGTTGTCTATTTTCTGTTTTATGCAGATGGCAAGTCTTAAGAGCCTAGACTACCCAATTTTGCAAGCTTCTGGAAAGAACTATTTGCAATGGGCACAAGACACTAAGATCTATTTGAAATCGAGTGGCTTGCATGGTTGCATCGATGAGGGTGTTGAGAGCACTGATAGAAACAATAACAAGTGTATCCAACACATGCACCATCACCTTGCTGAGTGTCTCAAAAACCAGTACCTCTTCATAGAAGATCCTTCGGTCCTTTGGAAAGCGCTTAACCGCCGCTATGGACACCAAAAAACTGTGCTCCTTCCTAAGGCCGAATTCGATTGGAAACACCTAAGGATCCAGGATTACAAATCCGTGGATGAGTATAACTCTGAGCTTTTTAGGATTGTCTCACTCCTTAGGCTGTGTGGAAGAGAGACTACTGAAGAGGAGCTGATAGAAAAGACTTTGTCTACTTTCAGCCCTAACAATATTGTTCTTCAGCAACAATACCGGCAAAAAGGTTTTGCTGATTATGGGCAACTTATAGAATGCTTGCTTCTAGCTGAGCAGAACAATGAGTACAGCCCCATTACCAGAAGCACACAAGGTTGATTTGGGACAGAATGGTGCCACAGATTCTAAGGTACTTGATGAGCCTAAAGAGACCAACTATGTCCACAGAGAAAGACACTATGGCCGTGGCCGTGGTGATAGAGGACGTGGTGGTCGTGGCGGTCAAGGAGGCCGAAGAGGTCGCGGACGTGGTGATAAGGGCCGTGTGTCCTTCAAACCACAATCCAAGACCAAATCGACTTGTTACCGATGTGGTATGTCAAACCACTGGTCTAAGAACTGTAGGACACCCAAACATCTCATTGATGCATATCAAGAAGTTTTGAAAAAGACTCCTGAAGCTAACCATGTTTACATCGATGATGAAGGAGACTTCGATCATGAGAATGATGACTTGCTAAACCAAGAGACTTCCGACTGCCTAGGAGAATGATGAACAATTTTTCGTTTTTATTTTGGTTTAATTTCAATGCTTTCTATGATTTAATTTCTATTTCTATGTAATGGATAATTATTTAAATTTAAATCAAAGGATATTTATGAAAGTCTTGTTAAAACACAAAATTATTGTCCTATTTATAGAGATGGCCGAGGACATGAGTGTGCTAGTAGAGGATAGTGGTTCCAGCCACACCATATTACAAGACAAAAGATATTTCATAAATCTTACAAAAAGAAATGCAAATGTTAGCACAATTGCGGGTATAGCAAGTTTAATAGAAGGCTACGGCCAGGCTCACATTTTGTTGCCTAATGGTACACATATCGAACTTAGTGATGCCTTATACTCACCCAGCTCTAAGAGAAGCTTATTGAGCTTTAAAGATATAAGATCAAATGGTTATCACATTGAAACCAAGGGTGAAGGAAATAAAGAATTCCTATACATTACAGAAATTGTAAAAGGACATAAGAAAGTCTTAGAGACTATACCTGCCCTAGCCACTGGTTTATACCATGCTAAGATAAATATGATAGAAGCTAACATGGCAAAGAATAAAATGTTCAATGAGCAATTCACTCTATGGCATGACCGGCTTGGCCACCGGGATCGAACATGATGCGTAAACTGATTAAGAGTTCGAATGGGCACAACCTTAAAGAAAGAAAAGTTTTCCCTAAAAACCTTACTTGTGTAGCATGTGCACAAGGGAAACTTATTATAAGACCTTCACCAGTCAAAGTCACAAAAGAGACTTTAAATTTTCTGGAAAGGATACAAGGTGATATATGTGGACCAATACACCCACCATGTGGGACATTTAGATATTTTATGGTTATGATCGATGCATCAACCAGATGGTCTCACGTTTGCTTGTTATCCACGAGAAACCTAGCATTTGCTAGGCTCTTAGCTCAAATCATTCGATTGAGAGCACACTTTCCGGACTTTCCACTTAAGACCATACGTCTCGATGGTGCTGGTGAATTTACATCCCAAGCATTTAATGATTATTGTATGTCCATGGGGGTGAGTGTGGAACATCCCGTAGCACATGTCCATACACAAAACGGATTAGCTGAATCCTTCATTAAACGAATACAATTGATAGCTCGACCATTGTTAATGCGATCGAAGCTGCCCGTGTCGGCTTGGGGACACGCGGTCTTACATGCTGCCGAACTAATACGTATCAGGCCATCTAGTGAACACAAATATTCACCATCCCAACTATTATCGGGTCGAGAGCCAGACTTGTCCCATCTCAAAACATTCGGTTGTGCCGTATATGTACCGATTGCTCCACCACAGAAAAGTAAAATGGGACCTCAAAGGAGGATGGGAATATATGTTGGATATGAGTCTCCCACTATTTTAAAGTATCTTGAGCCAACCACAGGAGATTTATTTAAGGCCAGATACGCGGACTGTCAATTTGTTGAGTCCGAATTCCCTATGTTAAGTGGAGAGACTAGCAAGCTGGGTAAAGAATTAACATGGAATCAAACATCCTTAGAATGGCAAGATCCTCGGACTATGGCATGTGATGCGGAAGTCCAAAGAATTATTCATTTGCAAAAGCTAGCTAACCAATTGCCAGATTCCTTTGCTGATCCAAAGAAAGTAACAAAATCGTACATACCAGCTTGCAATGCACCAGTACGTATTGATGTTCAAAAGGAACACAATAACCAAGTTGCTACAGAGTCTAGACCACGTTTAAAACGAGGTAGACCGGTAGGTTCCAAAGATAAAAATCCTCGGAAGTCTAAAAGTGCAAAACAGACCGAGGCTAAGGGAACTATAGAGAATACAGACAATGTCGTAGAAACTCCTAGGACACCAAGTGAGGGTCAGGACGCTGAACCTCATGAGCCTGAAGGAGCCGACAACAATGAGATCTCAATAAATTATATTGTGTCTGGTATTCAATGGAACCGAAAGAATGTCGACATTGATGATATATTTGCATACAAGGTAGCACTTGAGATAAATGAGGATCATGAACCCACATCCATGTTAGAGTGCACTCAAAGCAAAGATTGGCTTAAATGGAAAGAAGCTATTGATGTGGAGTTAAACTCTTTAAAGAAGAGAAGTGTGTTTGGTCCAATCATAAGGACAACACCCGAAATTAAACCAGTTGGACATAAGTGGGTCTTTGTAAGAAAGAGAAATGAAAACAATGAAATTGTAAGATACAAAGCACGGCTTGTAGCACAAGGATTCTCTCAAAGACCTGGCATAGATTATGAGGAGACTTACTCCCCTGTGATGGATGCAACGACTTTTAGATATCTAATAAGTCTGGCTGTAAGAGAGAAACTGGATTTGCGGTTAATGGATGTTGTGACTGCATACTTATATGGTCCACTGGATAATGAGATTTATATGAGATTACCAGAGGGTATAGAGCTCAAAGATAAGAAAGGTTCTCGAGACCAACACTGCATAAGGCTAGACAAATCACTTTATGGGCTGAAGCAAAGCGGTCGAATGTGGTATAATCGATTAAGTGATTATTTAGCAAAGATAGGCTATAAGAACGACCCAATCAGTCCATGTGTGTTCATAAAGAAGTTTGCAAACAAAGGATTTGTGATAATAGCAGTGTATGTGGATGATTTAAACATCCTTGGAACCCCTGGAGAAATCGCCCAAACAGTAGAATATCTCAAGAGAGAATTCGAAATGAAAGACCTAGGCAAAACAAAATTCTGTTTGGGATTGCAGCTTGAGTACAGAAATAATGGGATCCTTGTGCACCAAAGGGCATATACAGAAAAGGTACTCAAGAGGTTTAATATGGACCAAGCTCACTCATTGACTAGCCCAATGGTTGTGAGAAGTATTGATGTAGAAAAGGATCCATTTGCTCCTAAGAAGGAGAATGAAGAGGTCCTTGGTCCAGAAGTGCCTTACCTCAGTGCTATAGGAGCGTTAATGTTCTTGGCTAGTCACACTAGACCAGACATATGCTTTGCCGTGAACCTCCTAGCAAGATAAAGTTCTTGTCCGACCAAACGGCACTGGAATGGTATTAAACATGTCCTACGTTACCTACAAGGAACGGTGGATTTTGGTCTTTATTATACTAACCATAACAAAGAAGGTTTAGTTGGTTTTGCTTATGCAGGTTACTTATCCGATCCACACAATGGCAAATCGCAAACTGGCTATGTGTTTACACATGGTGGTACTGCGGTCTCATGGCGTTCTATGAAGCAAACCCTTGTTGCTACATCTTCCAATCACGCGGAGATCCTAGCCATCCATGAAGCCAGCCGCGAGTGTGTATGGTTGCGGTCCATGACTCAACACATTCGGAGAGATAGTGGTATGATCGAAGACAAGGAAGCTACGGTCATCTACGAAGATAACACAGCCTGTATCGCACAACTTAAAGATGGTTACATTAAGGGAGATCGGACGAAGCACATACTGCCCAAGTTCTTCTTCACACATGAACTACAAAAGGCCGGAGAAGTTCAAGTGGTGCAAGTTCAGTCATGCGACAACTCAGCTGATCTCTTCACCAAAGCACTACCGACCACGACATTCAAGAAGCTCGCGCACCAAATTGGAATGCGGAGGCTTAAGGACTTGGAGTGATGTTTGGAACAGGGGGAGCAATGTGTGCTGTACTCTTTTTCCTTCACCAAGGTTTTGTCCCACTGGGTTTTCCTGGTAAGGTTTTAATGAGGCAGCATCCCCTAAGCACATTGCATCGATCCCATCCAACATAGGCACGGTCATTTCGTCCAAGGGGGAGTGTTGTAAAACACTTGAGTGGACTCCATTAGACCGGCCCATCTACTGTCCAGCCCATTTGATACTTAGGTCCAGCCCATTAGGCCCATGGCCAATGGCCCATTCATACTTTGTAATTCCTATTGTGTTTTGGTCTTAGGGTTACTCCTTGCCCTATAAATATGTAACCTCGATTCATTATCAATAATAAGAGACTAAGAGATTACTCCCTAAACTCTCTAGTTTACAACATATAAACTATGTTTGGGCATAGAAAACAATTAAATAGTTGAATAGGTTTTTGCCCACCAAAAAAAACGAATTGTTGGCCTAGAAAACAATTAAAAGTCTTTTGACTCAACTGTTATATTTGGGCATTCATCATTTTTGGCCTTTTTCTTTTGACTCAACTGTTATATTTCAAAATGGAAATATTAAAAGTCTAAGTTTTGTAAAATATTTGTTTTTTTTTTTCTCTATTTAATAAGTTTTGTAAGAAAATGGGATACAGTACAAAAAAAATTCTATACTCGTACTATACTGCACTCGGTTTTGTAAGAAAATCCAAATGGAAACTTAAAATAAAATTATCCAAGTGGAAACTTAAAATAAAATTGAACCGAGATAAACCGGACTAAGAGTGTTTTCGGTTTAATTTTATTGCACTCTGTTTTCGGTTTAATTTTATTGTAAACCAATTTTGTAAATCCGGCGATGACCTTGAGGCCGAGTGGACTGCTAGCTTTCCGATTCCGAGGCTTGCTAAGCACGTGTGGTGTTATGGCGATGGAGTCTCTGGTGTTTCTCTCGATCTCGTGAGGTATTTTTGTAGACCTAAATTACTCCAATCTGGGACTTTGATTTCCAAGTGACCAAGTAAGCCGGTTGGTATTGGAGTGTTTTGCTTTTGTTGGTTTTGGTGGTCGATAAACCAATCAGTTCAGCTTTAGTTTCAGCTTTGAATTGCATTTGCTTGCTTGATTGCATCGGGACTTGGATTGTAGGATTAGAGCTAGGCACGTTGCAATCTCTGTTTCGTAATTGTTAGTTCTCATCATGTTCAACTGTCGGTTTAACTGTTGTATACTTCTCAAGTGTTGGTCTTATACTGAAGCATTCTTATTTGTCTTTGTCTGATTGTTTCTTCTGAGTTATCCAAGTTATGTAGCATTTGCCTCCCAGACTTGACTTTAACAAATACTAATGAATCTGTGGTTCCTTTTCAGTTCGATGCATTGTTTTGAGGGTCCAGATTGGCTTCATCTTAAAAGAGGTAGAGAGTCTTTTCCAAGAGTCCCCTTGGTAAAAGTAGATCCCCAAGGCAGGTGTGGCGGCGTTCTTGTTCATGGTTTGCAGATGATCATACTCAAGGCTTCCCAGGTTTATTTTTTTGGCATCCTTGATCAGCTTCAGTTTAATTTTTCACTTCATCTGCTACAAGTTTCCAACCTTCTATCTCTTCTTTTACTAGCTTTATGCTTTGTGTTTCGGGTTGGCTCTGGACTAGTTGGAGATGACGATGCCTTCAGTTCTGGAGGGACAGTCTCTGCTCGAGTTGAATCATCTTACATAATCAACTTGCGTGATCTGGAAATGAAACACGTTAAAGATTTTGTTTTTCTACATGGTAGGTTTAGCAAGCAAGGTTTTCCCAGTATGCATTATGTGACAAAAAATGGTGCTTCCTCTTATAATTATGTGTTTTTGCATCTTGTTTTTTGTTCAGGTTATATTGAGCCTGTAATTGTCATCCTTCAGGAAGAAGAGCATACTTGGGCTGGGCGAGTTTCATGGAAGCACCATACTTGCATGTTTTCTGCCCTTAGTATCAATACAACATTAAACCAACACCCACTCATCTGGTCAGCTTTTGTATGTTCTTAGCTTCCTCTTTATATAAATTTCTTCCCAAGAATTCAAATATAAGCTGAGAGCAGAAATGAAAGTCATATTAAAGATTCTCGTGTGTATTCACTGTTGTTACTTGACTAGGCTTTTCAGTCAGCTGTCTTTTTCTTCACTGTTCTTTGTTTAGCATGCTCTCAAATGGGTTGACTAATCTTTCGTTAGGAAATAACAAGCTATTCTATGCATACTGGAAAGATGATCTTACTATAAAAGCCCTTCGGCAGACAGACTCTAGTCCCTGATCATGCTTATTCCTATTCTTTTGGTATCTTCCAGAATTTGCCCCATGATGCCTACAAACTACTTGCAGTGCCATCTACTTACCTCCATTAATAACGAACAGTTATGTCATGCCCACCAAGTCTAGAGTATCGGCTGTTCTCGTTGTTCTAGCATCTATGACTATGGGTGTGAATTAAGCATAAATATGACTTAAAAAATATTTTGTGGAATATCGATCATTATGTTGTTTTAATCATTATGTTAATTATTATAACTCAAACTAATAGCATATATATGCAAAATTTTATTATAAAAAAAAAAAAAAGACAAAGAGTAGTGCCACAAAATGGTGCGAGGCTGCGAGCAATATACCCTTTCGCAGCAATTAAATGTACTAGTGGCAGAGAATACTCGGTTTTAGTAATTTTTTTGGGTGAAAAGTAAGAAGTAGACAGTAAACAAAGAATGCTCTGTTTCAAAGTGCGTGTGTAACAACATAACGACTTTAGAACTTACATTTCCACAGTAAACTCTTTAAAATAAAAATGAGACCAATACATAGCAGACCCTTTATTAATATTAGGATACCGGATGAACGTAGTAAGGGGCCGGGTAAGTGGAAAACGTTCGAGCTTCATCATTCATAACGAGATTGACTACTCCCCGTTCGTTGTTGTCTACGAAATAGACGCAGTTTTTATAAAGGCCATACAAGCTAGCCTTGACACAGAAAGGTTCAGACTTGGAGAGGAAAATGCAGAGATCTCCAATGTCATCAGTGTACAAAGCATTCCCATTCCCGTCTAACTTCAACACCATTATATGCCTACCTTCCATTCTCCCTTCCTCATCGTTGTTTCTCTCTTTGAACCACTTCACCATAAACATTTCTCCTGTGGGTCGTGACTCCACCAAGTGCTCTGTCGTGCAACACTTATCTAACCGCTCCCAGACTGACTCCGCGATGTCAGGAAGGTTTCTTAAGGTCAATGTCTGCATCTTGGGTTTGTTTCTGTGTTTTTCAAGATCCCAAGATCCCATGCGTGTGCCTCCAGAAGCCGGCATGGAGAACATCCCATCTCTCTTTGAATACATGACTCGGGAGGAGAAGAAGCCTTGATCTGTGATTTTGATGTTGACCCACTCGGCCTTGTCTTTGAGAGCAGGCCTGCATAAGCTGAGCTGAGGACCCTCGAACTTGACGGCCACGATGCAGTCGTCGTCCTCGGGAGAAGAGGAGGACATGGCCACGTTGGTTACCAACTGAGTTTGGCAATGAGGCAGAGTCACGAGAGGAGGTAGTGAGATTCGCTTCGGGTCTGAATCCGAAGCACTCGGGTTTAAGTCATCTTGGAGACACACTACACCGTCTTTCAAGGTTGCTAGCCAGCCATGGGATACTCCTATCGTTCTCGTCTCTTTCATCAGATACATAGGCACTGTCTTTTCCAAAAGCCTGATATCACAAGGAGAAGCAGCATAATCGCAAATCACAAGGTTTCCAATATTATTATCCCTCGGAGTAGGTATAGCGAGGACGACTTGATAGAGAGGGGTTTTCGACATGAACCGAACGCCACCGAGGTGTCTCTGCGGAATAATCCACGATTTCAGAAGCAGGAATATTACAATAACAATAACAGAGAGAAGAGAAGAGAAGCTTACAGCTACGATCGCAGGTGGTTTCTTGAGACAGAGTCGGCTGAGGAGGAGCAAAGACCCCATAGTGTTCTTAGAAAAGACAGATGAATACTAAATCGTACGTTAATGAAAATTTGGTAATAAAGCCTCCACTAGTATTAATGAAGATGAATTGCCTTGCCCACCAAGTTCAACTTTAGATCTTGGAAACATATCTTTCTATTATAAACTCGTCCTTTTCTTGTGGTTCTCGTTTCTTGGTTTCATATTTATTTATTGGTCAGTGATGATTAAGAAACCAACAAAAAAAAAAAAAAGACGAGTTGGCCCCATGAGTAAGGGTGTGAATTATGAATATTTTGTTTGTTCATACTTCATTGCATGTGTTAGTTCCTCAGCAAAGAGAGGTGGTACAAAACCCTAGTTAGGGCCGGGAATTGAATATATGATGATGACTCCATGTCATAAAGATTTATTTCCATGCCTTCCAAGTCCAGATTTACTTTCCATATAAGTCGTTTCTTGTGGACCCATGAGTAAGTCCCAAAAGTCCTCAAAAGATTTACAAATATGCGCCATTGGCCAAAAGATCCTCACTCATTTTTTTTTTGGTCATCTCATAATATTAATAAACGAGGTGGAATACATTTGAGAAATACAACTTAAGTCGGCGGAAAACAAGATTTCCCCGAAGTCTAAAGTTCAAAAAAAGGGAAACAAAGCCGGCGGTCAAGAAGAAAACCCCAGAAGCATAAGTGAAACCAACAAAGAAACAAACAACAAAGCAAACAAATTTAACTTTGGAAAGAGGACCAACCCAAGAACTAAAAACAAAAGCAAACTAGGTAAAACCTTTATGAAATAAACTAGTCTCAAAATGCAAAGTTTCTTCTTCTGAAGCTCTTGTAGTTGAGTTTTACCAATGATGCCCACGGCCAATCCACAAGTAACAACCACAAGTAATAACAAATAAACCCTCTTTATCGAGCCATCTTCGGTCAAACCGAAAACAACTTCTCCCTTTCCTAGCTTTATCCTCAAGAAGTGCTAAAACCGATTTATGGTCGGAGGCTACCATAGGTAAATATTCTGTGAAGGCATTGCTAAAGATATCATGTAACTTTTCGTTGGCCAAGGTCCGATCAAGGCGACAACGGATTGGTTTCTTGTCCCGCCAGCCACGCCAAGATAAACTATCCCCAACCGCGGGGAACTCTAATAGTCCACAATGGCGAATCATAGTGTTAAATCCAACAAAAGAGGATGCATGACGCAGTTTCCCACCCCGCTTTTCATGATTACCTTTTAACTCATTAAAGTCACCAATAAGAAACCAAGGGGAGTCGCGGGATAAGCTAATTCGCGTTAAGCGTTCCCAAACCAAATCTCGGTTTTTTGGAACCGGATCACCATAGACAAAAGAAAAATAAATGATTTGTCCTTTGTAAGTGAGTTCTACATCAATTAACCTATTGGACTCAAATAAAATAGAAGCATCATAAGTATTATTATAAAATAAGGCTAATCCGCCACTGCAACCAACAGGTTCAACCGTTCTTAAAAGAGAATAACCAAAATGACCAACAAAAGGTTCCAAAATAGAAAAAGACTGTCTAGTTTCAGATAAAAAAAGAAAGTCCGGCCGATGCTTGTTCCATAGATCCCTGAGATATCCAATAGTTGCCTTGTTTCCAAGCCCTTGACAATTCCAACTCAAAATCTTCATTTATCTTTCATTGGTTTAGGTGGCTTGGATCCACCAGCTGCTCCCTTCTCCTGTTCCAGGTTCCTTGGTTTACACTCTCTCCCGCTGAATCAGTAGCTTTAGGAGCAGGGCGTTTCCTTGGGGTTGTGCGCAGATACACATTTATTTTCTTTGAAACATTACCCTTGAGAGCCAAGGATGACTTAGCCTTGCGAGCCTTATCCACAGGTGGAGGATCGGTGGGCTCATCCCCTCCATCAGTGTCCATCTCTAAAGAGACTTCACCCGAATCAACAACCTCTATCTCAGTGTTTGTCGAGAGTGAACCAGGATCCAAAGTAAGATCATCTGAGGGGTCTTTTAAACCATCATCGTGACTCTGAGGAAGCTCCGAACCCGTATTCTCAGTCTCGGATTGAACCATTGGATGATCAGCAGGTTTTTCAGAACCATCTTCTGTCCCATTCTGAGTTTCTTGAACCAAAACCGGAGTGGACTTATCCGCATCCGCCAAAGCATCATCATGGCTCCTTTCTGCTGGATCAGTCTGCATATCATTTGGATTGGCAGAACCCATTCCTGACAAAACAGCAACCGGCACTGAGGAAGCTGAACCTGACGGAGCCAGGTTCGAACCCGAGTCATCCACTTCTCGCTGTTCACACTTGGTGGTAAGACCAGCATCCTGAAACAGAGGCATGCAGACTCTTTTTGGTGGTGGAACCCCGTGAACCTGAGTTGACCTTTGCTCTTCTAACCGGTAGTTGTCCCTGTTCCAATTCCTCAACTGGAGCTGATCCTGAGGCAGAGGCAACAACCGTAGCATCACTCGATGCAGCACCCGCCGAAACCGCAGCTTCAGCTTTTTGCACCATATGTCTACGCTCATTGAACTGAGCATAATTAGTAAACCAACGTGGCTTGATAGATGGTTCACCAGCCTCCTTATCCGACCTGATTTTGAAACCTGTTTCGTGCTTCCCCTTGCCAGACCGCTGGTATGCATTGTTGTGAGCCACTGCTTCCTTACCCTTCCCTTTGTAATCACCCTCCTTACCTTTACCCTTATTCCTCTCATTAGTAACAGCTCCTTTGTAGCTCTGAATAGGGTGAGATGCTTCTTCCTCCATAGGAGTGTGAAGTGCAGGTGTGATCTTCGATGTTGCCCACAGAGGAAAATTATCCACATCATGACAAAGGCTAAAGCATTTTTAAAAGAAACCATGGAGCCTCTCGAACCGCAGAGTCACAATAGTCTCCTCACCATTATAGAATTCAATCACCGTTTCAAAACAAAGGGGTTTAAAGTCATTGACAATAACTTGAACCCTTCCACCATCAATATCAACCGCCTCAACTCGACCAAGCTCTGAACCAATACTACGAAAGGTTGGTTCAGCCCAGAATTGGAAAGGAACTCCGAGAACTCGAATCCAGAAGGTTATATCCGAGGGATACGCAGGGTCAACCGTAGGACTCCATCGGACCATGGACACCATCCAGCGGTCGAAGTGGAATGGGGCCATCTGAAGTACCTCCGTGATGTCATCTTCGTTATCAAAATCAAATTGGAACTTTCCCATTCCCAGATCAGCACCCACGACCTTCCCTTCCAAATGCCAAATCATGGGAAGCATGAACAGAAGGGATTTCATGTCTTGCTTCCTAGGGTTCATACACCGACCAACAACTGTCTTCGAATACCCCGCTATTAGAGCCGAGTTATCAAAGTACGGAATCTTGATTCTCCGTTTGGGCACCCCACCATCAACATTCTTTCCCGAAACACTCTTTCCCAACAAGTCACTCTGAGACATGATTTTTCTCACTAGAACAACCCAAGAATACCAAGTAAACAAGAAGAGAGAAAAAGCAAAAGCAGAGGACTTAAGAACCAAATGATTGTGATCATTATTTTGTTCATAAATAAGAATAGTTATTTTGGCCTTAAAAGTTTAAATAGCCTTTATACAGTAGTAAGTATTGGGGTGGTGGATGGTCTTTGTCTAATTTTGTCGTTTGGCTAAAACGATGAGTGACTTAAATAAACCTCTAAGTAACGACTAATGCCGGAGTCAACATTTGTTGAACACGTCAATTAATCGATCGATGAAAAACCTAAGATGTGGTTTACGTGACATGATCAGTTCAGTTTTCTAAACCTTATTTGGGTTTTGGAGGATTAACCAAGGTATACAATTCGTTTAGAAGACCTACCTTAAAGATCATGCTTTACAGAAATGTTTATTTATGTCTTAAAAATTTAAGTCATATTTTAAATTAGTTTCCAAAAATTATACTTTAAATATCTAAAAAAAAATTAGTATTACATAAATATTTTTTTTTGAAAAAGGTACATAAATATTATTATAAGAAAATTATTTGTATACAACACATATATTGGCCATTTTTAATGATAAGAAAATAAGTATTGTTGCATATTTTATCATATCTAATATAATAAAGTAGGGTTACACCCTCTAAGAAGCTCTATCTATCTGCCATGTGGCATCTCTGAATCATTAATTTTATTTTTAAAACATTTTATCTCATGTTTAAGTCAATTAGTAATGGGCTGTAAATGATCAATGGGCCACAGAATTTTGACGACTTCACAAAAAAAACCGACAGAATCTCTGAGTTCCAACTTCTCCTCCTCCTTGTCATTCTCTCTTCCCCACCCTTCTCCCTTATCTGTTCAGTTCCGCAAGAATTCGAATCAGCAAGATATATTATTGGTTTAATCTTTACCATAATATGGTTTATTTTTTTTTTTTACTTGAAATGATGAAGAAAAACAAAGAAAATCTAGAATAATGTGTTTCTAAGGAAAATTATTATTATCTTAATATTTTTAAATTATGTTAGCGTTATCTAATTTGATATTTATCTTTAACTTTAAATAGTGAAGAAATAACCAAAACTTTTGTATCTTGAAGTTTTTAGTAACTTATGCAATTTGATAATTATTTTTTTTAAGTATGATTATATAAATAAATTCAGTTTACAAAAATTAACAAAATATTTACTTTTTAGAAGACACCTGTTAGAAGAAGAGATGATACATGGAAGTATATAAGAGCAAGTTTTTGAATTAATAACCATAATAAATACATTTAATTTTAAAAATTCAAAATCTTAAATGTATGAAAGAAATTAATCTTAAAGAAATTAAGGAGTGAGCACTTACTATTGTAACGTATGAAAGTTTTTAAAAACATTAATACTCCACAAAATATATTTGTTATAAATAATAGTTTTTCTGTTTTCTAGAACTAACCTTAAAAAATCTTTGCTACTCCTTCCAACTTAGCATAATAAATAACAACATTTCAGTATTTCCATCATCCTAATGAGTCACTACAACCAAATTAACACAAAATTCTTTAATAAATATAATAAATATAATCATGTTATCAACAATGGACCTCTCCATCATAGGAACACAAATATAATAGAAACATTGTTTTCTTCCTTGGTTTTTAATCGGCGATTTCAATGAGTTAAAAGGCAATCATGAGAAGCGAGGAGGGGCTTTACGCCATGCGTCTTCTTTTGTACCTTTTAACACAATGATTAGGCACTGCGGATTACTCGAGTTTCCCGCTCTTGGGGATAGTCTCTCCTGGAGAGGGTGGCGGGATAAGAAACCAATACGCTGTCGGTTAGACCGCGCGTTGGCGAATGAGGAGTGGCATGATCTTTTTAAGGATTCGTTCACAGAATATCTACCAATGATTGCCTCGGATCACAAGCCCTTGTTGGCTGTTATTGAGGATAATTTGCGACGTAGTCGAAGTAGTTTTCGTTTTGACAGAAGGTGGCTAGATAAAGAGGATTTCCTAGGTGTGGTGGCCGAGGGTTGGGAATCTTTACCGGGAGGCAATCCTGCTCCTAATCTGGTGGAAAAAATTTCAAAATGTCGTCGTGCCATATCTCGGTGGCGGAAAGAACAACAGCCCTATGGGAGAGAAACAATTGAGGATTTAAAGGCCAAACTAGCAATGGCTCAGGAAAATGATGCGACTACGGTTGATGAGCTGGCGGAGCTTACTTGGCGGCTGCGGGAGGCGTATAGGGATGAGGAGGTGTATTGGTACCAAAAGAGTAGAAGTCGGTGGATGCGCTTTGGTGATCATAATACTAGTTATTTTCATGCTCAGACAAAGCAAAGACGGGTTCGGAATCGCATTATTGGCCTCCATGATCAGAATGGCATATGGACGACAGAGGAGAGGGATGTCCAAAATATTGCGGTGTCTTATTTTCAAGATTTATTTACTTCTTCCAGTCCTTCAGACTTTTCGGAGGTGCTAGACGAGATCCAACCGTCTATTTCACCAGAGATGAATGACTTTTTGACTCGGGAGGTTTCTGATCAAGAGATCAAACAAGCTTTGTTTCTGATGCATCCGGACAAGGCTCCGGGTCCGGATGGTATGACTGCACTCTTCTATCAAAAGGCGTGGGCCACAGTGAAAGCAGATTTGGTACTCGTAGTCAATTCTTTTTTGCAAAATGGGGATTTTGATAAGAGGTTAAACATGACTAATATTTGTCTCATTCCAAAGGTTGATAAGCCAACGCGGATGACGGAATTACGGCCTATTAGCCTTTGCAACGTTGGTTATAAAATCATTTCTAAGGTCCTGTGTCAAAGGCTCCGCACTATTCTCCCTTCGCTGATCTCGGAAACGCAATCGGCATTTGTGGAGGGCCGGTTAATTTCAGATAATATTTTGATTGCTCAAGAAATGTTTCATGGCCTGCGGACTAACCCTTCCTGTAAGGGGAAATTCATGGCTATCAAAACGGATATGAGTAAAGCTTATGATCGGGTGGAGTGGTCTTTTGTAGAACACTTACTCCGCCGGTTTGGTTTTTGTGAAAAGTGGATATCTTGGATTATGTGTTGTGTCAAGTCGGTTCAATATAAGGTCCTGATTAATGGCCAGGCATATGGCTCCATTGTTCCTTTTCGGGGGCTGCGTCAGGGAGATCCTTTGTCGCCGTATCTCTTTATTCTTTGTACGGAGGTGCTCACAGCACAGTTTCGAAAAGCTGAGCAGCTGAAACTTCTTACTGGTATCAAGGTGTCGACGGCGAGTCCAGCCATTTCCCATCTTTTGTTTGCGGATGATAGTCTTTTTTTCTGCCGGGCCACGCGGGAGCAATGCGAGGTGGTACTTGAGATTCTTAGAAAGTATGAACGGGCATCTGGTCAACAGATTAATTTTCAGAAATCTTCCGTTCAGTTTGGTCACACTGTTGATAATGTACTTCAGGAAGAGTTAAAAGGAGTTTTGGGGATCACAAATCTTGGTGGGATGGGATCTTATTTAGGGATCCCGGAAAGCTTGGGGGGGGCAAAAACAAAGATCTTTTCCTTTGTTCAGGACAAATTGCAAACAAGAGCGAATGGGTGGCCGGCTAGACTACTATCGAAAGGCGGTAAGGAGATAATGATTAAATCAGTAGCTACAGCGGTGCCTACGTTTGTTATGTCGTGTTTCCGTTTGCCTAAAAAGGTCACACGGAAGCTGACGAGCGCAATTTCAAATTTTTGGTGGAGCTCGAATGCACACTCCAGAGGTTTACATTGGATGGCATGGGATAAACTGTGTAATGGTAAAGATGCAGGGGGAATAGGTTTTCGGTGCTTGGATGATTAGAATACTGCGTTGCTGGCGAAGCAGCTTTGGCGTTTGATCACAGTTCCGGATTCTCTTTTTGCACGGGTTTTTAAAGGTCGTTACTATCGACACTCTGGTCCTATGGATTCGATTAAATCCTACTCCCCATCCTATGGATGGCGAAGTATAATTTCTGCTCGCTCTCTGGTTAATAAAGGACTTATTAAACGGGTAGGATCTGGTGTCTCCATCTCTGTATGGACTGATCCCTGGATACCTGCCCAATCCCCGAGACCAGCTTTGAGTACAGGGTCCTCTTTTGATCCTACACTCCGCGTTATAAATCTCATTGACAGGAATTCTAATTCCTGGGATATGGCCCAACTTTTGGCCACTTTTGTACCGGAAGATGTGGCTATCATTTCTGCCATTCCGATCCGCCAGCCGGATAAGCCGGATCTTCTGGGATGGCATTATACCAAGTCTGGTAAGTATTCGGTTAAATCAGGGTATCACACACTTCGTTCTAATTCTCTGGCTAATTCTGGAGCAGAGATGATTGGTCCAACTGTTGTGCCTCTTCAGGCCTTTGTGTGGAAGCTTCGGTGTCCGCCGAAACTTCAACACTTTATGTGGCAGGTGTTATCGGGGTGTGTGGCGGTGACAGCTAATCTACGGAAACGTGGTTTGAGTTGTGATTCCACATGTGAAGTTTGCGGTACTGAGGAGGAAACGATCAATCATACCCTTTTTCAATGTCAGCCAGCTCGACAAGTTTGGGCTTTGTCGAATTTCCCGACAGCCCCAGATGTCTTTCCTTTGGATTCAATTTTCACAAACATGGATTTTCTATTTTGGAGGTTCCCGAACGTCCTAAACCAGGAATTTTTCCCTTGGATTTTATGGTATATTTGGAAGGCTAGAAATGATAAACTTTATAGTAATTTGGATTCCAATCCCCTAGCCATCTTACGCTTAGCGGAGGACGAGGCAAAAGCATGGAAATTAGCGCAGACAGAGGATGAGGTCTCAGAGCCGAATCATATGACTGCGATTGTCCCTAGTGTGAGGGGGAGTTTTGGAGCCCCTAGATCCTCTTCAGGATATACTTGTTTTATTGATGGTTCTTGGAAAGCAACAGATTGTTATGCGGGTAAAGGATGGTTTTGCATGTCACCTTCGGGCGACCCACCCACTATGGGTGCAGCCAACTTTCGTCGTAGCCTTTCTCCTCTTCATACTGAGGTTGAAGCCCTTATTTGGGCTATGCGATGTATGATAGGGGCGGATAACCAATCTGTCGTCTTTCTCACCGACTGCTCTGATTTAGTGAAGATGGTGTCTTCGCCTTCCGAGTGGCCAGCTTTTACACCTTATTTGGAGGACATCCAGGCGGATAGGGAGGAGTTCTTATCCTTCAAGCTTCTTTATGTTCCTCGATCGCAGAATGGTAAGGCGGACAATTTGGCGCGACGTGTTCGTACATATCCGCATCTAGTTACCTTTGTAAACAATGTTCCCTCTTATTGGCTTGTTTGAGCCAATCTTGTAAGATGTTGTCAAAAAAAAAAAAAAAAATATTAAGTTTTACTTACTATATATCTCAACATTTATCACTAAGATTTCTTTATAGTTTTTTTTTTGTAAAAAAATTTACTTTACATAACTTAATTATACATTCAAATTTTTTGTAGTCCAATTTGTTAAATATATTACTTCCTACATTTTGGTATTGCACATATCTAATATTTTGCTACAAATATTTTGTTAAGAAGTTATAAGATAATTTTTATTCTAACTGATGTGAAATACAAAATACAAAATAATCAATTTGAAAAAAAAATCTAAACAAATCTTAATAAATTAAGTTTCAATAGCATATTTTCTGTATTAAAACTCAGAGCGTGGGACTCATTCTAGTTTTATCATATTTTAGTGTGGTGGACTATTAAAATTAGCACAAACAAAAATCAACACCAACCAATTTATTCTCATAAGTTATAAAAAAATTTAAATTTAATAAACATACAATACAAAACTAAAATATATTAAAACACAATAAAATTAAAAACTGTTTCCCCAATCATAAAATTAAAACCCGTGGGTTTAAGGATTGAACTTTAATGTTCATAAAATTGAAAAAAACCTAATCGCTCGCTTACTTCCCCAATCTCTCTCTCTCTCTAGTTCAGTTTCAATTCGAATTCTCATCTGGGAATCCGGTAGAGAAGATGAGTTTCGCGGCGTACAAGATGATGCATTGGCCGACCGGCGTCGAGAACTGTGCTTCCGGCTATATCACCCACTCTCTCTCCGATTCAACGCTACAGATTCCGATTGTTTCCGGCGATGATGATCTCGAAGCCGAGTGGTCTAAACCTAAGCGAGGTATCGCTCCATTTCCCAACGTCGTTATAACCGCCGCAAATATCCTCGAGGTGTACGTAGTTAGGGCTCAAGAGGAAGGATTTACTCAGGAGCTCAGGAACCCGAAGCTTGTTAAGCGTGGTGGAGTTATGGATGGTCTCTCTGGTGTTTCTCTCGAGCTTGTGTGCCATTATAGGTACGTTTTTATAGACAAATAAACACATCAAGGTACTTCAATCTGGGACTGTAAGTTCAAAGTGACGATGCGGTTTGTATTGGATTGTATAGGTTGCACGGTAACGTTGAGTCAATTGCGGTTCTACCTATGGGGGGTGGGAGTTCTTCCAAAGGGAGAGATTCGATTGTATTGACGTTTCGTGACGCCAAAATCTCGGTTCTTGAGTTTGATGATTCAATTCACAGCCTTAGAATGACGTAAGAGTGTTCTTCTATTGTTGTTTTTGGTCGGACTAGGAATATGAATTTCAGCTCTGTCTCCTCTCAAATTGCATCTATTTGCTTGATTGCATCCGGACTGTTTCTTTTTTACCTATATATTACATATTATGTGTCCAACTGTTGTGGATATTTCTCAAATTTTGGTCTTGTACTGAATCTGTGAAGCATTGTTATTGTTTCTAGCTATGCAAGTTATGTAGGCTCCTATACTGAAGCATTCTTATTGGCTTTGTCGGATTGTTTCTTCTGAGTTATCCAAGTTATGTAGCATTTGCCTCCCATACTTGACTTTAACAAATACTAATGAATCTGTGGTTCCTTTTCAGTTCGATGCATTGTTTTGAGGGTCCAGATTGGCTTCATCTTAAAAGAGGTAGAGAGTCTTTTCCAAGAGGCCCCTTGGTAAAAGTAGATCCCCAAGGCAGGTGTGGCGGCGTTCTTGTTTATGGTTTGCAGATGATCATACTCAAGGCTTCCCAGGTTTATTTTTTTGGCATCCTTGATCAGCTTCAGTTTAATTTTTCACTTCATCTGCTACAAGTTTCCAACCTTCTATCTCTTCTTTTACTAGCTTTATGCTTTGTGTTTCAGGTTGGCTCTGGACTAGTTGGAGATGATGATGCCTTCAGTTCTGGAGGGACAGTCTCTGCTCGAGTTGAATCATCGTACATAATCAACTTGCGTGATCTGGAAATGAAACACGTGAAAGATTTTGTTTTTCTACATGGTAGGTTTAGCAAGCAAGGTTTTCCCAGTATGCATTATGTGACAAAAAATGGTGCTTCCTCTTATAATTATGTGTTTTTGCATCTTGTTTTTTGTTCAGGTTATATTGAGCCTGTAATTGTCATCCTTCAGGAAGAAGAGCATACTTGGGCTGGGCGAGTTTCATGGAAGCACCATACTTGCATGCTTTCTGCCCTTAGTATCAATACAACATTAAAACAACACCCAGTCATCTGGTCAGCTATTGTATGTTCTTAGCTTCCTCTTTCTATCTCAAAATAAATTTCTTCCCAAGAATTCAAATATAAGCTGAGAGCAGAAATGAAAGTCTTATAAAAGGTTATCGTATATTCAATGTTGTTACATGACTAGGCTTTGCAATCAGCTGTCTTTTCTTCTCTGTTCTTTGTTTAGAATGCTCAAAGGGTTGGCTAATCTTTCGTTAGGAAATAACAAGCTATTTTATTCGTACTGGAAAGATGATTCTTCTGAAAAAGCCCTTCGGCAGACTTTAGTCCCTGATCATGCTTATTCCTGTTTTGGTATTTTCCAGAATTTACCCCATGATGCCTACAAACTACTTGCAGTACCATCTCCGATTGGAGGTGTTCTTGTGTTGTGCGCAAATACAATTCATTATCATAGTCAGGTACTTATATATTACTTAGCTTTTGGTTGTTTATTGTTTGAAATTCAACAAATTCCAGCAACTCCACCACGTTTGATATTTCTTTTATTGAAGATAAAGTTCTACATTACTTACACATCTGAGATACCATTTGTTTTTTTTTGTAGTCAGCCTCCTGTGCTCTGGCACTGAACAATTATGCCTCCTCAGCTGATAGCAGGTACATTTTTATCGCACACTCTCCACTCTCCAAAACATGTTTTTTCTTATGGATATAATCTTGGTACCTCAATCTTAGTTTAGAATTCAATAGCTTAGAATCAACTTTTAATAATTGTAAAGATCTGTTTATACTGTTAACCATATTTCTTTCTCTTTGTGTGTCTGATTTCTTTCAGTCAAGAACTGCCTACATCGAATTTCAGTGTGGAACTCGATGCTGCCCATGGAACCTGGATTTCAAACGATGTGGCCCTATTGTCAACAAAATCTGGGGAATTGTTACTGCTGACTCTTATATATGATGGGCGGTAATATTTTGATCTTCTTTAAATAACTCTGCTGACGCTTGTAAATCTTGCTGCAACTTATTTTGTTTATAATTTGTGAAACTGACTACTACTTTATTTCTTGAAGTGCTGTACAGAGACTTGATCTTTCCAAATCAAAAGCCTCTGTGCTTGCTTCGGTTAGTCAATATGTTCTTTTAGCATATTTGTGCTTCAGTTTGGGATTCAGTTCGATTAGAGATTCCCTACGATAATATACGAAATTTCTTGCAGGACATTACTAGTGTTGGAAATTCCCTTTTCTTTTTAGGTAGCCGGTTGGGAGACAGTTTACTGGTGCAATTTTCCTGTAGATCTGGGCCTGCAGCATCATTACCTGGGTTGAGAGATGAGGTGATAGTTCAATCTTTCGTAGGCTCGTCAAAGTAACTTCTTTTTTCTAATGTTCAGTCAGAACTTGAAAATTTCCTTAATTTATGCAGGATGAAGACATTGAAGGTGAGGGTCATCAAGCAAAACGCTTGCGGATATCTTCTGATACTTTTCAAGATACAATTGGAAATGAGGAGCTATCACTGTTTGGTTCAACTCCAAATACCTCAGATTCAGCACAGGTAGCAAGTTCTGCCTTGGTTAGAGTTTTGTAGAATTTTCTGTTGAGGTTCATATTCTTCTCTATCATTAGATGGCACTACTATATGAATTGGGGTTCTTGCAGAATTCTCCAAATATATATCTGTGTGTGCTTTCAGTAGCAAACATTCAATCGAAAAATCTCATGTTGAACGGAAAATGGCTTAGGTAGTTTAATTACTGAAGAAAGAGTTTGCCTTTGTGCAGCATGTATTATATCAATAAGAGTTAGATACTCTTATGTTGTTCTTTCCATGTAGTTTCTCATCTTTTCTTTTCCAATAAATGCAGAAATCGTTTTCATTTGCAGTGAGAGATTCACTAGTTAATGTTGGTCCAGTGAAAGATTTTGCTTATGGCTTAAGGATTAATGCTGATGCAAATGCCACTGGGGTTTCCAAACAGAGCAACTATGAATTGGTGAGCCGGTTGTTTAGAAGTTCTTATATTATACTAGCCTTGGAAATGTTTTATTTTAAAGTATAACTTGCTTAGGGTTGTAATTTAGTGATATCGATTTTTGAAGTATTCTTTTACTTAACAATGAAATCTTTTATTCCACAACTTTTAGTGTTTACATGCTTGCCTCGTGTTTCTCTAAGAACTGTAAACGCCAAACTAAATATCTATATTTTGACGTTTAGGTGTGCTGCTCTGGTCATGGGAAGAATGGTGCTTTATGTGTTCTTCGGCAGTCAATTAGACCGGAAGTGATTACTGAGGTATGCCTATATCTCAAATTGTTTCTGATATATGAGAAGAATGGGAATTTTCCATTTGTTAATCTTTTAGTTTAAAAACCCTTACTCCCATTACTGTGGCATAGACCATTTCATGTAAATAGCATTAGTTTGTAGTGAGCTCTGAAGGGAAGGCATTATTAGGACAGTCTCGTGGGGTTATATTTTTCACAATTACATCCACCGCTGGAGTGTTTACCTGTTTAGTAGTGATATAGAAAAGAAAAGTGGAAATTATTTTGTGAAAAGTACAAGTTAGAACTTAGGGGGACCTCACTGTAGAAAAATGGGGATGTATCCGATCTTACTTAGTAATGCTCTGTATGTGACCTAGTCTCTTCAATCCTAAGCACTCTGTTCCGCATGTTGTTGTGGGGTAGGTTGAACTTCCAGGCTGCAAAGGAATATGGACAGTTTATCACAAGAGCTCCCGTGGTCACAGTGTGGATTCTTCTAAAATGGCTGCTGATGAAGATGAATATCATGCCTATTTGATTATAAGTTTGGAGGCTCGCACGATGGTATATTTTGCTTCTGTACTTTGGTCGTATTTCATTAGATCCGTCTATTGTCCATAGAAATAATACCTTCAATGTTTGGCTTTTCAGGTACTTGAAACTGCTGACCTTCTCACAGAAGTCACTGAGAGTGTTGACTATTATGTTCAGGGAAGAACAATTGCTGCTGGAAATCTATTCGGAAGGTAATTAGCTGCCTTATTATGTTTTTTGCTGCATCTTTTGCGATATGTTTGTTAGAGAAGCATTTTTGTCCTTTATAATTATCTATTTTTATTATTATTCCCGATGTCTAGTAAGCTCTATCCATGGCTTTTCAGTCATTGATTTGTTTTTACTTTATGCAGCTGTAAGAGATACTAAATATTGTAATATTAATTTCCATCTTTCTTTTTCAGACGTCGAGTAATCCAGGTGTTTGAGCATGGTGCCCGTATCCTGGATGGTTCTTTTATGAATCAAGAATTAAGCTTTGGAGCTCCCAATTCAGAATCAAATTCCGGTTCTGAAAGTTCCACTGTGTCATCTGTTTCAATCGCTGACCCATATGTTTTACTTAGAATGACAGATGACAGTATTCGTCTGCTTGTTGGAGGTATGTTATGGAAAGATGAATATCGTATTGCAATTGATGATCGTGTATTAACTTGAGTATCTTGAAACATTTTACTCAAGCAGTCTATTATGAAACTTTAAATTACAGATCCTTCGACTTGCACAGTTTCCATAAGTAGTCCATCTGTACTTGAAGGCTCTAAACGGAAGATATCAGCCTGTACTTTGTACCATGATAAAGGACCAGAACCATGGCTAAGGAAAGCTAGCACTGATGCATGGCTTTCGTCAGGCGTTGGAGAGGTTGATAGTGCTGATGGTGGACCTCAAGATCAGGGTGACATATACTGTGTTCTCTGTTACGAAAGTGGTGCCCTTGAGATATTTGATGTGCCTAGTTTTAATTGTGTGTTCTCTGTTGATAAATTTGCATCTGGAAGACGCCACCTCTGTGATATGCCTATTCATGAGTTAGAGTATGAACTTAACAAAAGCTCCGAGAATAATGCTTCGTCAAGGAATGAAGAGATAAAGGATACAAAGGTCGTTGAGTTAGCTATGCAAAGATGGTCTGGGCATCATACACGCCCATTTCTCTTTGCAGTGTTGGCTGATGGCACAATTCTTTGTTACCATGCGTACCTATTTGAGGGTGTTGATGTTATCAAAGCAGAGAATAGTTTATCTTCGGAAAATCCTGCTGCTTCAAATTCCTCTGGTAGTTCTAAGCTTAGGAATCTGAAATTTCTACGCATCCCCTTGGACACGTCTACAAGAGAGGAGACTTCAGATGGAGTTGCATCCAAAAGAATTACCATGTTCAAGAATATTAGTGGTCACCAGGGTTTTTTTCTTTCTGGCTCAAGGCCAGGGTGGTGTATGTTGTTCCGAGAGCGACTTCGGTTTCATTCACAGGTATGATACCTATCATTTTAATCTGTTAATTTTTTTTGGTTTTTCTGAATCAAGTTCCTCATTTTATGCTATAAATTTTTCAGCTGTGCGATGGATCAATTGCGGCCTTTACTGTTCTTCACAATGTGAATTGCAATCACGGGTTCATATATGTCACATCACAGGTTTAATAACGTGTCTACACCACATTTCTATTGTTACTTTTCTACTCTTATTATTGTGGCATCTAGACTATCAATTCCTTTGATAAGATAATTCATATTCACTTGTATCAGGGAGTTTTGAAGATTTGCCAATTACCGTCAGTGTCAATCTACGATAATTATTGGCCAGTGCAGAAGGTAATTCTAGTTTTTTAAAATCATCTTTGCATACTGTTGTTGCATGTTGATTAGATGGAAAATAATAAGTGTGTAAGGACTGATCACATTGATTGCCTGATGTTTTTTTTTGTCTAGATTCCTCTGAAGGCCACGCCTCACCAAGTTACCTACTACGCGGAGAAGAACTTGTACCCGCTGATAGTATCATATCCGGTGAGCGTGTTAGCATGATAATATATTCTAAATTGTATTACCTGATCCGAGTCTCTTTGGTTTCCTTCAATGAATTTGTAGCTCTTTTGTGGTTGAGATGGCTGTTCCAGCTCCCCGTTTTTCCTTTTTAAGCTATCTTGATTTTTTCTTTATTCATATTTTGAAATTTACCCTTTTTAAATTAAATAACTGGATGCCTCTCTGAATTTCCTTCGTGAATATCAAAGAAATTGGTTGACTTTCTTGGCTGCAATAATATTAGTAGATCATACTTTTCTTTTTGTTGAGACAAGTTGTGTGCCAATTGCCAATTATGTATTGCCCGTCTATTTATTTGACCAGCTTTGTTTGATATTAATTTTTCTATCTTATTAACACAAGCAATGTCATTTCTCTCTCCTTTTTGAAGGTCAGCAAGCCATTAAATCAAGTTCTTTCTTCACTAGTTGATCAAGAAGCTGGTCAGCAGATTGACAACCACAATCTCAGCTCAGATGATTTCCAACGGACATACACCGTAGAGGAATTTGAAATCCGAATTTTGGAACCAGAAAGATCTGGTGGCCCCTGGGAAACTAAAGCCACTATCCCAATGCAGAGCTCAGAACATGCACTGACTGTTCGAGTTGTCACACTTCTTGTGAGTTAGCTACTAATCCACCTAATGTCATATAATTATTCTCTGCCTCCATGAAGAATGTTGAGCTTCTCTATCTTTATGACATGATAATCAAAAGAATATTGCTGTGATCAGATCTAGGGATCAAATCTATCAAATCTCTTTGTTTTAATTGTAATAACTGAGCCACATTCTCCTACTCCATGCGGTGTTTCAGAATGCAAGCAATGGGGAGAATGAAACACTTCTTGCTGTTGGAACTGCCTATGTCCAAGGGGAGGATGTTGCTGCAAGGGGACGTGTGCTTCTTTTCTCTTTTGGGAAAAATGGCGATAATTCCCAAAACGTGGTATGTTATGTTGGGCCTACAATCTGGTGAATCTTTTTATTTGCTTTCATTTTCTTCTTGGATGTTAGATTTATTGTGAAGCCTCTTTTCTGTAGGTTACCGAAGTCTACTCAAAGGAGCTAAAAGGTGCTATATCAGCTGTAGCCTCCATTCAGGGTCATCTTCTAATATCATCTGGTCCTAAAATCAACTTGCACAAATGGAATGGCACCGACTTAAATAGTGTTGCCTTCTATGATGCTCCGCCGCTCTACGTAGTCAGCATGAATGTTGTACGTTTTACTTCCTTGGCCAGTTGACCTAGTGCTGTGTTGCCTTTTTGAGCTTACTTCACTAAACTGACCTGACTTGGCTCTGTGGATCAGTTTTCTTCTGCGTGGTCTGACTTTGGTAATTTTCTTTTACTTGCAGGTAAAGAATTTCATCCTTCTTGGTGATGTTCACCAAAGCATATACTTTCTTAGCTGGAAGGAACAAGGGTCCCAACTTACCTTACTAGCCAAAGATTTTGGATCCCTCGATTGTTTTGCTACAGAGTTCTTGATTGATGGAAGTACGCTTAGCCTGGCTGTCTCGGATGAACAAAAGAATGTCCAGGTTAGCATCTCTCTCTCTTATCGCCTTTAGTGTGTAAGTGATGGTATCAGACCTTACTTATATGTACCGATCCCCAAAAGCTATTCGATATTCCACCTGATATCAAGGTTAGCAAGTTATTATCTCTCTTATCGCCTCTAGTGTGTACATGATGAGTTTAGGCCTTACTTATGTACGTGATGTGATATTGTGAAGTAACCCAACTCGTAAATTGACTTTGTACTGATCCCCTACAGATATTCTATTTTGCACCAAAGATGGCCGAGAGCTGGAAGGGTCAGAAACTTCTTTCAAGGGCGGAATTTCACGTTGGTGCCCATGTGACAAAGTTCCTACGTCTGCAGATGGTTTCTTCTGGCGCGGATAAAACAAATCGCTATGCTTCGTTATTTGGTACTCTAGACGGCAGTTTTGGTTGCATTGCTCCACTCGATGAGATCACATTCCGGAGGTTACAGTCTCTCCAGAAAAAGCTCGTGGATGCTGTTCCTCATGTTGCGGGTCTGAACCCACGCTCTTTCCGTCAGTTCCGCTCAAGTGGGAAGGCTCGACGATCTGGGCCTGACAACATAATCGACTGCGAGTTACTATGCCAGTAAGTTTTCTTTGCATTCTATATGTTCAACCAGTAGTAATAGCCGTACGACAAATGGACCTCAAAGTAGAGAGAGAGAGAGCACATAGGATAATACTCGAAAATCAAACAATAGAACAATCATAGACGCATATTCTTATGGTTTTGAAATTTTTTTGCAGTTACGAGACTCTTCCACTGGAGGAACAGCTTCAACTTGCTCAACAGGTTGGGACAAACCGATCTGTGATTCTAGACAATTTAGTTGAGCTCTCTGTCGGAACCAGCTTCTTGTGAAAGATGAAAGCAAAAGGCAGATCGTAATACGTTGTTCATCCATGGACCCGACAAAGAAAGAACAATGGCAGAGTTGCTTATGTTGTACAAATGCTGTAACTGTAACACAATCATAAACTTTGATGTTTTGTGACATTTAGACTATGTTCAGATTCTCTCCACTTTAAAATGTTTGTTTCATGTCTGCTTTGAATACTCAGTTTACGTGAGATATGGACAGTTAATTACGCTACTCTTGTTTAATTTTGAGTATTTTATAATTTTTCAAATGGATTTTTTATTATTATTTTAAACAAGAAATGAATTTGAATGGTAATTTATAACTTACGATTGGGATAGTGAAAATGAAATTAACTATAAAATGTACAAATCAAAAGGGCAGGCTTGATAAGGGAGTGATAATTGTGTCCATCACACAAAGAGCATACACGTGCACACATACTCACCACTCCACACTCAAAATGGTACTTAAGAAGAAAAAGTAAACTACAAAGTTTTAGTTAAAAAAATAAAAATGAAACACAATCATAGTAACATGTTGTCTCTTTCCACCACCAATCTTCTTTTCACTTTGGAATGTCTACCAAAGTAACATCATTTTACTTACACAAACCTTTTTTTGTTCCTTTTTACTACTTCTTTCTCTCTTCCAAGAATCTCTATTCGGTTATTGAAATTTGATTTGGAGAAATTATGTATCAATCGTAGAAATACCCACTCCACCGGTGGCTGGGTGGGGAATATTGTAAACTCGGCACGTTTCAAAATACTCCACACCCCAAAATTGGATACTGATATCAGAATGCCAAACAGAACATCTTTCTATCCCTTAGTTGGTAGTTTGATATCTATATTTTTGTCTTGCATTAGACTTTAGAATTGTAGTATATTTTTATTTTCATCTCACAAAAGTTGATCGTTTCTTCTTAGGATATCGAAATAAACAAGAAAAAGTTACCTAAAAATATGCAAAACTAGTAAAAGTTAAGGAAGAATAAATAATTGGAGTCAGAAGGAGAATGTTGGTAATATGGTTAGCAGCGTGACTGCGTCTGGTACTGTTGCAAGTCAGCGGTTTCTCCTTTTGCCTCCTTTCTCTTACATACATTTTATGATTGGATTTGAATCCATCTTTCTTACTTCTTCTTTTCTTTTCTTTTTCTGACGTTATTTTACTTCTTATTCTCTCACATATTTTCTTTATTGTATTTCTATATATGCTACAAGGAACACGACTAAATCAATAAGAAAAAATTATTTGTTGTGTTAATGTGTAAATATATTTTAAAAATAAGAAATATAGCAGATTAGGTTAAACACAGAAGATCCATATATTCCCTATATATTAATAGAGGAACATTCTGGCAAAAAAACTGAGGTGTCAGCATTACAGAGCTCAGGACACTCTTTCATTTATTTGTTATCAGCTTTTAAAAATATTTCCTTTTTTATCATTGTATTTTTCCAAAAATACAATTAACACCTAAAATTAAATTTTTTATTATTTTTCTAACTTAATTATATTCTTTAATTATATTTTCATAAAATATTTAAATGAATTTTAAGAACTCTTTGTTCATATGATATAATAATATAAGATTGATATTATAATAACTCTCACGGGTTAAATTTAATTATTATACCAATTTTTTTATAAATATATACTATACAATCGAATTTTAAATATTTCAATTACCCAATAATATAATAGATTTTTGTAAATAAAAATTATAGTAAAAACATTAAATAATTATTTTATACCACATTATGTGCGGGTTGTTACCTAATATATATAAATAAGAGTCCATTTAATATGGCGTTGAACCATAAACAATTCTCAACTAAAGAACTAATGTAATTTGGTTGAATATAAAAATATTTGACTAACGAAATCCATTGTATTTGTATGTTTCACTATTTGCGTTGACTTGGTAATTATTGGCAAATCTAAAGTCCGCACTCCGACTCCGTTTGACTTTGCATCCCAAATTCATCCATTAGAAATTTTTAAAATCGTCTCAAAATCCCACGATTTATATTAGCTTTTTCGATTCTAATAATCGTATCTGGCTTTTAATTTCCAGCCTTCTCATGCTATATCACAAAGTAAACACTAAATATAGAGATCAAGAAGACCTTCCCATTCTAATCTGTGAATGACGTATATATATATATATATATATATATATATATATATGAGTTAATAATGCATATGATTGAACAAATATAATTTATTACTTTATTAGTTTCTATTAGAAAAATAGTGTTACTAACATATCAAATGTTACTAACATATTTCAATTTATTCAAATTTTATGCATGTGAAGACTAGAAAGTGAATGTGTGTACGTATAGAGTAGAGCGATATCCAATGCCACAGAATAATTTTAATTATATTTTGTGAAATCGTTGTGTAGAGTAATGGACTCATTTTAATGTGAAATCTATGTTTATTTATATGGTCCATAATATCGTTATGTAAGATTTGCGGCGTGTGAAGACTGTTTTGGATGAAACACGTTTTAAAGTAAGACATCAAATTGTTCTTTCTTTCTTCTTGTAAAATTACACTTATATGGTATAATATATAATGGCAGACAAAATTACTTGAGATGATCAAAGAATGGTTAAGGCTTTTACTAAAATCGTGAATCGGGTCAAAAGCAAACAAAAATGCCACCGTTTAGGGATGTGCGTCCTCAAATCTCATAACCCAATCTCTCTCACGAAGCTTCCTTCTCATTCAACTCTGCAGTTTCAAAGTATGAAAGTATTCAGTTGACCATTTATGTACATTTGCAAGATTGATTAAGCAAGTGGGATGTCTAAAGATATGCATGTTTATAATAAATACACACAGTTTAATGTAAAATGTAGTTTGTGTATTGGGGGCTTTCATGCTAATTTGACGGGATGTCTCTTTCTCCAATCACTACAAATCCCGGTGCATCAGCAGGATTAATACAATTTTATTTCATTTTTGTTATTAATAATAACTTCATGCATATATTAGAAACAACCCCCAAAACAAAAAGTTCGACTAGTTTGTAAAGTTTTTTTTTTTTTTTTTGCTCTAGATTTTCTCTTATTTTCTAATATTTGCATGAAAGTTTCATTACCGACAAAATTGATTCACGAGTGGATCCGTTCCATTAGTGTAACTTGCTTGTAGTGTAAATTGCAAGACTGATGAATTGAAACTAAAAATCTTATGAAATTGTCTTTATGGTTCTTAATTTAGATCATGATGCATGCATTCTGGTTTGAAAGAAATATAGAATGGATTCATGAAGAGACATAAATGTTGATTGAGACAATTATTAAAGTATGAACATGCATGCATCTATATATAGTTTGTCCGCAAACACATGTTTATATTACGATGTTTATAGGCAAATTTTTACATAAAATCTTCACACAACATGAGAAATTTTATTTTAATTTTCATCTTCTTTTTTAAGGGCCCTCTTTTTTAACATATAGTAAACAAAATTTCTATAATAGATTTTGAGTTCAGAATTATAATATTCTTGTAATAAGAGTAATATATCATCTTTAATATATATAGCTTTGTTTTGTGTAATTTGTCTGTCGAAGCTGAAATCAACATTACAGAGAAGAAAAGATGAAAATGGACATAAAAAAAAAACACATCTAGTAAATTATCGTAACAAAAACAAATTAAAAGAAAAACTCAACAACAAGTTCCAAAAATTCAGTTTTAGTATTTTCTAGTATATTAGCTTAGATATATGATCTTACCAAAATTATCAATATAAGTTTTTGGAAAAAAAAAAGATTGGTTTCTTTCATTCGAAATATACATAAATATCCAAAATGAACAAAAAGAAACAAAAAAAAATAAATAAATAAATAAAAGTATATAGAAAGAAAAAAATAACAACAAGAATAGTTTTGGATTTTATAAAGAAAAAAATAAAAATAAAAAACATGAGAGAGAGAAAGGAATGGAGGCATGGGATTGTGCCTCTTCAATTAACGACAATACTTGTCTTCCTCACAAATGGTTGCCTTACCATTGGTTGGCATTCGCATGCATCCTTCAATCTTATTCTAATTATTATTGTCGTTAATATAGTATTTTAAAACTATCTCATTATGATTATGGTCATGCCTTTGTGACGCCTTTATTTGCTCCTCATGTGCCTTATTGCTCTACCCTCATTTTCGAACTCCAACTCCTTAACTCATAGTCTTGATACATTGGGTGTAATTGTCAAGCATTTTCTAGGACTATATATGATCACAAATTTGATGTTTTCTTTTCACGTCGAAAGAGTTTATAGAATATTAACTTCTGCCAAGAATTTATACAAAACAATGTTACTATTTGTATTCTATCTTTAGGATAAAATTTTGACCAAATAAGATTTACAAATCTCTTAGAAAGAAACAAATATGGTATAAAATATTGGTCAGACTCACAAACAAGAAAATGTATGTGTACATATGGATAATGAAAAAGAAAAAAAGAATTGCTGAAGAGGACTCTAGTTGACATACACATCTCTATTACATTCCTCCCAATCATTTAAATAATGTAAACGAATAACAAAACGCATTATTTCCATAAATAATATATTCTTGATACCAAATTTTTTTAAAAAAATCTTAAGTGTAATGATGGATTGAACACCCCACGAGCCATTCACACTTTCAACTTTATTTAGTCCCCTAGAAGAAAGAAACTATAGATTATAATCTCTCTCATTATCTATCTCACACTGTCTTCATTTTACTACTTCTTCTTCTTCAAATCAATCATTCCTATTGCTTAATTGCTTTGCTCCTAAAACCACCACAAGATGGCTCTCGAAACTTTCCTAATAAAACTCAAAAACGCTATTTCATCTAAACCCTCTTCTCGGACTCGACCCCTTCGATCATCTCCTCCGATCACAACTACCACCAACACTTCCTCCGTTGGAGTTTTATCGTTCGAGGTTTCACGTGTCATGACCAAAATCCTTCACCTCACTCACTCTCTCACCGACGCTAATCTCCTTAGTCTCCGAGACCACTCTCTCTCCTTAGAAGGTCTCGCCAAAATCGTCACCGGAGATGAAACATTCCACCTCAGCCTCGTTTGTGCTGAGCTCGCAGATAGTATTGCCCACGCAGCTAACTCTGTTTCAAGGCTGAGCCACCGCTGCACCACCCCTAGCCTCCGTTCTTTCCACCGCTTATTCCATGAGTTCGCTGACATAGGTCGTGACCCTCATGGCTGGGTCATGAGCTCTAAAGACACAGAAGCTAAGAACAAGAAAATCGAAAGGTAAAATCAAATCTCTTACCACTTAAACATACAAAAACAGAGCAAAAACAGAGCCAAAACAGAGAGATTGATTGAGATTGTTTCTTTGTTTTGTTAATGGAAACAGATACGTGAGTGTGACAACAGCTTTGTATAGAGAGATGGAAGAGATGGCGATATTAGAGAACTCTCTGAGAAAACAAAGTTTACAGATTGGGATCGAATTCACAGAAGAAGAAGACGACTACGAGAACAAGAAAGATGTGATGAAAGTGATAGATCTACAGCACAAGATTGAGAGACAGAAACAACATGTCAAGTATCTGAAAGATCGATCTCTGTGGAACAAAAGCTTCGACACGGTCGTGTTGATTCTCGCAAGATCGGTATTCACAGCACTCGCTAGACTCAAATCCGTCTTCTCCTCAGCCGCAGCGACTAGCTACATGGGTCCAACGGTCGTGTCTTCTCTCCCTCGTTCTCTCTCTTCTTCTTCTTCCTCTATGAACCTTGTTCACCCGAGCCCAAACGAGGAGGAGAGAGTCAAAACGGCGTCATCTTCTGCGTTTCTTGAAGAAAGCTCAAGACTTTTGAAACCACCGGAGACAACTCTCGGCGGAGCTGGCGTGGCGCTTCACTACGCGAATCTTATAGTTGTGATGGAGAAGATGATCAAACAACCTCAGCTTGTAGGTCTTGACGCGAGAGACGATCTGTATTCAATGTTGCCGGCTAGCGTGAGATTGTCGCTCAGGTCGAGGCTAAAAGGAGTTGGTTTCACGGCGACGGACGGTGGTTTAGCGACGGAGTGGAAGGCGGCGTTAGGTCGGATCTTACGGTGGTTGTTACCATTGGCGCAGAATATGATTAGGTGGCAGAGCGAGAGAAGCTTCGAGCAGCAACACATGGCGACATCAGCAAATAGCCAGAACAGAGTGATGTTAGTTCAGACGCTTGTGTTTGCAGATAAAGTTAAGACAGAAGCAGCCATAACAGAACTTCTTGTTGGGTTGAACTACATCTGGAGATTCGAAAGAGAGATGACGGCAAAAGCTCTGTTCAATCTACAGTCTCCTCTTACTCATAATCACAGCTAATTTTACTGTAGAGTTTTGTCCTTTTTTGTTTTGTTGTTGTTTTGGTGGGTTGATTTTTATATTTATTTCTTGGGGTTTAGTTTGATAATACAAATTATGAAAATGATAAAAAGTGATTTGGGTGGGGTTAATTTTCTTGACTCGAGAGAGAAAGCTATATATATATATATATATTATATATATATATATATATATAAGAAAGATGATGTGATGAGTGTAAAACAATGTATATATTGGAATGAATTTGAGTGATTGTTTTGCTAAGTCTTAGATATAAAATGTCAAATGAAAACATGGTTGATAGAGGTTATAGGAAATGGTATTTGGATTAAACCGGTTCTTAAAAATGAAAACTTTTGTTTTGTTTAAAAAAATGTAAATTTTTGTAGCACAAACTGGTGGGTAAAATTATTTACATATATACATTATATAAAAGTATTTTTCTTCATAATATATTAATATGTATGAATTTTCATAAGAGCAGGGTTAAACCATTTAACCAGGGCTTATATCTAGATTCAAACTCAAAAGTGTTTTTGTATGATTTGAAGATGATAACTTGATAAGAACAAAATGAATTATTCAATTTAATCAAACCACACATGTTTTAAACTATCTTAAATATTTTTAAATTTACCAATAACTTTAAATTAAAATTTATTGGTGGATTCAAGTTGGGAAACCTTTGCTTTTTTAAAAAATATAGTAAAATACATATGCAAAAATTGTCCCTATATAGAACCCTAAGTGGGTGTATTTAGTAGTTTATACTTATGGATTCCTCAGGGAAAGTTGTATCAATGCTTTACTCCGTTGGTTGGGAGGAGCCGATATTAGAAAACAAATATAAAACTTTTAGGAAAAGTTCAATATGAATATTGATGAAATGAATCTAGAGAATAGAATTAGATGTCGAATATATTAAGTGCACCTAATATACTTAAAATTTTTGATTTGACTTTACATTATTAAAGTACTAATCAATAGTTAGATGGGTCCAGCTCATGCTAGAGATCAAGAGTCAACCAAGTTTTGTGTTTTCATACTACTTTGATGGATTAGTTTTAGGGAAATCGAGCTGTATACATCCATAGATTTCGCTTCTCAATGCTTTCTTGTGAGATTATTCACATACTTATGGAGCCTCACTCTTGGCAGGGAAGAGTATTGTTTCAAAAGACCTTTCAATATGGGGATGCTGTAGTAATTGTCACGTATGTTTCTTTCTTATGCTTTTGTTCTTTCAGTATTATTATATATATATTTTTTGCAAGAAGTTATAAAAAAATTGTCGTCTCTTCTAACATTTGTCAAGTTTCGTATTAAATTATTCGTGTCATTTTATTGCCATTTATGCTAGTTTTCTAGAAAAAAAAAACCCTAAAGAGTTGGTTTAATTAATAAATGTTACAAACAATCTAAGACAAAACTTATTTGACTCCCATTATCATGGATAAGTTTGATAGTGAATGTGATCCCAACCCATGTTTTATCAGTGGGTTATAAGACCCGCTGCGTGTCTTCAAGCATGCATTCATTAGCTGACTCTTAGAGCAGTTATCATGATCAGCAAGTTAACGCTTGCTTCTGTATCAGGTCTACTGGCTTCACTCCAATTAATACCACTCCGTTTATCATCGTCCCAGCTTTGTTCAGCGCTTTAATTATGTGGGTCAGATCCGTTCTACATCAAATAGATAGACCATCGTTCAGTTCCGTTGTTTCCTTTATAGAGAAGATTTGAAGGGAAGAAGAGAAACCTGGTTGAGGATGTTCATCCAGTTGGCATTCCTTGACCATTAATATTTCAAGATTATACCACACTTTTCAAACTCCCGTAGTACCAAAAGGTGTTATTGAGCATCATTAGATAAATTAAGTACTTGGCACACACACCTAGAATTCCATAGACACATGATGAGTGACAAATGAAGAGGTAAACCACAACAATGATTATGAACATTTCTCTAAGATCGAAAACATGAGGGACAGACACAAGATAGTGTTATTAACCATGTACCTACAGAATTTCAGAGACACAAGAATGTTGACAAATCAAAAATATTTGCAACAGCAAAGTAATACTACCAGATAAAGAGAAAAGAGCAATAAAGCTTAAATGGCCTTACCCGTAGTCGTAGACAGTGGCCTTAATGGGTTGGTGTATGAAAGAAACACTTGTATATGCTTATAAATTGATTGATTTATGATTGAACTAAAAAGAAAAATAAGAAGCTAGTGTTCCCAAATGAGAAATAAAAATTGAGTTTGGGCTTAAGACCATTATGTTCATACTCTATAGTCTATACCAAAAACTCCAAATGTTGACATGACAAGAGTTATTTCAATTGAAACAAAATTCTGAAGATAAGATTAAATTAGATTGTGGGTTTAAGTGGAACAGACAATGATGACATAAAATAAAAAGAGTTTATAAAGTCAGCATGAAGTGGATCTGCTAGTTTGGTGACACGGCACCAAATGGTTTAGGTGTCTTCATGACAAAAAAATAGTTGGCCTTAAACACGCACACTTTGAACCAAAGTGGTTTTAGTTATTAACACAACATCTCGTTGACTAATCAAATTCATAAAAACTATAAATAAAGAAGACCATGTAAACAGAGACAAAACAAATGTCTGAAATGGAACACAAAGAAACAGAGCCACCTCGAAAACAATTGAGACAGCCTCCTTCTGTTCCATTCATATGGGAAGAGAGGCCTGGCTACCCCAAGAAGAATTGGCAACCTTCATTAGCCACCTTCGTGCCTTCTCCTCCTCCGCTTCCCCCACCTGTCCCAGTCCCGGTTAAGCTGGTCACATCGGTTCCTTTCCGTTGGGAAGAAACGCCTGGAAAACCTATAACTGCTTCTTCAAACGACCCACCTCAGCTTCCACATCCACCATCGGAAACCGCTACGACGACTCCATTACCGCCTCCGGTTCCTGTTCCGGTTAAGCTGGTTACTTCGGTTCCGTTCGACTGGGAAGAAACGCCTGGAAAACCTCTCCCTGATTCCTCAAATGCCCCTCCCCAGCTTCCACATCCACCATCAGAAACCACTATGACAACTCCATTACCGCCTCCAGTTCCTGTTCCGGTTAAGCTGGTTACTTCAGTTCCGTTCGATTGGGAAGAAACGCCTGGACAACCATACCCTTGTTTTGTATCTTTTGTTGATTTCAATCCACCTGAGCCGTTGGATCAACCGCTGGCACCTCCTCCCATGTACGGTGAGGTTGAAACCAGCAGTGATATTTTTGATGACGCAAGCAGTGATTCCTTCAGCTCTGTGCCGTCTCTATTAGCAACAAACCGCTCGGTTTCGATATCCGGTACTGTGGTGGCAATGGATGAATTTGATGAAAATCTGAATAGAGAGACTACCTCAATGCCATCGTCGCCAACTTATGAATCTGATGACAGTACGAGCAGTTACATGACTGGAGCTTCCAGTCTTGTGGGAGCTTCGTTCTTGGAAAAGCTCTTTCCACGTCTTCTTCCATCAGAAAAGGCCAAAGCTGCTGATTCTGAGGACGTTAAGGTTTCTACTCATCCGTTGCATGAAGATGTGAAGCTTACTACAGAATCTGACAACATGAATATTGGTTTTCCTGTGAGGACGCCACAGACACTTGGGGAGCTAATAATGATGAGCCGAAGGAGAAGTTATATGAGAAGAGCTGTTGAAATGAGAAAGCAGAAGAATCTTTACACGGTAAAACTCTCAAATATCTTTTCTTATAGTCTCTTCCAAAGCCATGATTCTAAATTGTTGACACTTGCCTGGATAAAAAAACTAGCAGGAATTTACAAAGAATGGAGCTGATAGCTGTTGCCTTTTTGTACCGGGCATCAAAATGATATAAGGACTTGAGTGGAAAAAATCCCAACCAAGGTTGAAGCTCATTTAGAAGATAACTCTTTACAGAGGTTCTCACAATTCGCATCCCCAAACATTTCAGAAGTTGTTTTCATTTTTTTTTCATAGACAAGAAACTTGTAAATGCAGTATAGTAAATTCGAGGCGATTGAATGCCGTAATCTTTTGTGGTGTAGAACAAGCAACTCATATCATTTATCTCTTTCTTATCTTCTAAATCTCTAACAAACTTTCCAAAACAATATCTATCGATAAAAAACAATACCGCACTAACAAAAAAATCAGGTTTTACCTCAAGATCTAATTGATTCAGCAAGCTGTTTGATCCTGTCCATAATCACTGGGATATCTTCATCAGCTAAAGCGGTAAAACAACACCTAAACCAACCCGGTTCTATACAATAACAGGCTGTTCCTGGAGTAGCATTAATTTTAGCAACAGTCAATAGCTTCTCAAATAACTCGAGTTCTCCTTTCTCACTGTAGGATGTCAGTAAACTGCTCATGTCAACCCAACAATACAACCCTCCACCAGTCTCAGCACAAGGGATTCCTAATTGTTTCAAACCTTCAACAAATCGAATATGCTTATCCCGGATCCTTTGCCTGTGCGCTGTCATGTATTCCTCAATAAATCTTACATCCGATAGCAGAGAGATAAGTATCCTTTGGACTGGAACTGACACTGATGAAAATCTTATCAGCTTCTTCGCTGCATTTACTACGTCTTCATGAAAGGAATAGATGACTCCAGCTCTAAAACCAGGGATTGAAAGGTCTTTTGATAAGGCATAGATGATATGAACCCTACTCTTATCAATTTCCCCAGAGTCAGCGATCTCTGCCATGCTAACAAACTCTTTGTCGTCCCCGTAAACAGAACCAGCGAAGATTTCATCAGAAATAACATGGATGTTTTTCTCTTGTGCAAATTTCAAAATATCATGAAGCGTCTCCCTCGATAGTATGTTTCCAACAGGATTTGATGGGTTTGAAAATAGGATGCCAGAAACCTTGCTTCCTCGTTTTCTAGCCTGATTAAAAGCTTGTTCCAATGCGGAGACCGTCACAGTGAAATTGTCAGAGCTACGGCAGTGTACTGGTATAAGCTCAACTCCTGTCCGAAATTTAATATCCCTCTCGAAGCTGCAAAAAAAGAAGTTCCTTAGTATATCACATAGAAAGAGAAGACTGGTTGATGAATCAAACACTTTCATCAGATAATAAAAAGCTAAGAAGTGCATGCTAAACTTATTACCCAGGATAATATGGCGTCGGAATCAGAAAAGCATTTCCATGATCAGCCAAGCAAAAGGCCAACACTTCTATAGCAGGAGTCCCACCAGCTGTTATAACCATGTTTGAAGGGTCAAATGACACCTTACCTCCCATTATTCGTGACATGAAATCAGCAAAAGCCTGAAACATGAGAAAATAAAAGAGGCAATGAGATTCAATTCAGTCTTGTGACAAACGGACAGACCATCAAGCAAAGTCCAAAGAACTAAATCCATCAGACGGATTCTAATACAGTTCTGTAGTCAAAGCAAAGAGCACTTACAACTCTGAGTTCCAGCAATCCTTCAAAAGGTTTATACATAGCGATACTACTAATATCGAATTCACCATCATCAGATTGCATTATCGACTCCATCAAATTCTCAGACATCCATCTCTGAAGCAAGTCAAAGCACAGCTACAAAACTCACACACACAAAAAAAAGCAATCTCCATGAATAAGTTTCTAAAACCAATCACAAAGATCAGAAGAGAATCACAACACTCACCGTACTCTCAGCCAATCCAAGCTGAATAATCCCATTCGTATTCAAAATCCGATCGTACGGATCCGTTTTGACTCTCTCCAATCCAATATAGTAAGGCGAATCGGAAGGTTTCGCCACAGGAACCGCTCGAGAGGAGACTCGAACTCGTCCGATTGAGTTCCCGCGGGAGAAGAGATTCGACCGTGACGACGTTCTTGGTAACTCCGCCGGGTCTGAGGGAGGAGGACGGCGTCCTTTCAGGTAAAGCTGGAGAAAGTAAAAGAGACAACAAGGGATAAGAGAGCCGACGAAGAGACCGCCACGGCCTTGGATTACGCCACGTAGAGGTACTATCAGCCTCATCGGAAACTACTCCGCCCGAGTTGCCTCCGGCGTTGAAGAGATTCGAACCGTTCGTTGAGAGTAACGAAGTGGAAAGAGAGAGAGAGAGAAAGACAAAAATGTGTGGCAAAGTGTTGAATAAAATACAAAAGTTTTGAGATAAATTGGCAAATTACTTTTAAATATTAGGAATTTGTCTCTACGTCTGTATAGTTAACTAAATAGCCCTTTTATTATCGATAAAATTATTGAAAGATCCTCATAGTTTTGAAAATAACAATCAACCCCGTAACTATGATCCAAAACTTCATTGAAACTTAATAACCATATTAGCCTATATGGAAACATTCAAAACGCAGTACTACATGAGCATTGTTTAACCAGTACATATATCTGTCAATAAGGTTCTATATCGAAACTAAAAAGAACATGAAAACACAATTCGGACGAGTTCTATATCAAACTTTTGTATTGAAAATCTCAGGGGAAAAAATAATATCAGACGGCCTGAGAGGGGTTGCTGCTATGCCAACCTTTAGCGCAAGGCGGTATTTCCATGAACTCGTCAAACTCATTCACGTGAACATCGCAGCATTTCCACTGCACAAAGAAAACATTGATGTAATTCAACACAAACTCAAAAAAGGGTCATAAGAAGCTGACTGAGCAAAGATTAGGGTGTTACGCACCCCTTTCAGTCTGTCGTGGAAGACAGGTGGGCCTGGATGATAGCTACATGCAGTCTCGTGATTGTCTCTCTCTTTGAACGTTTTGCCACATCCTTTATTATTGCAGACTTGCGGTTGATTAATGTCTATAACAACTTTTTTAATTGGAGGTGCTATGGATTCAATTTTTTCTTCTTCTGCTTGTACTGGTGTGTTCAGGGTCTGCTTGGTCTGTTCTTTGGGTTGGGAGGCTGTGTGATAAAGGATACAATGTAAAACAGAGAGATTTTCCTGCATTCACCAATGTGTAACGAAAATAAAAAACCAGAGAGAGAGAGAGAGTAAAGATACCAACCATGGTCTGAACAGAAGAAGCCTTGCCGGCATCTGGAGCAAGAGTTTTTTGATGCAGCATTGGCAACTGGAGATGAAGTAGGAACCGTGACAGGATGTTTTGGAGCTGGTTTGGCCAGGACTGGTTTCTCAGTTGTGTGCTTACCTGTTTTACATCTTCATTGCAAAAAAATGAAATAAAAAGTTGTTTGCATTACATGAGAGATATAGCATATAGCTTATAAGATGATGAAAAGGCAATATAAATAGTACCCAGGAATTTCCAAGAACAAACTGAAATCATGACTTCTTTGCTTGCAGCAACTCCACTCTTTCATTCCGTCATGAAAAAACGGCTGCGAGTTTGAACATTCATCATAGCTTTAATTTCTCTGACTGTGAAATAAAAAAGCATAATCATAAACAGTAATTGAAGAGTATAAATTTGACTTACTCCCTGCTTGAACAAAAACGGGTAGTTGATGAAAAGACGAGCCACAGCCACACCGGAAAAAGATAGTACAAGAACATGAATTACAAAAAAAAAAGCTTAGATGAATATGACAGAAACAAAAGTAGTATACGCAGCAAGCAAACATAGGTCGGTTAAGCTACTAAAAACGAAGCCAAAAGATCCATATTTCTACATAGACACACAATCATAGTTTTGTTTCCCTTGTATCAACGAGGCTCACTTTAGGTTCACTAAATTTGACAAATTAGAGAATCAAAGCAGTTCTCAATGCTTCACTTAGTTACACCTATATGAATCTACAGCTAATCAAAACCATTCATCTTCTTCTCTTCTCAAGTTCACATATGATAAAAATAAAATCCACAATTCTTCAGATTCCTCAGAAACAGAGCTCCGAAAAGAAAAAATTCTGATTAAAACCTAAAAGTGATTCGAATTGAATAAATAAGAAGGGGGAGACTAATCAATCAAAAGGGGAAGAGTTGGAAAAGAAAGAGAAGACGTACAGAAGCATGGAATTGACAAGAACCTTCGGGATTATCTTCATCGGTGAACATGGCGTTGCAGCCAATACGTTGGCACTGGTGCTTCTTCGTTCCCGATCTTACTTCCATTCTCTCAGTGGACCAGAATCGTGAGAAAGCTTTTTTTTTGGGAGTAGAATATAAAATTAACGGAGCTAAGAATATATATATATGGCGAGAATTACAAAGTTTATAATTATATAAAGTTTGTAAGTAATCTAAATTTTGGGCTTAGGACAAAAAAGAATAATAACACTAGGCCCGTTAGGAGGTTGGTGTATGGACCATCTCGTGGAGATTTGGAGATTTCAGTTTCTGGGAAACGATTATGGATGGAGTCTGAGTTTGTTGGTCGGCAAAGAGAGGTGGTTACGACTGGTATTGTGGAGAAGGGAGTGATGGAGAACATACAAGCTGACCAGGAGGTTCGAGTGGATACTAGTGAGTCGAGTGACTTGGTGATTGCGCAGAATCGCGAGCTTGCGATGTCGAGTGTGCCGCCGGATAGTACGGTGGATGGTGGAGGAGCATAACAGATTGCCCCAGGAATTCGTTCATGGTTGTTTATCTCAGATATGATTAATTGTTTGATGTGGAATTGCCGGGGGGCAAATAAACCTAATTTCAGACGATCGATTCGGTATGTGTTGAAGAAGTTCCACACGGATGTTTTAGCAGTTTTTGAAACGCATGCTGGTGGTAACAGAGCGCAGCGAATTTGTCAAGGATTGGGGTTTGATAATGCGTTTCGAGTGGATGCAGTGGGTCAAAGCGGAGGTTTATGGTTGCTTTGGAGAAATGGAATTGGAGATTTGACAATCGTAGAGTCAGCGGATCAATTCATTCATGCTAAGGTTGTGAATGGGTTGGAGGTGCTGCATTTGATTGCGGTATATGCGGCACCTTCGGTAAGTCGAAGGAGTGGGTTGTGGAGTCAACTCGGAAGTATAATTCAGGGTATTGTGGAACCTCTAGTCATCGGCGGGGATTTTAATACAATTGTTAGGATGGATGAAAGAACTGGTGGAAATGGCCGCCTTTCACCGGATTCCATCGAATTTGGTGAATGGATTAACCGGTTGTCGCTTATTGATATGGGTTTTAAGGGGCCAAAGTTTACTTGGAAACGAGGACGTGTGAGGGAGAATTTCATTGCGAAAAGGTTGGACCGTGTGCTCTGTTGTGGTCATGCTAGGTTAAAGTGGCAAGAGGCAGGTGTGGCGCATCTACCGTTTTTGTCTTCTGATCATGCTCCCCTTTATGTTCAGTTGAGTCCTGCGGTAGCACGGGATCCTTCTCGACGACCGTTTAGATTCGAAGCTGCGTGGCTCACCCATCCTAGCTTCGAGGATTTGTTGGATAGTTCTTGGAGTAGAGATCTGTCTACGCCACAGGCTTTGGATGGGTTGCGTATGAAACTCCAAGTCTGGAATAGAGAAGTTTTTGGAGATGTTCAACGCTGTAAGGATAAACTTGTGAAGGAGATTAAGGAGGTACAAGATTTATTGGATGTGGTGCAGACTGATGACTTAATTCAGAAGGAGGATGCGCTAATAAAGGAGTTTGATGTGGTACTTGAACAGGAGGAGATCATTTGGTTTCAGAAATCTCGTGAAAAGTGGATCGCATTAGGTGACCGTAATACAACATTCTTTCACACTTCGACCATTATTCGCAGGAGGAAGAACATGATCGAGATGCTGCGAGATAATGATGGACGATGGGTTGATGACGCTTCTGAGTTAGAAGGATTGGCTGTGGCTTTCTACAAGCGACTTTACTCACTTGATGATGTTGATGAGTTTGTGGAGAGGTTGTATCCTGTTGGTTTTCCTGCCTTAAGTTTCTCGGAGACAACAAACCTAAGGACACCTTTCTCGGGCAAAGATGTTGAGAATGCAGTGAGAAGCATGGGGCGGTTTAAAGCCCCAGGTCCGGATGGCTTTCAACCAGTCTTCTATCAAGACTGTTGGGAGATTGTGGGGGTGTCTGCAACACAGTTTGTGCTACAATTTTTTGAGACTGGCATCTTACCAAGTGGGACGAATGATGCAATGCTAACTCTTATAGCTAAAGTGGAGAAGCCAGAGACCATGTCATAGTTTCGACCAATAAGTCTCTGCAATGTTTTGTTCAAAATAATCACAAAGACAATGGTGATGCGTTTGAAATGTGTGATGCCTAATTTGATTGGGCCTGCGCAGTCGAGCTTTATCCCAGGGAGGTTAAGTGTGGATAATATTGTTCTAGTTCAAGAAGCGGTCCACTCTATGCGTCGGAAGAAGGGCAGGAAGGGTTGGATGTTGTTAAAATTGGACCTAAAGAAAGCCTATGATAGGATTCGGTGGGATTTTCTCGAGGATACACTGTATGCAGCCAAGTTACCGGAACAGTGGGTCCAGTGGATTATGAAGTGTGTCACGGGTCCTTCAATGACCTTGTTGTGGAATGGGGAGAAAACTGAACCTTTCACTCCTTTGAGGGGACTCCGTCAAAGCGATCCTCTGTCGCCATACCTGTTTGTTCTCTGTCTTGAGAGATTGTTCCACCAGATTGAGAGAGCTGTGGGTGCTGGAGAGTGGGAACCAATAAGTCTTTCACGCGGAGGACCAAAGCTGTCCCATGTATGCTTCGCTGATGATCTCATTTTGTTTGCTGAAGCGTCTGTGAATCAAATCAGTGTGATACGAAGAGTTTTGGAGACTTTCTGTGTGGCATCAGGTCAGATAGTTAGTTTGGAAAGTCAAAGATTTACTTCTCTGGCAATGTGCATAGGGACTTGAAGAGTTTAATCAGTGATGCCAGTGTGTATTAACTCTACTACTGATTTGGGGAAGTATCTGGGGATGCCAGTTCTCCAAAAAAGAATAAATAAAGACACCTACGGAGAGGTGTTAGAACGAGTCTCCTCACGCTTGGCAGGATGGAAAGGCCGATCTCTGAGTCTTGCAGGGCGTTTGACTTTAACAAAGGCTGTGTTATCATCAATCCCTGTTCACTCTATGAGTTCTATTGCGCTGCCTAAATCTACTCTTGACTCATTGGACAGGATTTCCAGATCGTTTTTATGGGGTACTACGCTTGAGAAAAAGAAGCAACATTTGCTGTCATGGCAACGGGTTTGTAAAACTAAACAGGAAGGTGGATTGGGGATTCGATCCGCTAGGATGATGAATACTGCTTTATTGGCCAAGTTAGGGTGGAGATTGTTAAATGATACCGGGAGTTTGTGGGCTAAGGTGTTGAGAAGTAAGTATAAAGTGAAAGGAGTTCATGATCTCTCTTGGCTTGTGCCTAAAGGCACTTGGTCGTCCACCTGGCGGAGTGTGGGGTTGGGTTTGCAGGAAGTGGTGATACCGGGTTTGAGTTGGATTCCAGGGAATGGACAGCGGATCCTCTTTTGGCAGGATAAATGGTTGTTAAAAGTACCTATGTGTGATGTTTTGATAGGATCGTTACCGCCTGAAGAGGTTGCAGTGACTGTGTCTGAGATGTGGAGGAACGGACAAGGTTGGAGGTTGGATAAGATTGCTCAGTATGTGCCAGAGGATGTCCGACTGCAGTTGTATTCTGTTGTGTTGGATAACATGACTGGGGCGAAGGATCGACTTTCTTGGGGTGAGAGTTTGGATGGGAAATTCACGGTTCGCTCAGCGTATAGCTTTTTGACCCGTGATGATACGCCTCGACTACATCTTAGCAAATTGTACGATCAGGTATGGAAGGTAGTTGCCCCGGAAAGAGTGAAGGTGTTTCTGTGTCCCGGAGTGAATCAGGTTGTCATGACCAATATGGAGAGGAGGCGGCGTCATCTCTGTGATGACAGTATTTGTCAGGTCTGCAAGGGCGGGGAGGAAACGATCCTCCATGTGTTGAGAGACTGTCCGGCTATGTCCGGAGTATGGAGTAGGATCATTCCACAGCGACGTCGGGATACATTTTTTCAACAATCATTGATTGAGTGGGTGTATGATAATCTAAGGGATCATAGGGTAGTGAATGAGAGTCCATGGTCTACCTTGTTTGCGATGACTATTTGGTGGGGATGGAAATGGCGTTGTGGGAACGTTTTTGGTACCAACGGTAAGTGCAGGGATCGTGTGAAGTTCCTGAAAGACTTGGCTAAGGAGGTGATTCAGGCTCATGTGAAGTTACGATCTCAGGGGACAACGGGGGCTCGGGAGGAAAGGTTGATCTCATGGACTAAGCCGCGAGAGAATTGGTTGAAATTAAACACTGATGGGGCTTCTCGGGGTAATCCTGGCTTGGCTACGGCAGGAGGGGTGCTGCGGAAAGCAGATGGAGTGTGGTGTGCTGGGTTCAGTTTGAATATTGGGGTGTGCTCAGCTACGTTTGCGGAACTGTGGGGAGTCTACTATGGGTTACATGTTGCCTGGGAGTATCGTGCGACCTGTGTGGAGTTGGAGGTGGATTCGGAAGTAGTGGTTCGTTTTCTTCAGACAGGGATTGAGGATTCACATCCCTTGTCCTTCCTAGTACGCTTGTGCTATGGCTTAATTTCAAGGGACTGGCTAATCCGTATTTCTCATGTGTATAGGGAAGCTAACCGTCTTGCGGATGGGTTAGCGAACTATGCGTTTTCTTTACCGCTTGGTTACCATTCGTTTTCTGTTTGTCCGGATGTTGTTCGTCCCGTGATGGTCGAGGATGTTAATGGGATTTTGATCCCACGCAATGTTCGTTTGTAATTTTTTTTCTTATAATAATATATAAGAGACATTGTCTCCTATTTCACACCAAAAAAGATCTAAATTCCTTACCAAAAAAAAAAATGAATTTTAATTAATTTAAAATTTTATCTATGAAAAAAGTAATAATTACAAAAATACTAAAAACCATAAATATTGTAATTTCATTATATTAAAGCCAGTAAACATTAAGCAAATCAAACCGGAACCGGTACAAAATTCTATACTAGCTTCACTTAAATTTGGAAACCAGAACAGTAGTACGAAAGCCGATGAAGCATAGTGACCCAAACAGAACCGGTTAGAAAAATAATTTACTCTCGGTTAGTGACCCGAACCGAACCGGTTTCAAAGAAATTTGAATCTCTCTAATGAATCCACCACCAACTCTGTGACGTGAGGCTACAACTCTCTCCGATTGTCTCCGGCGACAATCTTGAGGCTGAGTGGCCTGCTCTCCGATTCAGAAGCTTTCTAAGCGGGGTGGATTCATGTCTGCAACGCGGGTGACGACAACCCATACGGTTCTTTCTTTCATGCTTCGGTGGTGCGTTTCTTTAATTTCCCATGCATGCATCTATTACGTGGGCTGGGCAGCTATGGCTCCGGGAAATTCAATCTCCGTGATGATGAAAAATAGATTGGTCTGCTTCTTTACTTCATTCAACCTCGACCTCCTCAATTCCACTTCTCTGTATTTCGATATCATTGTTCTATAATAATTAATGGATATCATTACATGTCTAGATTCATTTAGTTATTGTTACTCGCAACGCTTGAGTCTACTATTTTGTGTGGAGTTTGACTGTTTGAGGCGCATACAGTTATCGAACTTTTGTGAGGAGTATTTATTAGGGCGGGGCACGTACGGGACTAGTATTCTTGAATTTTTGAATACCTTTTACCTATCCGACCCTTACGGATAATAAAAAATAAGATTACTTTTATTCAATATGCAAATAACGGGTATCCAGTAAAAATAATTGACCTTTTAATAGGCCGGTCCAATTAATTTGTTGGCCTGAAGCCAAAAAAAAAAAAATTTATAGACCTTTCTATAATTTGTTGTAACAATGTATATATATTTTCTTAAAAAATTAGAATTCTAATTAATTTTTTAGTCAAATGACAGAAAAACAAGCAATAAAAAGAAAAAAAAGAATAGAATATGGGTCTACACAACAAAAGAAAATTTTAAAATGTGTGGCCTTAAAAACATTAATTTAGTTAAATCATATTATAGTTGAAAGGATTTTTGAACTTTTAGAGTAATATTTATAAAACTCATTATATTATCTTGCCTTAACAAACTTAAAAAAGTTTTTACTATGGCCGAGCCTGTCTTTTAAATATCCAAATTTTTACTTTTACCTGAAAAAATGAGTACTAGGTAAAAGAATATCCACAAGACCATAACTACAATATTATTTCATATTCCAAAAATAAAATATTCGTAATTATATGCAACATACAGTTCCAAAAATTATAAAATTTAATTTCATGTCGTAAAACTATTCTTACTTAAGACATATAATTTCTTATCTATTTTCATTCTCTTTACTTACATGAATGTGGTCCATATTCATGTTAACATAAAGAACAATATCATAAGCAAATATACAAATAACAATCACAATCATTCCAATTAAGAATAAAGTTAAGTTGAACTTATGCTGTAACTTTCATTCTAGAATATATATATATATATATATATATATATATATATATATTAGTATATGATAATACTATAAAATATTAGCGGGTATTTACGGTTCGGATAATAAAACGGATAATGAGACAGGTAACATGATGAATATTAAGATTTAAATTAATATATGATTCTCGACCCTTGCTAATAGATAATATAATTATAATACCCATTCCTCGACCCTAAAGCCGCAGGTACCCTTTTTCGAGATGGTAATAACCGAATAACAGATCGTATATGAGTAACGGGTAATAGCCAACTAAATAAGTATTGCGACGAATATCTTACATATAGCTAAAAAATGTTTAAAATCTGATAATTAACACAGTATAACCTCTATAAATCAATAAACCTCAACTTTATATGTTAGTTTAGATAGATGATATAATTCTAACATTGAATTTCCTATCATTTGATATTTCCATAAGTCAAGAACTATCGGCTTATGAACTTGGTGTTTGGAATTGTTTTGTTTTCTTCATCAATTAAACTTGGCTTGATAACTTTGGTTTTCTTTTTATTGATGATTACAATCAATATGTTTTGATGTGTGTGGTTTTTCACGCTACAAGAAAACACGCTCTTTGCGATATAAAGCTGCGACGGCAACATGCCCTGCAAATTTGCTATGTATTTGCGAGTAACTTGCTACGGAGAAGAGGACACTTGCAATTCACTCGCAAATTTTGTGACAAAATATTTTCTCACAAATTTTCGAGGGACATAGATGTCGGCAAGCATGTTTTACCCAAGTATAACTGTATGTCGGCAAAAATCTAACAGCCTCAAAAATTTGTAGCAAAAAATAAATTTTAAAAATATCCCTCGCAAATCCCTTGCAAATATCCCTAGCAAATCCGTAGCAGTTATTTTTAGTAAGCATATAAATAGCAAGTTCATGAGACATGAAAACCGCAACACAAAACACTCAACAAAAACACTTTTGCGACCCAAAAATAAAAAATCTTGTGAAAGGAAAAAGGCTACAGAAAAAGCCTAGAAAATTTTAAATTTCAAAAATAATGTTTGGAGGTGAGGAGCATGAGATATACACAATATGACAGTGGATGTACAATCAAAGAGATCAGGAGACCGGTGATGTGATGAAAGAGTTTTGTGATGGGTTGCGCGGTTTCATGTACCAACGATAAACCAAGACTTTGCTCGTGAAAACGGTAAAATATTTTTTCCATGTCGTAAGTGCTTAAACGATAAATATTTGGAATTTAATTTAGTGAAGAAGCATATTTATAATAGAGGATTTATGCCGAATTACTATGTATCGTTACGTCGTGGATATGGTTGTAGCAGTAACGATGGAAATAATAGTGTGAATTATACTGTTGATTAACCTAGTAATTATGGGCATCAAGAATCTGATCAATTTGGTTTTTATGGGTATAACGAGGAAGATAGATTTCATGATATGGTTAATGATGAATTTCATGAAACTAGTGATGCATTTCTTGAGAATGATATGGAAGAACCCAACGTAGATGCACAACGTTTTTATACTATGTTTGATGCTGCAAATCAATTAAAGCTGATAATAATTTAAGTGAAAATTGCATGGATTCTTGGTCTAAACTAATTAAAGAATATTTGCTAGCTGATAATGTATCGGCTGAGAACTACTATGAAATATAAAAGTTTGTTGCGAGTCTTGGATAATCATCTGAAATGATTGATGTGTGCGTTGACTATTGCATGATTTTTTGAAAAGATGATGCTAAGCTGCAGGAATGTCGGTTTTGCAGGAAGCCGAGATATCAGCCTACTCAGGGAAGGGCGCGAGGGCCATATAAATGTATGTTGTACTTGCATATTAATGATAGATTGAAAACACTTATAACAATCAAAATGGAATGCGGAAACAATGAGATGGCATGCAGAACATTCTACTCAAGAAGGAGAAATCACACACCCATCTGATGCACAGGTGTGGAAACATTTCCAATCTGTATATCCTGACTTTGCTCAAGAGTGTAGGAATGTTTATCTTGGTTTGTGTACAGATGGTTTTAGTCCATTTGGTATGTCAGGGAGGCAATATTCTTTATGGCCTGTTATATTGACGCCATACAATCTTCCTCCAGATATGTGTATGGAAAGCAAATTTCTGTTCTTGATTATTTTGGTTTCAGGTCCTAAACATCCGAAGCGAGCTCTAGATATCTTCTTGCAACCTTTGATTCATGAGCTGAAGCAATTGTGGTATGAAGGTGTTCAGACGTTCGATACCTCGAAAAAAAAGAATTTCAATACGCGAGTAGTGCTAATGTGGACAATTAGTGACTTCCTCACATACACAATGTTATCTGGGTGGTCAACACACGGAAGATTATCATGCCATTTCCCTTATTGTATGGATTGTACAGAGGCATTTTAGTTAAAGTATGGTAATGGTCGATTTCTTCCCTTGCATCGTCCGTATCGAAGAAACAAGAAGTTTGTTAGAAAGAATAAAGTTGTGCATGTTCCTCCACCAACTTACGTCTCTAGCAATGATTTGTTTGAACAGATCGATTACTATGATGCTCAAAAGATATGTAAACGTGGGGGTCATTGGCACACACCAGCAAACATGCCAGATGGATATGGAAGCTCTCACAATTGGCACAAGCAGAAGTATTTTTGGGAGCTTCCATATTGGAAATATCTTCTCTTGCGGCATAAACTTGACGTGATGCATATCGAGAAAAACTTTATTGATAATTTCATCACTACGCTTTTGAATGTGCATGGTAAAACGCAAGGATCAATTTACATATTACAAAAGATGGGAAATTTAAAATGTGTAGAGAAAGGTCAATAAATTTCAGGTATAAAGAGCGACGATTGTCATGTCTTCATGCAACGGCTACTACCATTTCTATTTTTTGAGCTGTTACCGGAAAACGTTCATTAAGCTTTTGTAAGTATATATGTATATAATTTCATATATTTATATAAACTTATTTAATTAATTCACCCATTAATTGATTATATCGGAGCGTTATTCTGGGACTTATGCACTTGAACATTGACCATTGACGGCATAGCAGTTACATAATAATATTCCAATGCTGATTTGTAACGTGGAGAAAATATTTCCTCTTGCTTTTTTTGACGTGATAGAACATCTTCTAATCCATCTACCACATGAAGCAGATCTTTTTGGGCCAGTGCAATTTTGGTAGATGTATCTTTTTGAACGGTTTATAAAATCTCTAAAAAGAAAGACCAAAAATCTTGCTAGAGTTGAGGGATCGATAGTCACCGGAAGCTTAACAGAGGAAACGTCTCACTTCACATCATACTACTTTAGCCCCACCGTGAGAACAAAAAAAACACGTACTCGACAATATGCCGACAGAGACGTTGTACCTACATATAACATTCCTAATGTTCCAGATATCTTTGCTCAGATAGGAAGACTCGATAGAAAGTTAAAGGAAGTTTGGTGGAAAGATTATAGCTATTGTCGAGCACTTCACAATTACAGCTTACCAAATTTAGATTATGTTCAATGCTTTTGAGAGGTATTCTTTTTAAAAATTAAATTTTAATAAAATTAAATGAATTAATGAATTAACAAATATTTTTTTTTTAGAATGTTCGAAATGGAGATTCGTGAAGCATATCCTACTTTAGAAAAAGATAACTATGAAACTTACAAAGAGCAGTATTTTGCTAATTTTGTAAGTACATATATAAAAAATAAATTTAAACTATATTTTTTAATTATTAATTAATTTAAATAAACTTATTTTCTTATATAGGTTCAAAATGGATGTGGAATTGAACCATTGCCTCTTTGGTTGCATGAACTCGTTCAAGAACTAAGAGCAAAGATCACTACTGCTCTGATGTATTTTACTCGCAGTTAAACTTTTCATCCATATGCACATGGAAGTCAAAATCTTTAGCAAATTATGGAATCTACGTACAAGATGGTGATAACGATTTCTATGGTGTTTTGCAACAAATATTAGAAGTTAATTATCCAGGTCTTATGAATCTGAGATGTGTACTTTTCAAGTGTAATTGGTATGATCCATCACCCCGAGTAGTCGTGCAAATAAATAACTGGGAGGTGTCGATGTTAATGAGAACATATCATACGACAAATTTGAACCTTTCATCCTACCATCACAAGCACAACAAGTGAGCTTTCTTTCCTATCCTCGTTTGCGGCCATGACGTGAAATGTGGGTATCAGTCATCAAAGTTAATCCTCGAGGCTGTATTATCGGGTTAGTTGATGATCAAGTCGTGTTGCAACAAGAAAGAGTCGGTGAAATTTCCATTCCAAACATATCAACAGAAGATGTTATCCACATTGATCAGACAAGTGTAAGATGTTGGTGATGTCTCTGAAGAAGATGTTGAATTAGACGAATTCGAAGAGTCAGATGATAGAGTAGATTTTATTGATGATAATGTACTTTCTAGTAATTCAGAAAATCAATATGACTGAGTAATTGTAGTTTTTGTTTTTTTTTTTTAAATAAAGATTTATAAACTTGTGAGGGATTTGCTTTGGGTTTGCGAGGCATTGCTAACTAGGCCTCGCAACTTGCGAGAGATTTGCGATGAAATCTTGTTAATCCCTCGCAAAATCGTATACCCTAAACACTAATGTTTTGCGAAGGATTTGTGAGTGACTGCTTACTGGGCCTCGGTAATCCCTCGCAAAACGTAAAACCTAAACATTAAAACTTTTCGAGGGATTTGCGAGTGACTGCTTATTTGGCCTCGTTAATCCCTCACAAGGCTTGTGTGTTGCGAGTGATTTGTGAGGTATCAAAAAGTTTATATAAGAGCTCAAACCCAATCTAGTCGCCGCTAATCTCTTTATATTATCCGTCTAACCCAAATCTTTGTCTTCTCTGTCAAAGCCAAACCCTAATCTTCTGCTTTCGGTCTCCGTTTCTCTTGTCTTCCGATTTTGTTCTTGAATCGTAAACCCTAATCTTATCTCTCGATTTCTGTCAAATCAACCATAACCTTCTTCCTCCTCTCATCCGATTTTCTTCAAATCAAACCCTCGATCTGAAAGTTATAAACCCTAATCTTTGTTTTGATTTATTTTTTGTTATGATTTTTTTCTTATTCTTCTTTGTTTTAATCTCCTTGTTCTTTAAAATTTTAGCTTCTTCTTCTTCTTCTTCTTCTTGTTCTTCTTCTTCTTCTTCGTTTCAATCTCCTTGTTCTTTCAATTTGTTTTGTTTTGAATGAGGTTTATTACCCTAACTCCGATTTTGTTTTGAATTACTTTTTTTTGTAGATGTTTCAAGGCAACAATTACACAAGGTTCCTGTCGGATCAAGGTGTATCCGCCCCCACTGGTTCTCACCGTATACAGGCTTCGTCCGTTTCTCATAACACACACTCAGTCCAGAATAGCCGCCATGAAACGTCGCAACCACTGCCTCAGACGCCTTCTTATCATACGCCAAATTTGAACCTTTCATCCTAGCATCACAAGCACAACAAGTGAGCTTTCTTTCCTATCCCTGTTTGCGGCCATGACGTGAAATGTGGTTATCAGTCATCAAAGTTAATCCTCGAGGCCGTATTATCGGGTTAGTTGATGATCAAGTCGTGTTGCAATAAGAAAGAGTCGGTGAAATTCCCATTCCAAACATATCAACAGAAGATGTTATCCAAATTGATCAGACAAGTGGAAGATGTTGGTGATTTCTCTGAAGAAGATGTTGAATTAGACGAATTCGAAGAGTCAGATGATGGAGTAGATTTTATTGATGATAATGTACTTTCTAGTAATTCAGAAAATCAATCTGACTGAGTAATTGTAGCTTTTGTTTTTTTTTTTTTTTTAAATAAAGATTTATAAACTTGTGAGGGATTTGCGTTGGGTTTGCGAGGCATTGCTAACTAGGCCTCGCAACTTGCGAGAGATTTGCGATGAAATCTTGTTAATCCCTCGCAAAATCGTATACCCTAAACAATAATGTTGTGCAAGGGATTTGCGAGTGACTTCTTACTGGGCCTCGGTAAATCCTCGCAAAACGTAAACCTTAAACACTAAAACTTTGCGAGTGACTACTTTTTTGGGCTCGTTAATCTCTCACAAGGTTAGTGTGTTGCGACTTATTTTGCGAGGCTCCCTAGTTAATATGTCGCTAATCTTGTGAGTGATATGTGAGGCATCAAAAAGTTTATATAGAAGCTCAAACCCAATCTAGTCGCCGCTAATCTCTTTATATTCTCCGTCTAACCCAAATCTTTGTCTTCTCTGTCAAAGCCAAACCCTAATCTTCTGCTTTCGGTATTTTCTTCTCCGTTTCTCTCGTCTCCCGATTTCGTTCTTGAATCGTAAACCCTAATCTTATCTCTCGATTTCGGTCAAATCAACCATAACCTTCTTCCTCCTCTCTTCTGATTTTCTTCAAATCAAACCCTCGATCTGAAAGGTATAAACCCTAATCTTTGTTTTGATTTATTTTTTGTTATGATTTTTTCTTCTTCTTCTTTGTTTCAATCTCCTTGTTCTTTAAATTTTTAGATTTATTTGTTTTGATTTATTATTGTTATGATTTCTTCTTCTTCTTCTTCTTTTTTTGTTTTAATCTCCTTGTTCTTTTAATTTGTTTTGTTTTGAATGAGGTCTATTAGCCTAACTCCAATTTTGTTTTGATTTACTTTTTTTTTTGTTGTAGATGTTTCAAGGCAACAATTACACAAAGTTCGTGTCAGATCAAGGTGTATCCGCTCCCACTGGTTCTCACTGTATACAGGCTCCATCCGGTTCTCATAACACACACTCGGTCCAGAATAGCCGCCGTGAAACGTCGCAAACACTGCCTCAGATGCCTTGTTATCATACGCCCCTACCCTCTAATGCACATGGTGGCAGTAAAACGGCTCTAGAAAATGGTAAGTCTGCACCCGCTCGTTCCTCTTCTACAGGAGCATCTGCACGTCTCAACAACCTAACATTGGAGGAGTTACTCGATAGTCCTGGACGTGTAAGTTTAACGAAGCTGGATCCGTGCAGACCTCCAGGAACTCTCTGGTAAGAAATTAGTTTTAAGTTTTTAATCCAGAATGTAATTCTAATGGATCCTCATTCGACTTGTATTTTTTTTGAAGGTTTGACCAAGATTCCTCTGTTGCGGCTACTTGTTTTTAAAGCTGATTTTTAACCTTGAATTTTGCAAAGAGATTTGGATTTTCTGGTTTTAAATTTAGATAATATTTGCAGTGAGAACTGATTTATTTTACAAGTGTGTTTAGAGTTCTAGATCTGATATTTAATTGCTTGAATCCTAATTATTTGATTGATTTAATATCCCAATAATTCCCTAAGCTTAGCTCTTTTGATCCTTTGAATTTACAACACTTTTAATTCTGTTTTTGCATTGTCTTTAATTTAATATTTTTGATTTAGCATAATTAAAAGAATAATAAGTCTATTGTGTGAACTAGAGTCTCCGTGGATTCGACCCCTAGAATATTACAACTGGAAGACTGTTAGTACCATAGGGTATTACAATTTGAACATATCATTTATTATAAATAAAAAAACTGGTTGGGTTGTTTCAAATATTATTACAACTTACACCAAATAAACAAGCTACGCGTCGCTTGAACTACACAAGGAGGTTGTGAATACTAAATATATAATATATACCATATTACATAATACGATTTAAGAAACTAGAGAAAGCAAGTCATGGATCTGATTTGGTCAGTTTTAAATATATTTTTTCTGGCTTCCTGGTTTAGTTTCGGATCAAAATTTGTTTCCCTTTCTTAAATCTTCAGTCAATGTACAAAAGAGAGATCACTTGGTTCTGTTATGTACTTCTATCAATGATGCTTTCTCCTGCAAATTCTATAAACAAAACTCTCAGTCACTAGTCATAACTCTGTCCACTAAGATTACTCATTGCAATTTAGCAAAACATCTATTTTCATTTATATAGCTCGGGAATAGAGAAGGGAATTACCTCGTTCTGGGAACTGTTCTCAGAAGGGAACCATCGAAGGAGGACACCGAGGTTCATTGCACTCGGTATTAACTTAGGTTTAGATGAGTATTTATAGGGTGTTTAAGGCTTAGGGTTTTGTAAGGGTAAAAACGTTTTTAGATGTTGTGTGCATGGAATGGGGTGGCAAAGGAAGGTTCTGGACCGTCGTGACTCCTCTGAACCAGGCCGCCGTGAAGATTGCTAATCGGGCTAGTAATTAAAGTTCACTTGGCTTCAAACTTATCTTCTCACCGGTTTGCGACACGTTCTGGTAAATCAGCTATATCTTCCAGATGGATGAACTAAATAACTTATTTCTATGTGGAGGAGAAAGATGACTCCTCCTTCTTTACAGAGACACAAATTTCGTCAAAATGTGCGTTCTGAAAGTTCTTCAAAGGTGTCAAGTACTGTTAAGGTCTGTATCTGTCTTCAAACGTATTTTTCTTTATCTTTTGGTATTTTTTCCTCTTAAACCTATAAAACCTTTTTGAAACCTAAAATACTTGATAAGAGAAATTAAAGCTTTAAAATCATGTCAAACTCTTCCTAAAAGTATACTAAAACTATCTAAAATAGGTAAAATAATGATGTTATCATGTTTAGTTAGGTACATTGATTACAATCAATCAATTTGGACTGATTTCATATTTTTTTTGGTTGAAGTCGGATTAATTTCATAATTAATTTTTACTTTGGTTCTGTTAAAAAAAAATATCAAACCCGTCCGAAAATTTTGAGGTTTTGAATATAACCCACAATTACACATATATAATATAATGAGTGTTTAATGTATCTAAAAATAAAAATTAAACTACCCCAATGGATATTCGAATGCAAACCCCTCCTCTACGACATAAATAAGAGCGAGAAGTGAAGCTAGAGACTATTTACTTTCATTAATAGATGTAAGCTACGTGCACCAAAGAAGAAATTTTAATTTTTTTACCCTGTCTGATAAAAAAAAAAAGGATCATTTATTCAAACAGCAAAAGAAATAGTGACAAATCTGGCACACCTTAAAATAAAAAATGATCCAAATGATTTTGTTTTCAGATAAAAACTTTCAAAGAAATCCAAACCAAATAAATAGAGTGAGCGTTTCAAAAATATGTAATACAAAGAGAGATGTATTCAAGGGCATACAAGGCTAATATTATTACAACTTACACCTAATAAACAAGCTATGCGTCGCTTGAACTACACATAGTGGCGGACCCACGTTATGGATGGTGGTGGCAACTGCCACCAGTAACTATTGAAATATAGAAAAAATTTTACACTAAACAGGCAAAGTGGTTTACATTCGCTTGAAAAACACTTGAGGTAAGGGATTCCACTCCTCCATACGACAAACTGCCCCCACTAATATTTTATGCTGGTCTACACAAGGAGGTTGTGAATACTAAATATATAATATATACCATATTACATAATAAGATTTAAGGAATTTAGAAGTACGACATATATAATGTGGTTGTGTGTGACTCATCGGTAAAATTGCTATGCCTATCAACATATATGACTCATCAGTTTCATACTCTTAGTTAAACTGATTTCAAATCAGTCAGAAATCTTACTTAAAGTATTAAACGAATATGATCGACTGATTTTACTCTCTCTCTTTTTTTTCTATATTATCTTCTTTTCATAACATTTTTTTTTAATCTGTTGAATTGTGAACAGACGTGTATGGCTTTCAATATTTACAAACACTATATGCTAGACATTTATTAAGTCTTATTAATATTTGATTTTTATATAATGGGTACGTATGCACACAAAAAATATCATAGAATTATTTATTTGAAACTAAACATGAAATTACAAAAGAAAAAAATAAAACGTATAAGTTATAAAACACATATATTCATACTTTTTTCTCCTATTGTTTAGTATAACTTATGTTAAATCTCCTATTCTTCGAGTTAGTTATGATTGAAATATCTTGTAACCTAAATTGAGACATGTAAATTGGAAAAATAACAATATGAAACAATATAATTAGAGATGATATAATATCTTATTTAAACCGTATTGAACATTGTGATCAATCTTATCCAATTGCATATTAATAGAGACAACAACATACACGTTCCAGATTGACTCCTGAAGGTACACATAAAGCACCATTAGAAGGTGCTTTTAGTCCACATCTTTGGAAACAATCTTCCCTCTTGTGACATGGTCCTTTGTATTTACAATCGTCTGAATCATCCATAATACCTATAACATTAATCAAATTACAAAAATATAATAACATATATAATAAATATAAGATTTTTAATAATTACATTAATTATAAAAATGATGATAATTATATGTATACTGAAAATTTGCATATTTTGACTATACGAATACAAAATCTTACGAGTAGATTGAACATTCACGATGAGAGAAATGATCAAGAGAAGAGCAATAAAATAAGATTTTGGAGGCGTCATCTTTCTATAAAAATGTTTACAAAAGAATTACTATGAAATATTTTGTAAAACTACTTAGTGAGTAAAACTACTTAGTTAGTAAAAAGAGAGTTGATTGTTCTTATATAGATGATTTTCAAATGTTAATAATACCATATAAACTTTGCATTAAATCTAATTAATATATACCATAAAATTTTGTTTGACTTAAGATTTTTTTTAACGTTAGTTACATTGATTTTATCAAGAAAAATCTTTGACAAAATCTTAGGTCAACTACAGTTTTACAAAATTTGATAATATTTACTTAATTTGTAAGTGGTTTAAACTTTTGTTTGACTCTTGTCCAAAAAAAAACTTTTGTTTGACTTAATATTTGTGTCATTGTGTGAACCGTTAGGAAGGTATGCAACTGAACCTAATTTGTTGTCTCTAAAGGTATGCAACTGAACCTAAGTTATATATTGCTTCATGTTATTATTTGCAATTTACATCTTAAGATGAATTAAATAAAATCATAACTAACAAAAAAAAAAAAAAAAAATAGAAGTTCTGACGTGAATTATGTTAAACAATAGGTGCAGACTTATATGAAATATTTCTTTAGTATTGTATATGTTATATAAATTATTATATGACAATACAAAATGAAACATATATTTTTCTTATTAATTAGTTTTTCATTGTACATTTACATTTAGTTTTGGATAAACAAGCCTACGATATTTTTTTGCTTGTTATACGAACATAATTTATGAAAGTTGATTATAAATAAATATAAGATAAAAGAAATTATGGCTAAATGAGTTGATTATCTAAAAACATTTTGATGCTTCTAAAACTAAAAGAAAAATGTTTCTATTGCTAAAACTTGAATCCCAAGAACTCTGATTTTCCAAACCTGGCACAATGAGTTACATTGACGTAGAGAAATCGTTTAAAATGTTCTATGACAAACAAATCAGTACTCCAGACGAGGTTGACAAATCGTTTAAAATGTTCTAGGCAACATCATACATTTATGATGGGTTAAGAAATTTGCTATATGGACGCTCATGTCTTGTAAATGTTTTGAATATGTTTATCCTAATGTTCCTGCTCCAACTATTCTAATTAAAAAAAGCACTTACGATGATCAACTTGGATAGGTCAAGTTAATTCACTCAACCATCATATAAATTTACCGCAAGAAAGCGTTCAAAATTGGTTGTTGAATCAGGTTTGATACATCAATTAGGCATATAAATATAAGTATTTGATATAAGAAGACTACGAATATCTATCCAATCTATGAATATTTTCTTACAGTTGGAAAAAAAACTTTTATTTAAACTAAATAACAGTAAAGAAAAACTCTTATCTAAACTAAATAAGTATTCCCGTGAACAACATATGTTATAGCTGAAAAAAGGTTTAAATCTGTTATACAATACAATATAACCTTTATAAATTAACATATCTCATCTTCATAAGTTAGTTTAGATAGATAATATAATTCTAACTGTAAACGAGTGAGAACAAAACACAGAAAAAGATCATGTGGTGATTTGTAAGGACGGTAACAAGTTTTTAAAAACTCTCGGATGTAACAAACCTACCGTCGGATATGGATGGGCTCACAGACCTAGTAAGAAGACGTGAGACCCAATAAAGAAGGTGGAGCCATGGAATGGGAGGGGACATGGGGCCACTGAGGTGGCGGTCGGGGCGTTCCAAGTGGTATCAGAGCTGAACCCAGACAAATGTGGCGTCGAGTGGGCTCACACCATCGGGGGTGACGATCTTGGAGCGCCACGAAGACGTTGCCATCTAGTAGTGGGGGTGAATTGTAACACCCCAGCTTGGGGAGAAGATTAATAGAATTGATTTGGCCACCTATGTCACCAAAGTACACATATCTTTTCGTTCAATGATCTTGAGAGAACTCTAGAGTTAAGCGTGCTTATGCTGGAGTAGTCTCAGGATGGTTGACCTTCCAGGGAGTGACTGTCGGAACTGGGCGAGTGAGGAAAAAACACAGAGAAAGATCATGTGGTGATTTGTAGGGACGGTAACAAGTCTTTAAAACTTCCCGGACGTAGCAAACCGACTGTCGTATATGGATGGGCTCACGGGCCTAGTGAGAGGACGTGAGGTCCATTAGGAAAGGTGGACCCATGGACTGCCAGTGGATACGGGGCCCACTGAGAAGTGGTGGACGGGGCGTTACAAACTTCCATACCTCTTTCCTTTAGGCTTAGATTGATGCTTGATACCCAGAGAACTCCCTACAGCCCAACATTTCGTCCATCAATATTTCTTAGTTTATTTACCGTTTTCTTTCGTGACAAGCCCAACCAAAAACCCACATTGTACTATTGTCTTAGCCATAGTCCTCTCTAAACAAACTCTTAACGTTATTTATTCGTCTGTGTGGGATCGATCCTTAAATATTACTACTAATTAACTTTGTACTTGCAGTATTCGTGTGGTCTTTTGAGGTAAAAGATTGAAGTAAAATTTTGCACAAATCAACTACGAAACACAAAAGAATAATTAACTTATAGGTCACAAGATAACCGTCCAAAAACCGTATACTTTTTTACTCAACTATCACATGTAACGACGCATAGATCAAAACATATAAAACAGATCCAATTCTAATCCATGAAGTTCCATAGGTAAGTGGTATATGCTTCCTATGACACGGCTCACATCTAAGCTGGTCAATGACACATGAAAGCTGTTAGCAAAGCATACACAATATGGATCATAGTTAGTTCATGAGGCTAACTTAAAGCATTAAGCAAAGACTTAGAATTAAAGTATAGAATAAATGAAATAGAAATCAAACAAACCCTAAAAAGTGCCACCTAAACTAAGATCATTGCCCCCCCCCCTTGATTATCTCTTTAAACCCAACTAGAAAACTAACCTAGCATGTTTAAGAAAATTATCAAAGCAAAGTTGAATAAACCCATAAACATAAAAGAGTAAATAGAGAAAAGTGTTTTAGATATTACTTCAATGATTGTACAAAGTTGTAAAGATCTTCTTCCTTCGGGAACAAAAACAAATGAAATAGAAAACAAAAGAATTCAGTGATCTCCAAGGCTTCAAGGAGAGGAACGAGAGAGATTTCTGGTCGTGGCTACTTTGCTTCTGGTCGACTCATAGGGGTTGCTTCAAGACACACACTAAACCCTGGGTTTAGATGAGTATTTTAGGGTGTTTAAGGCTTAGGGTTTTGTAATGGTAAGAGCGTTTTTAGATGTTGTGTGCATGGAGTGGGGTGGCGAAGGAAGGTTTGGACCATCGTGACTCCTCTGGACCGGGCCGCCGTGAAGACTGCTAATCGGGCTAGTAATTAAAGTTCACTTGGCTTCAAACTTATCTTCGCACCGGTTTGCGACACGTTCTGGTAAATCAGCTATATCTTCCAGATGGGTGAACTAAATAACTTGATTCTACGTCAAGGAGAAAGATGACTCTTCCTTCTTTACATAGACACCAATTTAATCAAAATTTGCGTACCGGAAGTTTTTCAAAGGTGTCACGTACTGTTAAGCTCTGAATCTTTCTTCAAACGTATTTTCCTTTGTCTTTTGATATTTTTTTCCTTTAAAACCTTTTTGAAACCTAAAATACTTCATAATAGACATTAAAGCCTTGAAATCATGTCAAATTCTTCCTAAAAGTATACTAAAACTACCAAATTAGGTAAAATAATGATGTTATCATGTTTAGTTAGGTACTTTGTCTACAATCAATCAATTTGGACTGATTTCATATTTTGTTTGGTTGAACTCAAATTAATTTAGAAAACTTTTTTTTTTACTTTTGTTCAGTTAAAAAAATATATATCAAACCCGTCCGAAAATTTTGAGGTTTTGGATATAACCCACAACTACACATATATAATATAATGAGTGTTTAATGTATATCCAAATCCGACCCAAAATCTAAAAAAAAAATGTTAAACTACTCGAATGGATATCCGAATGCAAACCCCTCCTCTACGACATAAATAAGAGCTAGAGGTGAAGCTAGAGGCTAGAATGCCATAAATTGAAAAAAATTAATCTGGCGTGCCATTTCTTAGTCTGTATGCCATTAAAAATGCAATTTTCTTAAATTACCCTTAATGAATAGTACAACTAGTACAACTAAATGATAATAGAACAACTGATACAAATGATATATAACGAGATAAGTAGAACAAATGGTACAACTTCGATATTGTAGGACCAACGGTACAACTAATATATAATAGGATAACTGGGTACAACCGAGTAAAAATAGCACAACTGGTACAACACTAGATAAGAGGACACCTAGTACAACTAATAAATAATAGTACAACTGGTACAAAATGGAACACTTGTACAACTCAAAACCCTAGCGCCCCTAAACTCACTAATTCGCCGATTCTTCGCCGTCAACCTTCTAGTACTCTTCCGTCGTCAACCTTCTACTACACCGCTTCCTTCGCCGTCAATCTTTCGTACCTCTCTTCACCGATTTCTCATCTTCTATTTCGAAACTACCTCCCCAGATCTTAACAGATCCGTCGCAAAATCCAACCAACCTTCTTTCACCGGATTTAAAACCAACACAAATCCATCAGCGACTGGGATCTGATCACCTTTCTTCACTCATTTGTTTGATTTCACGTTCATCTCTCTCTCTCCCTCTCTCTCACTCTTTATTTCATCATCTTCTTCTCTTGTTTAGATCTGATTTTTTGTTAAAAGTCATTAGGTCAAATGAATAAAAGATGAGGTTTTTGGTCTTTTCTATTTATTTTTATTTAAAATAATTTATAAAATAAATTAAAAACAAAACGCTGGCATTCTACCTTTTCCTTTTGCCAATTATGGCTTTCTAGACATTGATCACAAGCTAGAAACTATTTACTTTCATTAATAGATGTAAGCTACGTGCACCAAAGAAGAAATTTTAATTTTTTTACCCTGTCTGATAAAATAAAAAAGGATCATTTATTCAAACAGCAAAAGAAATAGTGACAAACCTGGCACACCTTAAAATAAAAGTGATCCAAATGATTTTGTTTTCAGATAAAAACTTTCAAGGAAATCTAAACCAAATAAATAGAGTGAGCGTTTCAAAAATATGTAATACAAAGAGAGATGTATTCAAGGGCATACAAGGCTAATATTATTACAACTTACACCAAATAAACAAGCTACGCGTCGCTTGAACTACACAAGGAGGTTGTGAATACTGAATATATAATAAGATTTAAGGAATTTAGAAGTACGACATATATTATGTGGTTGTGTGTGACTCATCGGTAAAATTGCTATGCCTATCAACATATATGACTCATCAGTTTCATACTCTTAGTTAAACTGATTTCAAATCAGTCAGAAATCTTACTTAAAGTATTAATCGAATATGATCGACTGATTTTACTCTCTCTCTTTTTTTTTCTATATTATCTTCTTTTCATAACATTTTTTTTTAATCTGTTGAATTGTGAACAGACGTGTATGGCTTTCAATATTTACAAACACTATATGCTAGACATTTATTAAGTCTTATTAATATTTGATTTTCATATAATGGGTACGTATGCACACAAAAAATATCATAGAATTATTTATTTGAAACTAAACATGAAATTACAAAAGAAAAAAATAAAACGTATAAGTTATATAAAACACATATATTCATACTTTTTTTTTCCTATTGTTTAGTATAACTTATGTTAGATCTCCTATTCTTTGAGTTAGTTATGATTGAAATATCTTTTAACCTATATTGAGGCATGTAAATTGGAAAAATAACAGTATGAAACAATATATGTAGAGATGATATAATATCTTATTTAAACCGTATTGAACATTGTCAATCGTATCCAATTGCATATTAATAGAGACAACAACATACACGTTCCAGATTGACTCCTGAAGGTACACACAAAGCACCATTAGAAGGTGCTTTTAGTCCACATCTTTGGAAACAATCTTCCCTCTTGTGACATGGTCCTTTGTATTTACAATCGTCTGAATCATCCATAATCCCTATAACATTAATCAAATTACAAAAATATAGTAACATATATAATAAATATAAGATTTTCAATAATTACATTAATTATAAAAATGATGATAATTATATGTATACTGAAAAATTTGCATATTTTGACTATACGAATACAAAATCTTACGAGTAGATTGAACATTTACGATGAGAGAAATGATCAGGAGAAGAGCAACAAAATGAGATTTTGGAGGCGTCATCTTTCTATAAAAATGTTTACAAAAGAACTACTATGAAATATTTTGTAAAACCACTTATTAGTGAGTAAAACCACTTAGTGAGTAAAAAGAGAGTTGATTATTCTTATATAGTTGGGTTTCAAATGTTAATGATACCATATAAACTTTGCATTAAATCTTATTAATATATACCATAAAATTTTGTTTGACTTAAGATTTTTTTAACATTAATTATATTGATTTTATCAACAAAAATCTTTGACAAAATCTTAGGTCAACTACAGTTTTACAAAATTTGAGAATATTTACTTAATTTGTAAGTGGTTTAAACATTTGTTTGACCCTTGTCCAAAAAAAAAAAACTTTTGTTTGACTTAATATTTGTTGTCTCTAAAAGTATGGAACTGAACCTAATTGAAAACATGTGTTTAATATGGTTTAAATAAAATATTAGGATCTACTTATATAATGCTTCATGTTATTATTTGCAATTTACATCTCAAGATGAATTAAATAAAATCATAACTAACAAATTTTTTTAAAAAAATAGAAGTTCTAACGGGAATTATGTTAAACAATAGGTGCAGACTTAAATGAAATATTTCTTCTGTATTGTATATGTTTTATAAATTATTATCTGACAATACAATATGAAATATATATTTTTCTTATTAATTAATTTTTCATTTTACATTTACATTTAGTTTTGGATAAACAAGCCTACGATATTTTTTTGCTTGTCATACGAGCATAATTTATGAAAGTTGATTATAAATAAATATAAAATAGAAGAAATTATGGCTGAATGAGTTGATTATCTAAACACATTTTGATGCTTCTAAAACTAAAAGCAAAATGTTTCTATTGCTAAAACTTTTATCCCAAGAACTCTGATTTTCCAAACCTTGGACAATGAGTTACATTGACGTAGAGAAATCGTTTAAAATGTTCTATGACAAACAAATCAGTACTCCAGACGAGGTTGACAAAATGTTTCAGGTGTTTGGAACTAAGGTAGCCGTAGGCAACATCATACATTTATGATGGGTTAAGAAATTTGCTACATAGACGTTCATTCTTGTAAATGTTTTGAATATGTTTATCCTAATGTTCCTGCTCCAACTATTCTAATTAAAAAAGCACTTACGATGATCAACTTGGATAGGTCAAGTTAATTCACTCAACCATCATATAAATTTACCGCAAGAAAGCCTTCAAAATTGGTTGTTGAATCAGGTTTGATACATCAATTAGGCATATAAATATAAGTATTTGATATAAGAAGACTACGAATATCTATCCAATCTATGAATATTTTTTTACAGTTGGAAAGAAAAACTTTTATTTAAACTAAATAACAGTAAAGAAAAAGTCTTATCTAAACTAAATAAGTATTCCCGTGAACAACATATGTTATAGCTGAAAAAAGGTTTAAATCTGTTATACAATACAATATAACCTTTATAAATTAACATATCTCATTTTCATATATTAGTTTAGATAGATAATATAATTCTAACTGTGAACGAGTGAGGACAAAACACAGGAAAATATTATGTGGTGATTTGTAGGAACGGTAATAAGTTTTCAAAAACTCTCGGACGTAGCAAACCTACCGTCAGATATGGATGGGCTCACAGACCTAGTAAGAGGACGTGAGGTCCATTATGGAAGGTGGACCCATGGAATGGGAGGGGACATGGGGCCACTGAGGTGGCGGTCGGGGCGTTCCAAGTGGTATCAGAGCTGAACCCAGACAAATGTGGAGTCGAGTGGGCTCACACCATCGGGGGTGACGATCTTGGAGCGCCACGAAGACGTTGCCATCTAGTAGTGGGGGTGAATTGTAACACCCCAGCTTGGGGAGAAGATTAAAAGAATTGATTTAGCCACCTATGTCACCAAAGTACACTTATCTTTTCGTTCAATGGTCTTGAGAGAACTCTAGAGTTAAGCGTGCTTATGCTGGAGTAGTCTCAGGATGGTTGACCTTCCAAGAAGTGACTGTCGGAACTGGGCGAGTGAGGAAAAAACATAGGGAAAGATCATGTGGGCACTACAACAAATATGCACATTGATAGCAGACGGAGATAGCTCATTTTCCGTCACTGCTATGAAAGATGAAATTTTTTTACGGTTACTTTATAATAGCATCTTATAAATGCTATGATAGGAAAATTATTTTCGCGGGAAACAAAAGTGACTTTAGTCCGCCAATACTTAGTGAATTTAGACGACCAAAAAAAAAAAAAAAAAATCTCGAGACTCTCTCTCTCTCTCTCTCTCTCTCTCTCTCTCTCTCTCTCTCTCTCTCTCTCTCTCTCTCTCTCTCTCTCTCTCTCTCTCTCTCTCTCTCTCGTTACAACCTAAGCTCGCTACACCAGCTCGATTTCTTCTTCTTCTTCTAAATTCTTATCTGAAATCTCTATCAAATCTCCAACATTATCGCCGTTTTTGTGAAAAGCCCCAATTTCGCCGTTCCTAAGAAGCCCTAAATCTCCATATCCATCGCAATTGAGAGGTCGAATCTTCTAAATTCTTCTCCTAATTTCGTTATCTGTTTCAATTATTTGTGATTTCGAACAGCTTATGTGTGATTTCGATAAGTTTAGGTCAGAATTGCCTTCATAAACGATTTGACTCAAATTTAGGTTTCGGATTTGGGATTTTTTGCCTTCATAAACGATTTCACTCCAATTTAGGTTTCAGATTTGAGAATTTTTAGCTAGTGTTGGTGATTGCAATTTGGGTTTCGGATTTGAGAATTTTCGGGTCAATTTCGGTTTTGGATTTGAGAATTTTTGCTAGTGTTGTTGATTGCCTTCATTAACGATTCGATTAGAGAGTTAATTTGTGCTTTTGTTTTCCTAGTGTTGGTGATTGCAATGTTGGGGAACTGAACCTTCTCATTTCTGGTGATTGCAACAGGTTAGTATCATTAACCAATTTTTCCAACTTTTGGTGATTGCAATGTTCTGTCCTTTAAGTCTCTTTCGTTTAACAATGATATTAGCTTGTTAATATTGTTCTTTTAGCTTGTTAATATTCGTATAACAATGATATGAAATACTCTTTTAGTGTTGCTTATGGTTTGAATACAAGAAATTGTCTAAATTGTTGCTTACGGTCATTGATTGGAAGATTATTGATTTATCTCTATTATAACATATGTGATATGTAATATGTATCTATATTTTGCTGTTGCTTATTGATTGCATTATTGTTATAAAGGTTAAATTAATATTATAACATATAATGTTGGACAAAGCATGGGTGCATCTAAGCAGGCAAGGTTATATATATATATATATTTTATAATTAGGTTTGAGATGGGGTTTGTATACTTTAAGAGTTTCTATTTTCTTTCTTTTTTATTTCTCCATTGAAGAGCTGATCCTGAATATGAAAGAGGTGCTTGGAAATTTGTAAGGGATGCTGCGACTTTATTTGACATAGACATGATAATATGTCCTTGTAAAGACTGTCGTAATGTAGTACGACAGTTAGACAATGTTGTGGTTGATCATCTTGTAAGAAGAGGGATGGATGAGGCATACAAGCTGCATAGTGATTGGTATCATCATGGAGATGTGAAGTCGGTGGAGGAGGTTCAAGCCAAACCAAATCAGTGGAATGAGGAAGTTTTTGAGTTATATAAAGCTGCTGAATTTTTGGATGAAGAGTTGGCTTGTAGAGGTGAATTAGGTGAGAATCTGGTGGGTGACTTAAGTGAGATTGCAGAGTGTGAGGACCAACGAGAAGATGAGTTCCTTGCAAAGATATTGGATGCTGAAACACCACTATACCCAAATTGTTTAAATCACAGCAAGTTATCGGCTATTGTCACTTTGTTTAGGATTAAGACACATAATGGCTGGTCGGACAAGAGCTTCAACGAACTGTTTCAGACATTGCCAAGCATGTTGCCAGATGATAATGTCCTTCACACATCATTATATGATGTGAAGAAATTTTTAAAGAGCTTTCATATGGGATATGAAAAGATCCACGCATGTGTTAATGATTGCTGCCTCTTCAGAAAGAAGTTCAAGAAGCTTGAAAATTGTCCCAAATGTAATGCTTCAAGGTGGAAAATTAATAAGCACACTGGTGAGGTAAAGAAAGGTGTCCCACAGAAAGTATTAAGATATTTTCCAATTATACCAAGGCTGAAGAGAATGTTCAGATCAGAGGATATGGCCAAGGACTTACGGTGGCATTTCACTAACAAGAGCACTGATGGAAAACTTCGTCATCCGATAGATTCTGTTACATGGGATCAGATGAATGATAAGTATCCTTCGTTTGCAGCTGAAGAAAGGAACATCAGGCTTGGGCTGTCCACAGATGGATTTAATCCATTCAACATGAAGAATAGTAATTATAGTTGCTGGCCTGTGCTATTGGTAAACTACAATTTGCCTCCTCACCTTTGTATGAAGAAGGAGAATATAATGTTGACATTATTGATTCCTGGTCCACAACAACCAGGTAACAATATTGATGTCTACTTAGAACCCCTTATTGAGGATTTGAATCATCAGTGGAAGAATGGAGAGGTAACATATGATGCCTTTAGTAAAAGTACATTTTATCGTAGCTTTTAAAAAAACGTTATGATATAAGAACATAACATAGCACATAATTTGACTAATTATTAAGGATAAAACAGCATTTCACAACAGCTATCTTAGAGATGTATAACATAGCACGAAAAATCAAATATTGTTTAAATTTTTTAAAAAATTTAAACGTGATAATACAGCAGTTTATATGAGCTATGTTATAAAACTATAACATAGCATACTAAACTCGCTGTACGGTACATATAATAACAGTACCATAATATAGCGTCAAGAAAACCGCTATCATAGGCCTATGATAGCGTTTTTCTCGTGATAAGAATAAACATATTTGTTGTAGTGGGGGATTTGTAGGGACGGTAACAACTCTTTAAAAGTTCTTGGACGTAGCAAACCGACTGTCGTATATGGATGGGCTCACGGGCCTAATGAGAGGATGTGAGACCCATTAGAAAAGGTGGGCCCATGGACTGCGAGTAGATACAGAGCCCACTGAGAGATGGTGGTCGGGCCGTTACAAACTTCCATACCTCTTTCCTTCAAGCTTAGATTTGTGCTTGATACCCTGAGAACTCCCTACAGCCCAGCATTTCGTCCATCAATATTTCTTAGAGACTCTTTACTTTCATTAATAGATGTAAGCTACGTGCACCAAAGAAGAAATTTTAATTTTTTTACCCTGTCTGATAAAAAAAAAGGATCATTTATTCAAACAGCAAAAGAAATAGTGACAAATCTGGCACACCTTAAAATAAAAAATGATCCAAATGATTTTGTTTCCAGATAAAAACTTTCAAAGAAATCCAAACCAAATAAACAGAGTGATCGTTTCAAAAATATGTAATACAAAGAGAGATGTATTCAAGGGCATACAAGGCTAATATTATTACAACTTACACCAAATAAACAAGCTACGCGTCCCTTGAACTACACAAGGAGGTTGTGAATACTAAATATATAATATATATACCATATTAAATAATAAGATTGAAGGAATTTAGAATTATGTGGTTGTGTGTGACATATATTATGTGGTTGTGTGTGACTCATCGGTAAAATTGCTATGCCTATCAACATATATGACTCATCAGTTTCATACTCTTAGTTAAACTGATTTCAAATCAGTCAGAAATCTTACTTAAAGTATTAATCGAATATGATCGACTGATTTTACTCTCTCTCTTTTTTTTTTTCTATATTATCTTCTTTTCATAACATTTTTTTTTAATCTGTTGAATTGTGAACAGACGTGTATGGCTTTCAATATTTACAAACACTATATGCTAGACATTTATTAAGTCTTATTAATATTTGATTTTCATATAAGGGGTACGTATGCACACAAAAAAATATCATAGAATTATTTATTTGAAACTAAACATGAAATTACAAAAGAAAAAAATTGGATCTCGCCGTCTGAATGTGCAGGAATTGGATGGATCCTTTACGATAAGGCTAATCGGAATATCCTCCAAGGAAGAGCAGCAATAAACCCAGTAAACACACCTTTAGAAGTCGAAGCTGAAGTCCTGAGGTCAGCCATTATAGAAATTAAGAAGCTTGGATACAACAATGTCACTTTCTGTGGAGATGCATCTGAGTTATACGACCGAATTTCTCAACCGTGGATAAATGAGCAGACTTCTCAGACTGAGCACTCACCAATAACCATTCATCTACGAGACATTCGAAAGCTTAGTACCTCTTTTGTTAAAATTTACTTTGTTAAAATTTCTCGTGGTCTAAATGACATAGCTGATCAGCTTGCCAAACAAGCCAGACTAAGAAAGTCGAGTTATGTAATATCATGGATGTAATTTTGTTTGACATATATAAAGAATTTTGTTGCCGACAAAAAAAAAAAATTACAAAAGAAAAAAATAAAACGTATAAATTATAAAACACATATATTCATACTTTTTTCTCCTATTGTTTAGTATAATTTATGTTAGATCTCCTATTTTGTGAGTTAGTTATGATTGAAATATCTTTTAACCTATATTGAGGCATGTAAATTGGAAAAATAACAATATGAACCAATATATGTAGAGATGATATAATATCTTATTTAAACCGTATTGAACATTGTCAATCATATCCAATTGCATATTAATAGAGACAACAACATACACGATCCAGATTGACTCCTGAAGGTACACACAAAGCACCATTAGAAGGTGCTTTTAGTCCACATCTTTGGAAACAATCTTCTCTCTTGTGACATGGTCCTCTGTATTTACAATCGTCTGAATCATCCATAATCCCTATAACATTAATCAAATTACAAAAATATAATAACATATATAATAAATATAAGATTTTCAATAATTACATTAATTATAAAAATGATGATAATTATATGTATACTGAAAAATTTGCATATTTTGACTATACGAATACAAAATCTTACGAGTAGATTGAACATTTACGATGAGAGAAATGATCAGGAGAAGAGCAAAAAAATGAGATTTTGGAGGCGTCATCTTTCTATAAAAATGTTTACAAAAGAATTACTATGAAATATTTTGTAAAACCACTTATTAGTGAGTAAAACCACTTAGTGAGTAAAAAGAGAGTTGATTATTCTTATATAGATGGGTTTCAAATGTTAATAATACCATATAAACTTTGCATTAAATCTAATTGATATATACCATAAAATTTTGTTTGACTTAAGATTTGTTTAACGTTAATTATATTGATTTTATCAACAAAAATCTTTGACAAAATCTTAGGTCAACTACTGTTTTACAAAATTTGATAATATTTACTTAATTTGTAAGTGGTTTAAACTTTTGTTTGACCCTTGTCCAAAAAAAAAAACTTTTGTTTGACTTAATATTTGTGTGAACCGTTGGGAAGGAAGGTACTTGTAATTTATTGTCTCGAAAAGTTTGCAACTGAACCTAATTGAAAATATGTGTTTAATACGGTTTAAATAAAATATTAGGATCTACTTATATATTGCTTCATGTTATTATTTGCAATTTACATCTCAAGATGAATTAAATAAAATCATAACTAACAAAATTAAAAAAAAAAAAAGAAGTTCTAACGGGAATTATGTTAAACAATAGGTGCAGACTTATATGAAATATTTCTTCAGTATTGTATTTGTTGTATAAATTATTATCTGACAATACAATATAAAATATATATTTTTCTTATTAATTAATTTTTCATTTTACATTTACATTTAGTTTTGGATAAACAGGTCTACGATATTTTTTGCTTGTCATACGAACATAATTTATGAAAGTTGATTATAAATAAATATAAGATAAAAGAAATTATGGCTGAATCAGTTGATTATCTAAACACATTTTGATGCTTCTAAAACTAAAAGCAAAAAATGTTTCTATTGCTAAAAGTTTTATCCCAAGAACTCTGATTTTCCAAACCTGGGACAATGAGTATGACGTAGAGAATTCGTTTAAAATGTTCTATGACAAACAAATCAGTACTCCAGACGAGGTTGACAAAATGTTTCAGGTGTTTGGAACTAAGGTAGCCGTAGGCAACATCATACATTTATGATGGGTTAAGAAATTTGCTACATAGACGCTCATGTCTTGTAAATGTTTTGAATATGTTTATCCTAATGTTCCTGCTCCAACTATTCTAATTAAAAAAGCACTTACGATGATCAACTTGGATAGGTCAAGTTAATTCACTCAACCATCATATAAATTTACCGCAAGAAAGCCTTCAAAATTGGTTGTTGAATCAGGTTTGATACATCAATTAGGCATATAAATATAAGTATTTGATATAAGAAGACTACGAATATCTATCCAATCTATGAATATTTTTTTACAGTTGGAAAGAAAAACTTTTATTTAAACTAAATAACAGTAAAGAAAAAGTCTTATCTAAACTAAATAAGTATTCCCGTGAACAACATATGTTATAGCTGAAAAAAGGTTTAAATCTGTTATACAATACAATATAACCTTTATAAATTAACATATCTCATCTTCATATGTTAGTCTAGATAGATAATATAATTCTAACTGTAAACGAGTAAGAACAAAACACAGGAAAATATTATGTGATGATTTGTAGGAACGGTAACAAGTTTTTAAAAACTCTCGGACGTAGCAAACCTACCGTCAGATATGGATGGGCTCACAGACCTAGTAAGAGGACGTGAGGTCCATTAAGGAAGGTGGAGCCATGGAATGGGAGGGGACATGGGGCCACTGAGGTGGCGGTCGGGGCGTTCCAAGTGGTATCATAGCTGAACACAGACAAATGTGGAGTCGAGTGGGCTCACACCGTCGGGGGTGACGATCTTGGAGCGCCACGAAGACGTTGCCATCTAGTAGTGGGGGTGAATTGTGACACCCCAGTTTGCGGAGAAGTTTAAAAGAATTGATTTGGCCACCTATGTCACCAAAGTACACTTATCTTTCCGTTCAATGGTCATGAGAGAACTCCAGAGTTAAGCGTGCTTATGCTGGAGTAGTCTCAGGATTGTTGACCTTCCAGGAAGTGACTGTCGGAACTGGGCGAGTGAGGAAAAAACACAGAGAAAGATCATGTGGTGATTTGTAGGGACGGTAACAAGTCTTTAAAACTTCCCGGGCGTAGCAAACCGACTGTCGTATATGGATGGGCTCACGGGCCTAGTGAGAGGACATGAGACCCATTAGGAAAGGTGGGCCCATGGACTACGAGTGGATACAGAGCCCACTGAGAGGTGGCGGTCGGGCCGTTACAAACTTCCATACCTCTTTTCTTTAGGCTTAGATTTGTGCTTGATACCCTGAGAACTCCCTACAGCCCAACATTTCGTCCATCAATATTTCTTAGTTTATTTACCGTGTTATTTTGTGACAAGCCCAACCAAAAACCCACATCGTACTATTGTCTTAGCAATAGTCCTCTCTAAACAAACTCTTAACGTTATTTATTCGTCTCTGTGGGATCAATCCTTAAATATTACTACTAATTAACTGTGTACTTGCAGTATTCGTGTGGTCTTTTGAGGTAAAAGATTGAAGTAAAATTTTGCACAAATCAACTACGAAACACGAAAGAATAATTAACTTATAAGTCACAAGATAACCATCTAAAATCCGTATAATTTTTTACTCAACTATCACATGCAACGACACATAGATCAAAACATATAAAACAGATCCAATTCCAATCCATAAAATTCCATAGGTAAGTGGTATATGCTTCCTATGACATGACTCACATCTAAGCTGGGTCAATCACACATGAAAGCTGTTAGCAAAGCATACACAATATGGATCATAGTTAGTACATGAGCCTACCTTAAAGCATTAAGCAAAGACTTAGAATTAAAGTATAGAATAAATGAAATAGAAATCAAACATACCCTAAAAAAGGCCACCTAAACTAAGATCATCGCCCCCCCCCCCCCTTGATTATCCCTTTAAACCCAAATAGAAAAGTACGCTAGCATGTTTAAGGTAATTATCAAAGCAAAGTTGAATAAACCCATAAACATAAAAGAGTAAATAGAGAAAAGGGTTTTAAATATTACTTCAATGATTGTACAAAGTTGTAAAGATCTTCTTCCTTCGGAAACAAAAACAAATGAAATAGAGAACAAAAGAATTTGGTTATCTCCAAGGCTTCAAGGAGAGGAACAAGAGAGGTCTCTGGTCGTGGCTGCTTCGCTTCTGGCCGACTCATAGGTGTTGCTTCAAGACACACACTAAAACCTAGGTTTAGATGAGTATTTATAGGGTGTTTAAGGCTTAGGGTTTTGTAAGGGTAAGAGCGTTTTTAGATGTTGTGTGCATGGAGTGGGGTGGCAAAGGAAGGTTCTGGACCGTCGTGACTCCTCTGGACCGGGCTGCCGTGAAGATTGCTAATCGGGCTAGTAATTAAAGTTCACTTGGCTTCAAACTTATCTTCTCACTGGTTTGCGACACGTTCTGGTAAATCGGCTATATCTTTCAGATGGATGAACTAAATAACTTGATTCTACGTCGAGGAGAAAGATGACTCTTCCTTCTTTACATAGACACAAATTTAATCAAAATTTTCGTACCGGTAGTTCTTCAAAGGTGTCACGTACTGTTAAGCTCTGAATCTTTCTTCAAACGTATTTTCTTTTGTCTTTTGGTATTTTTTCCTCCAAAACCTTTTTGAAACCTAAAATAATTCATAATAGACATTAAAGCCTTGAAATCATGTCAAACTCTTCCTACAAGTATACTAAAACTATCAAAAATAGGTAAAATAATGATGTTATCACTTTTAGTTAGGTACTTTGACTACAATCAATCAATTTGGACGGATTTCATATTTTTGTTTGGTTGAACTCAAATTAATTTAGAAATTTTTTTTTTACTTTGGTTCAGTTAAAAAAAATATATCAAACATGTCAGAAAATTTTGAGGTTTTGGATATAACCCACAATTACACATACATAATATAATAAATATTTAATGTATATCCAAATCCGATCCAAAATCTAAAAAAAATGTTAAACTACTCCAGTGGATATCCGAATGCAAATCCCTCCTCTACGACATAAATAAGAGCGAGAGGTGAAGCTAGAGACTATTTACTTTCATTAATAGATGTAAGCTACGTGCACCAAAGAAGAAACTTTAATTTTTTTTACCCTGTCTGATAAAAAAAAAAGGATCATTTATTCAAACAGCTAAAGAAATAGTGACAAATCTGGCACACCTTTTTTTTTTTTTTTTTCTTTAAATCTGGCACACCTTAAAATAAAAATGATCCAAATGATTTTGTTTTCAGATAAAAACTTTCAAAGAAATCTAAACCAAATAAATAGAGTGAGCGTTTCAAAAATATGTAATACAAAGAGAGATGTATCGGACAACTGGAAGATGTTGGTGATTTCTCTGAAGAAGATGTTAAATTAGACGAATTCGAAGAGTCAGATGATGGAGTAGATTTTATTGATGATAATATACTTTCTAGTAATCCAGAAAATCAATCTAACTGAGTAATTTTAGTTTTTTTTTTTAATAAAGATTTATAAACTTGTGAGGATTTGCGTTGGGTTTGCGAGGCATTGCTAACTAAGCCTCGCAACTTGCGAGAGATTTGCGATGAAATCTTGTTAATCCCTCGTAAAATCGTATACCCTAAACAATAATGTTTTGCAAGGGATTTGCGAGTGACTTCTTACTGGGCCTCGGTAAATCCTCGCAAAATGTAAATCCTAAACACTAAAACTTTGCGAGGGATTTGTGAGTGACTGCTTATTTGGCCTCGTTAATCTCTCACAAGGTTAGTGTGTTGCGACTGATTTTGCGAGGCTCCCTAGTTAATACGTTGCAAATCTTGTGAGTGATTTGTGAGGCATCAAAAATTTTATATAGAAGCTCAAACCCAATCTAGTCGCCGCTAATCTCTTTATATTCTCCGTCTAAACCAAATCTTTGTCTTCTCTTTCAAAGCCAAACCCTAATCTTCTGCTTTCGGTCTTTTCTTCTCCGTTTCTCTCGTCTCCGGATTTCGTTCTTGAATCGTAAACCCTAATCTTATCTCTCGATTTCGGTCAAATCAACCATAACCTTCTTCCTCCTCTCTTCTGATTTTCTTCAAATTAAACCCTCGATCTGAAAGGTATAAACCCTAATCTTTGTTTTGATTTATTTTTTGTTATGATTTTTTCTTCTTCTACTTTGTTTCAATCTCCTTGTTCTTTAAATTTTTAGATTTGTTTGTTTCGATTTATTATTGTTATTCTTCTTCTTCTTCTTCTTCTTCTTCTTCTTCTTCTTCTTCTTCTTCTTCTTCTTCTTCTTCTTCTTCTTCTTCTTCTTCTTCTTCTTCTTCTTCTTCTTCTTCTTCTTCTTCTTCTTCTTCTTCTTCTTCTTCTTCTTCTTCTTCTTCTTCTTCTTCTTCTTCTTCTTCTTCTTCTTCTTCTTCTTCTTCTTCTTCTTCTTCTTCTTCTTCTTCTTCTTCTTCTTCTTCTTCTTCTTCTTCTTCTTCTTCTTCTTCTTCTTCTTCTTCTTCTTCTTCTTCTTCTTCTTCTTCTTCTTCTTCTTCTTCTTCTTCTTCTTCTTCTTCTTCTTCTTCTTCTTCTTCTTCTTCTTCTTCTTCTTCTTCTTCTTCTTCTTCTTCTTCTTCTTCTTCTTCTTCTTCTTCTTCTTCTTCTTCTTCTTCTTCTTCTTCTTCTTCTTCTTCTTCTTCTTCTTCTTCTTCTTCTTCTTCTTCTTCTTCTTCTTCTTCTTCTTCTTCTTCTTCTTCTTCTTCTTCTTCTTCTTCTTCTGTTTCAATCTCCTTATTCTTTCAATTTGTATTGTTTTGAATGAGGTTTATTACCCTAACTCCGATATTGTTTTGATTTACTTTTTTTTTTTGTAGATGTTTCAAGGCAACAATTACACAAGGTTGGTGTCAGATCAAGGTGTATCCGCTCCCACTGGTTCTCACCGTATACGGGCTACGTCCGGTTCTCATAACACACACTTGGTCCAGAATAGCCGCCGTGAAACGTCGCAACCACTGCCTCAGATGCCTTGTTATCATACGCCCCTACCCTCTAATGCGCATGGTGGCAGTACAGCGGCTCTAGAAAATGGTAAGTCTGCACCCGCTCGTTCCTCTTCTACAGGAGCATCTGCACGTCTCAACAACCTAACATTGGAGGAGTTACTCGATAGTCCTGAACGTGTAAGTTTAACGAAGCTGGATCCGTGCAGACCTCCAGGAACTCTCTAGTAAGAAATTAGTTTTAAGTTTTTAATTCCATAATGTAATTCTAATGTTGATTTGCATGGATCCTCATTCCACTTGTATTTTTTTTTGAAGGTTTGACCAAGATTCCTCTTTTGCGGCTACTGAGATAGTGTCGATCGACACCAATCTGTTTCAGCAACAACTGATGCTTGTTTTTCTTGGTTTGTTTGTGATTGGTTTGTTTGTGATTGGTTGTTATTTATTAAACATTGGTTTTTCAGTTGCTTGTATGTATAGCATAGTGATGGGAAGATTGTCTCATTAAGTATTTGTGATAATACTTACGCATTTCAATTGTTGTTTTTGGTGTGAAGGTATGAGACGTGGAATTATGGCGATGAGGAGGAGGGTGATCTAGGGTCTCGTTTCTGTGTTGGTGGTATTTGTTATATTGTTTATGTTGGAACCATGTCTAGTGTTATGTTAGGTTGCTAGATAGAATGGTTAAGAATGTTATTGTATTGATGATATACTGGTTTTGTAATATTGGTATATTTCCGCTGTGCTTAATGATTATTGCTGGTTTAATGATGAGTTGTGGTTTGCATTGATTTAATTAAGTTTAATTATGTATTGTATTTATTATAAATAAAAAAAATTGGTTGGGTTGTTTCAAATATTATTACAACTTACACCAAATAAACAAGCTACTAAATATATAATATATACCATATTACATAGTAAGATTTAAGGAATTTAGAAGTACGACATATATTATGTAATAGAAAGAAATCTAAACCAAATAAATAGAGTGAGCGTTTCAAAAATATGTAATACAGAGAGATGTATTCAAGGGCATACAAGGCTAATATTATTACAACTTACACCAAATAAACAAGCAAGCTACCCGTCGTGAAGTCAAAAAAAAAAACAAGCTACCCGTCGCTTGAACTACACAAGGAGGTTGTGAATACTGAATATATAATATATATACCATATTACATAATAAGATTTAAGGATTAGAAGTACGACATATATTATGTGGTTGTGTGTGACTCATCGGTAAAATTGTTATGCCTATCAACATATATGACTCATCAGTTTCATACTCTTAGTTAAACTGATTTCAAATCAGTCAGAAATCTTACTTAAAGTATTAATCGAATATGATCGACTGATTTTACTCTTTCTCTTTTTTTTCTATATTATCTTTTTTTCATAACATTTTTTTTTTAATCTGTTGAATTATGAACAGACGTGTATGGCTTTCAATATTTACAAACACTATATGCTAGACATTTATTAATTCTTATTAATATTTGATTTTCATATATTGGGTACGTATGCACACACAAAAATATCATAGAATTGTTTATTTGAAACTAAACATGAAATTACAAAAGAAAAAAATAAAACGTATAAGTTATAAAACATATATATTCATATTTTTTTCTTCTGTTGTTTAGTATAACTTATGTTAGATCTCCTATTCTTCGAGTTAGTTATGATTGAAATATCTTTTAACCTACATTGAGACATGTAAATTGGAAAAATAACAATATGAAACAATATAATTAGAGATGATATAATATCTTATTTAAACCGTATTGAACATTGTAATCAATCTCATCCAATTGCATATTAATAGAGACAACAACATACACGTTCCAGATTGACTCCTGAAGGTACACATAAAGCACCATTAGAAGGTGCTTTTAGTCCACATCTTTGGAAACAATCTTCCCTCTTGTGACATGGTCCTCTGTATTTACAATCGTCTGAATCATCCATAATTCCTATAACATTAATCAAATTACAAAAATATAATAACATATATAATAAATATAAGATATTCAATAATTACATTAATTATAAAAATGATGATAATTATATGTATACTGAAAAATTTGCATATTTTGACTATATGAATACAAAATCTTACGAGTAGATTGAACATTTACGATGAGAGAAATGATTAGGAGAAGAGCAACAAAATAAGATTTTGGAGGCGTCATCTTTCTATAAAAATGTTTACAAAAGAATTACTATGAAATATTTTGTAAAACCACTTAGTGAGTAAAAAGAGAGTTGATTGTTCTTATATAGATGAGTTTCAAATGTTAATAATACCATATAAAGTTTGCATTAAATCTAATTAATATATACCATAAAATTTTGTTTGACTTAAGATTTTTAACTGTTAATTATATTGATTTTATCAACAAAAATCTTTGACAAAATCTTAGGTCAACTACAGTTTTACAAAATTTGATAATATTTACTTAATTTGTAAGTGGTTTAAACTTTTGTTTGACCCTTGTCCAAAAAGAAACTTATTTTTGATTTAATATTTGTTTGAACCGTTTGGAAGGAAGGTACTTGTAATTTGTTGTCTCTAAAAGTATTAATCGACTGATGTTACTCTCTCTCTTTTTTTTTTCTATATTATCTTCTTTTCATAATTTTTGTTTTTTTATCTGTTGAATTGTGAACAGACGTGTATGGCTTTCAATATTTACAAACACTATATGCTAGACATTTATTAATTCTTATTAATATTTGATTTTCATATATTGGGTACGTATGCACACAAAAAAATATCATAGAATTGTTAACTTTTGCTCACTTCTTCTTCCTCCACATTAACATCCATCTAATCAACTTTTTTTTGCATAAAAAAATATTATTTTTAATATTAATTTGTTGCATATTTATTACTTATAATTAATAATAGTAAAAATATATAAATAAAAAACAAATTTAACTAAAATTAATTAAATTTTAAAATAGTATAAGAATAATACAATTTTTTAGTAAATAATAAAAATAATAACTATCTAAAAATGAATTACATAAAATAAATGAAAATTTTAAAATAGTACAAATAATACTATAAATTTGTTTTAGTAATAATGTTATTATTAAAATTACAACCAAAAACTGATTATATTCCAAAATTTAGAATGGGTTAATGAGTTTTAAAATGTAAGTAAGATTTTAGTGCATGGTGGAGTAAAAAAAAACAAGTTATATAATTGTATTTATAAGAATCTAAACATAAAAATAATTTTGAAGTTAAATGTATATTAATTTCTAAGAAACATATACCATAAAGATTTATTATTAAATTTTACTTATAATAAAGAAAAGGTTAATTACTTAACTTAACTTAATCTAACTTCAAAGTTTTGATCTAAAACAAAGACATTGTAAGGGGCACACTTTTTTTTGGGAAAATTATGAAAAGAATTATGAAAAAATAATCTATCTGAGAAAACAAAATCAATGGTCAGGAAATATAGAAAAAATGATATTTAAGCCGTTACAAAAAGTGGTATGTGATTTGTGTAGCATATCTTATAAGGTATATTATCAACTGGAGCTACAATTTTATAGCATGATATAAAACATAGATAACAAATATAACATATGTGAAGTGACTTTAGTGTAGTGGCACCATTACACCAGGGATCGAGTCCCGCTTCTTACGAATATAGGAATTTGGCTATGGGCCGGCCAGTTGTGGCCCATGGTTGACAAAAAAAAAACAAATATAACATATATATATATATATATATTATCAAATGCTTTTAACCTAAAACATTGACAAAAATAACATATTTAAAGTACACTATGTTTTTTTTTGAGAAGACGAAGATGGAGTTGCATCACAAAATTAACATCTGCAAATAACATATGAGATTTTTTAAAAATATGTAATTTGGATTAATGAATAGATATTCATTATGGGGTTTAAACGTTTTATCATTTAAGCATTCTTGACTTAGTCGGAAATTCTATTATGGCAGATGATTCATTTTGACAACCTCATTGTAGCGACATAGCACTAAAACAATTCATAAAACTTTGTATATTCGCATTTAATATAGGATATCGATATGTTTAAATGGTCTCTTTAATTAGGTCAACGATCGACATTGACGTTAGAAATTTAAAAATTATGTTTAAAAATCATGGGATAAGAATATGGAATGAACTTTTTTAAAGATAAAAGGTCAGAAGATTGTCGACAATATTATTGCGACACTAGACAAAATATGTTAAATATATATTAGTAAAATAAGTACGACATTTATATAGATTTATATTTTAGTCTTCAAATTATATTTATATTCAATGATTCTTATTGATAAAAAAATTTAAATAAAATCCCATGTAAAATCGCAAATAGATATAACAAAAAAATATTATCTTCAAAAATATATATGTTGTATATCATTGAGTAAGGTAAGTTTAATATTTATATAGATTTATACTCAAAAGTTGGAATGATTTTATTTTAAGCTCAACAATTTATATTGATAAGAAATATTTTAAATTAAAATCCCGCGCGTGCGCGGGTACAAATTCCAGTAAGTTATAAAACACATATATTCATACTTTTTTCTCCTATTGTTTGGTATTGTAACACCCGCAAACCATTTTTCTGGGAATTTTGGTGAGGGTGTCGATCGACACCACAGAGGGAGTGTCGATCGACACCAGTTGTGGCCGGTTTGGTCGGTTCAATTTCAATTATCGTTTTGGTTCGGTTTGGTTTTAGGAAACCATTGAACCGGGTTATTTAAGTGGTTTTCGACACAAGAAGGGTTTTGGAAGTTTATTTTGTCGCCGCTTTGTTGTTTTTGAGAGAAAGGAGAGAAAAACCTTGTTCCTGAGTTTTTGAAAGAGATTGGTGAGATTCCTGGCTGTTCTTGAGAGTTTTGGAAGCTAGGAAGGATCTAGAAGCTTTCTAGGAAGGTTGGATTCGTTGCTTTTGGTTTGAATCTTCCTGCAAAGAGGTGAGTGCATGACCATGGCTTATCTAAGCTAAGATTTTCTAGTTTCTATGTGATTTGGTGCTTATGTGGTTGTTTTCCTTGAGTTCCCTATGCTTTTTCGTTGCTATCTGGGCTGGGTTTGGCTTCTGGGAGTGCAAGGAGCGGATTGGAGGAGATTGGAGGCGAGATTCGGAGTTTCTGATCGAGGGAAATCGCTGCTCGATATCGGTGTCGGTCGACACCAGTTGGGGTGTCGGTCGACACCAACGCGAGGACGGCTCGGGACCTTGGCGAGTGTCGTTCGATGCCATGTGGAGGCGTCGGTCGACACAAACTAGGGTTTTCGGGAGTGTCGGGCAGGGTGTCGGTCGACACCAGTTTGGCGTCGGTCGACACCAGATAGTCAGTGACGATCGACACCATCTGGTGTCGGTCGACACCCCTTGTTCAGTTGCATGCGTGGTATATTGCCTGGTTTGTTTTATTGATTGTTGTTGTGGCTTGTAGGGATCTTATTGCTTGTGTGTATAGCCCAGTAGATGGGAGGATTGCCTCACTGAGTGTTTATCAAATACTCATGCATCTCAATTTGTGTTTGTGGTGCAGGTAAAGGCAAAGTGTGATCGTGGAATCAAAGGCAATGAAGAGGAGGATGTTTTAGGGACTCGATTGAATGTTGTCTGGCATTTGCTAGGGTGCTAGAGTTGAGTCATTAGAAACATTGCTAGGTTGCTGGTTCCATGTTTCTTGTTGTTTGGTATTGATTATTGCTTTGCTATAGTATTGGTTTATTATTGGAATATTATTGGATATTGATTATGTTTTCCGCTGTTGAATGTGTTGTGGTTAGGTGGCTAGTGGGTATGGGACCACTAGCTGTAGTTGTTTTAATATATTATATTTATTATTTATTTATCTAAAAAAAAAAAAGGGTTGGTCGTTTCATTTTGGTATCAGAGCCCTTACGGTTCTAGGTTTGGGTTCGCTAGGTTTCTGTTGTAGATGTTTGGGATTGCATGTCTTGGTTGATTATGTGAGTTAGTCAATTGCGTGTGGCATGGAGTCTTAGAACATCCTCTTCGAGCCGAGTGTGTGATTCCACGGTGAGTTTATGTTTCTGTGTAATAATAGAAATTGTTTGCTTAGCCTTCTGTTCATGGTAGTGCAGATGGTTAGAGAGGGTGCTGTGGCTGGTCGAGGTCGTGGACGCGGACGTGGTCGTGGACGCGGACGTGGTCGTGGTAGGGGCAGAGTCCCAGTGGTTAGTGAGACCGAGGACCAGAGTGTGACAGCTGAGGGTGTTGGCGAGTCGCAGGGTGTTCCGGGGGATTCCGTGAGTGTGGCAGGAGGGGGCGGTGTTGATGCTCCAGTGGCCGGTGATGCTAGGGTCCCGGTGTGGGGGTCCCAGCGGGTGGAGTCCCTGGTGTTGACCTTGCGGCTTTGCTAGCACAGGTGTTAGAGCGGTTACCACCAGTGGTACCGGCTCAGCTCAGGTAGTGCCACCAGTGGTGGCGGAGGAGCGGCAGCCAGTGGCTGCGGATGCGGGGTCCATGCTCGTTATCTCAGCATGTTGACAGAGATGGGTCGGTTGCGCACTGAGCAGTTTTCAGGAGGTGTAGATCCTACTGCTGCGGATGCGTGGAGGACGAGAGTGGAACGTAACTTCCACACTCGAGATGTCCCGAGGAGTTTTGGGTGGACATAGGGGTCTACTTTTTGAGTGGTGATGCTGAGTTGTGGTGGAGATCTGTGGCTGCTAGGAGGGTGCAGCGGGAGATGACTTGGGCTGACTTCGTTTTGGAGTTCAACCGCAAGTATTTTCCTAGAGAGGCATTGGATCGTTTGGAGGTGCAGTTCCTTCAGTTGTCTCAGGGGACACGGTCAGTGCGGGAGTTGGACTTGGAGTTCAGTCGACTTCTTTGTTATGGAGGTCGGGCTATGGAGCCTGAGGAGGCTCAGATCAGGAGGTTCTTGAGGGCTCTACGTGATGACTTGAGAGTTCACTGTAGAGGGAGGAGTTATGCTACGCGTGCAGAGCTGGTTGAGACTGCAGCAGAGATTGAGGAGGATATCCGGGCTCAGTCAGTGGCGGTAGTTCCGGCAGTTCAGCCTAGTAAGGCTCAGCAGCACGGTGGTTCTAGCAGGGGCGGTAGGCATGCCCAGGGAACCAAGAGGAAGTGGGAGGCTACGCAGAAGCCGAGTGGTGCGGGTTGCTTCGGTTGTGGGAGCAGGGACCACAGGGTTGCCAGTTGTCCCAAGAGGAGTGTTCCGACGGCAGGACCTCGAGTGTGTTATCATTGTAGGGAGACAGGGCACATCAAGCCTTTTTGTCCCAAACTGCAGCCGGCAGCAGTGGCAGCGTTGCAGCAGGTGCAGCCTGGGGGTCAGCAGGTGGCACGGATTGAGCAGGGGCCTCGGGTTTACACGACAGTGGAGACTGGTGGAACCAGTGCCGGGGCGATCACAGGTATAATTTCTGGTACTTAATCTTTGTGAATTTTTAGTAGGGTCAGATTTTATGTTCCTGTGATAAAGTGTTAGGTTCTCAACACATGAGGTTTGTGTAGGGACCTTGTTGGTGGGCGGGTTTAGGTCCCACGTTATGTTTGATTCTGGAGCTTCGCATAGCTTCCTTACTCCAGAGTGTGCAGAGTGTGCGGGGATCAGCGGGGATCCTGGAGAGCGCACAGGAGTTGTTAGAGTTGCGGGAGGCAAGTTCCTGAGAGTTATTGGACGAGCTAGAGGAATTGATATTCAGATCGCAGGAGAGTCATGGCCAGCGGATTTGCTTATCAGTCCCGTGGAGCTGTATGATGTTATTCTCGGGATGGATTGGATGCATCGGCATATGGTGCATTTAGATTGCTATCGGGGTAGAGTGGAGTTTGAGCGACCAGGAGGGAAGTTGGTTTTTCAGGGTATTAGACCGACTTCAGGGAGTCTCGTGATCTCAGCCATTCAGGCTGGGAAGATGATCGAGAAGGGCCGTGAGGCTTATTTGGTCACTATATCTATGCCAGAGTCAGTGGGGAAGTCTACGGTTAGCGGTATTCCAGTAGTGGAGGAGTTTGAGGATGTGTTTCATCTGCAGGGATTACCACCATCTCGGTCGGATCCTTTTACCATTGAACTGGAACCGGGACGACACCGTTATCCAAGGCTCCTTACAGAATGGCTCCAGCAGAGATGGCAGAGCTGAAGAAGCAGCTAGAGGATTTATTGAGTAAGGGATTCATCCGTCCTAGTGTGTCACCGTGGGGAGCGCCGGTGTTGTTTGTCAAGAAAAAGGATGGGAGTTTCCGGTTGTGTATTGATTACAGGGGTTTGAACCGGGTCACTGTGAAGAACAAGTACCCTCTCCCGAGGATTGACGAGTTGTTGGATCAGTTGAGGGGTGCTACTTGGTTCTCCAAGGTGGATCTGGCATCGGGTTATCATCGATACCGATAGATGAGGCAGATGTGAGGAAGACTGCTTTCAGGACGAGGTATGGGCATTATGAGTTTGTGGTGATGCCTTTCGGGTTGACTAACGCACCAGCAGCGTTTATGAGATTGATGAACAGTGTGTTTCAGAGTTTCTGGATGTATCTGTCATCATTTTCATCGACGATATCCTGGTTTATTCTAAGAGTCCTGAGGAGCATGCAGTGCATTTGAGGGCAGTTATGGAGAAGCTGCGGGAGCAGAAGTTGTTTGCCAAGTTGAGCAAGTGTAGTTTCGGCAGCGTGAGATGGGCTTTCTGGGTCACATTGTTTCTGTTGAGGGGGTTTCAGTAGATCCAGAGAAGATTCAGGCTATCAGAGATTGGCCTAGACCGCAGAATGCCACAGATCGAGTTTCCTTGGATTGGCAGGTTACTACAGGAGATTTGTGCAAGGGTTTGCAAGCAGAGCACGTCCTATGACTAAGTTGACAGGGAAGGATGTTCCTTTTGTCTGGTCGAAGAGTGTGAGGAAGGCTTTGCAAGCCTGAAGGAGATGTTGACTACTGCGCCAGTGTTGGCTTTGCCTGAGCAGGAGAACCCTATGTGGTTTATACAGATGCATCTAGAGTTGGGTTGGGTTGTGTTCTGATGCAGCATGGGAAGGTGATTGCTTATGCTTCGCGGCAGTTGCGGGTGCATGAAGGCAACTATCCTACTCATGATTTGGAGATGGGTGCTGTAGTTTTTGCCCTGAAGATTTGGAGATCTTATCTTTATGGTGCAAAGGTACAGTGTTCACGATCATAAGAGCCAGAAGTATATATTCACTCAGCCTGAGTTGAATTTGAGACAGAGGCGGTGGATGGAGCTTGTGGCAGATTATGATTTGGAGATAGCCTATCATCCTGGTAAGGCTAACACGGTTGCAGATGCTCTGAGTCGGAAGAGGGTAGCTTCGGCTCAGGAGCAGGAGATGGAGTCTCGGTAGGGGAGATCAGTGCTTTGAGCTTATGTGCTGTTTCACAGAACCATTGGGTTTGGAAGCAGTAGATAGAGCAGATCTTCTGAGTAGAGTGCGGTTGGCTCAGGAGAAGGATTTGGGGCTAGTGAATGCCTCTAAGGATGTGGGTTCAGAGTATCAGGTCTCAGATAATGGTACTATCTTGGTGCACGGTCGTGTGTGTGTGCCCAAGGATGAGGAGTTGAGACAGGAGATTCTGAGAGAGGCTCATGCGAGCAAGTTATCCATTCATCCAGGAGCGACCAAGATGTACCGTGACCTCAAGAGGTACTATCATTGGGTCGGGATGAAGAAGGACGTGGCTAGTTGGGTTTCGAGGTGCGATGTGTGTCAGCTAGTGAAGGCTGAGCATCAGGTTCCTGGCGGGTTACTGAAGAGTTTACCCATTCCTGAGTGGAAGTGGGATATGATCACTATGGATTTCGTGGTAGGATTGCCAGTGTCACGGACCTTTGATGCTATTTGGGTCATTGTGGACCGGTTGACTAAGTCAGCACATTTTCTGGCCATTAAGAAGACTGATGGAGCAGCGGTCTTGGCTAAGAAGTATGTGAGGGAGATAGTCAGGTTGCATGGGGTGCCAGCAAGCATTGTGTCTGATAGGGATTCTAAGTTCACTTCGGTGTTCTGGAAGGCATTTCAGGCAGAGATGGGCACTAAGGTGCATATGAGTACAGCTTATCATCCCCAGACTGATGGACAGTCAGAGAGGACGATCCAGACGCTGGAGGATTTGCTGAGGATGTGTGTGCTGGATTGGGGTGGCCATTGGGCAGATCATCTGAACCTGGTAGAGTTTGCTTACAACAACAGCTATCAGGCAAGTATTAAGATGGCTCCTTATGAGGCTTTGTATGGGAGGCCATGTCGTACACCATTATGCTGGACTCAGGTGGGGGAGAGGAGCATGTTTGGTGCTAGTTTTGTTCAGGAGACCTCAGAGAAGATTCGGGTTCTCAAGCTGAACATGAAGGAGGCTCAGGATAGGCAGAGGAGTTATGCAGATAGGAGGAGGAGAGATCTTGAGTTTCAGGTAGGAGACAGAGTGTACCTCAAGATGGCCATGTTGCGGGGTCCGAACAGGTCATTGTCAGAGACTAAGTTGAGTCCGAGGTATATGGGTCCATTCAGAGTGATTGAGCGGATTGGACCAGTGGCATATAGATTGGAGTTACCTGAGGTGATGCGTGCATTCCATAAGGTTTTCCATGTGTCTATGTTGCGGAAGTGTCTCCGTGAGGGAGAGGAGGTGTTGGCTAAGATTCCTGAGGATCTTCAGCCTAACATGACTTTGGAGGCGAGACCAGTGAGGGTTCTCGAGAGGAGGATCAAGGAACTTCGGAAGAAGAAGATTCCTTTGATGAGAGTCCTTTGGGACTGTGATGGTGTTGAGGAGCAGACTTGGGAGCCTGAGGCAAAGATGAAGGCAAGGTTCAAGAAGTGGTATGAGAAGCAAGCCGCGACTTGAGCTTGTTTAGCCGGGTCCCATCTGTAATCCGTGGCTGGAGCGGGAATGGAGTATTCCAGCCCATCTCTCTTGTTACTCGGTCGCTTGGGGTGGTTGGTTGTGCGACTCAGTAACAAGATGAGGTGGTGTTTGGGGTACAAAGTTTCGTGAGGCGGGGTTGTGAAGAGAAGTTTCCAAAAGTGGAAAGTTTCCAAAAATGGAAGGTGCTAAATATGGAAAGTTTTATGGGAGTTAGAATTTGTCCATTTTAGCGGTGGAGAGCCTTAAAGGGGGCTTGAGTGTGGCCTTAGTGGTGGACTTTTGAGTCAGTGTGCCCGTGTGTGGCGGTCTTTTTAGACATTGTGGGGTCTTCGTGACGGGCCTTTAGCCAGAGTGTCTTTGTGACGGTCCTCTTTAGGACATTTGTGTGGCCTTGGTGGCGGTCCTTTTCAGGACGTTTGTTTGGCCTTTGTGGCGGGCTGTTTAGCCAGAGTGCCTTGGTGGCGGTCCTCTTTAGGACATTTGTTTGGCCTTGGTGGCGGTCCTCTTTAGGACATTTGTGTGGCCTTGGTGGCGGTCCTTTTAGGACGTTTGTTGGCCTTTGTGGCGGGCTGTTTAGCCAGAGTGTCTTCGTGACGGTCCTTCGGGACAGATGGTCTTTGTGACGGTCCTTCGGGACAGATGGCCTTTGTGGCGGGCTGTTTAGCCAGAGTGCCTTGGTGGCGGTCCTTTTAGGACATTTGTTTGGCCTTGGTGGCGGTCCTCTTTAGGACATTTGTTTGGCCTTGGTGGCGGTCCTCTTTAGGACATTTTGTTTGGCCTTGGTGGCGGTCCTCCTTAGGACATTCTGTTTGGCCTTTGTGGCGGCCCTTGGGCGTATATGATCCTTGTGTGGTCATGAGGTATTCCAGTGAGGGAATATGTGGTTGGTAGGACATTGAGATGTTTTACGCGAGCCACGGGAAGGAAACCTGGATAGGGATAGGACTCGGACGTGTTCAGAATCGTTTGCTCGCGACTCTTGGGGAACTTAGGTTCTCCTAGTACTGCCATTTTCAGAGACTTTGTGGCTCGGGAGAATGGTTGGTATATCGACTTCGGATGACGATCCGGGCGCGCTGTAGGGTGGCAACCCGAGAGACGAGTTTGGACTTTTCCTTATATATTATGGCATGCGGGTTTCGGCCTGATGAGGAGCCAACATTTGGCATGCAGACTTAGGTCTGATGAGGAGCCAATAAAAACTCAAGGTTTAGGCCTATGAGTAAAGGAAGTCCAAAAAGTCAAGAGCAAATGACGCCTGGAGCGTGAGTCTATCGCCTAGAGGAGACCTTCTGTAGATCGGTCGGAGGAGTGCGGGCCGTGGAGACGGTTGCACGGGAGTCCTTGACTGATGGTTGTTCGAGATTCGAGGACGAATCTAGATTGGTGGGGAGAATTGTAACACCCGCAAACCATTTTTGGGAATTTTGGTGAGGGTGTCGATCGACACCACGAGGGAGTGTCGATCGACACCAGTTGTGGCCGGTTTGGTCGGTTCAATTTCAATTATCGTTTTGGTTCGGTTTGGTTTTAGGAAACCATTGAACCGGGTTATTTAAGTGGTTTTCGACACAAGAAGGGTTTTGGAAGTTTATTTTGTCGCCGCTTTGTTGTTTTTGAGAGAAAGGAGAGAAAAACCTTGTTCCTGAGTTTTTGAAAGAGATTGGTGAGATTCCTGGCTGTTCTTGAGAGTTTTGGAAGCTAGGAAGGATCTAGAAGCTTTCTAGGAAGGTTGGATTCGTTGCTTTTGGTTTGAATCTTCCTGCAAAGAGGTGAGTGCATGACCATGGCTTATCTAAGCTAAGATTTTCTAGTTTCTATGTGATTTGGTGCTTATGTGGTTGTTTCCTTGAGTTCCCTATGCTTTTCGTTGCTATCTGGGCTGGGTTTGGCTTCTGGGAGTGCAAGGAGCGGATTGGAGGAGATTGGAGGCGAGATTCGGAGTTTCTGATCGAGGAAATCGCTGCTCGATATCGGTGTCGGTCGACACCAGTTGGGGTGTCGGTCGACACCAACGCGAGGACGGCTCGGGACCTTGGCGAGTGTCGTTCGATGCCATGTGGAGGCGTCGGTCGACACAAACTAGGGTTTTCGGGAGTGTCGGGCAGGGTGTCGGTCGACACCAGTTTGGCGTCGGTCGACACCAGATAGTCAGTGACGATCGACACCATCTGGTGTCGGTCGACACCCCTTGTTCAGTTGCATGCGTGGTATATTGCCTGGTTTGTTTTATTGATTGTTGTGTGGCTTGTAGGATCTTATTGCTTGTGTGTATAGCCCAGTAGATGGGAGGATTGCCTCACTGAGTGTTTATCAAATACTCATGCATCTCAATTTGTGTTTGTGGTGCAGGTAAAGGCAAAGTGTGATCGTGGAATCAAAGGCAATGAAGAGGAGGATGTTTTAGGGACTCGATTGAATGTTGTCTGGCATTTGCTAGGGTGCTAGAGTTGAGTCATTAGAAACATTGCTAGGTTGCTGGTTCCATGTTTCTTGTTGTTTGGTATTGATTATTGCTTTGCTATAGTATTGGTTTATTATTGGAATATTATTGGATATTGATTATGTTTTCCGCTGTTGAATGTGTTGTGGTTAGGTGGCTAGTGGGTATGGGACCACTAGCTGTAGTTGTTTTAATATATTATATTTATTATTTATTTATCTAAAAAAAAAAAAAAGGGGTTGGTCGTTTCAGGTATAACTTATGTTAGATCTCCTATTCTTTGAGTTAGTTATGACTGAAATATTTATAACCTATATTGAGACATGTAAATTGGAAAAATAACAATATGAAACAATATAATTAGAGATGATATAATATCTTATTTAAACAGTATTGAACATTGTCAATCGTATCCAGTTGCATATTAATAGAGACAACAACATACACGTTCCAGATTGACTCCTGAAGGTACACACAAAGCACCATTAGAAGGTGCTTTTAGTCCACATCTTTGGAAACAATCTTCCCTCTTGTGACATGGTCCTCTGTATTTACAATCGTCTGAATCATCCATAATCCCTGTAAAATTAATCAAATTACAAAAATATAATAACATATATAATAAATATAAGATTTTTAATAATTACATTAATTATAAAAATGATGATAGTTATATGTATACTGAAAAATTTGCATATTTTGACAATACAAATACAAAATCTTACGAGTAGATTGAACATTTACGATGAGAAAAATGATCATGAGAAGAGCAACAAAATGAGATTTTGAAGACATCATCTTTCTATAAAAATGTTTACAAAAGAATTACTATGAAATATTTTGTAAAACCACTTAGTGAGTAAAAAGAGAGTTGATTGTTCTTATATAGATGAGTTTCAAATGTTAATAATACTATATAAACTTTGCATTAAATCTTATTAATATATACCATAAAATTTTGTTTGACTTAAGATTTTTCTTTAACGTTAATTACATTGATTTTATCTACAAAAATCTTTGACAAAATCTTAGGTCAACTACAGTTTTACAAAATTTGGTAATATTTACTTAATTTTGTAAGTGGTTTAAACTTTTGTTTGACTCTTGTCCAAAATAAAAATAAAAATAAAAACTTTTGTTTGACTTAATATTTGTGTGAACCGTCGGGAAGCCAGGTACTTGTAATCTGTTGTCTAAAAAAGTATGCAACTGAACCTAATTGAAAACATGTGTTTAATAAGGTTTAAATAAAATATTAGGATCTAGTTATATATTGCTCCATGTTATTATTTTCAATTTACATCTCAAGATGAATTAAATAAAATCATAACTAACAAAATTTAAAAAAAAAAAAAAAAATTGAAGTTCTAACATGAATTATGTTTAACAATAGCTGCAGACTTATATAAAATATTTATTCAGTATTGTATATGTTGTATAAATTATTAAATGACAATACAATATGAAATATATATTTTCTTATTAATTAATTTTTCATTGTACATTGTACATTTACATTTAGTTTTGGATAAACAAGCCTACGATATTTTTTTGCTTGTGAACATAGTATATGAAAGTTGATTATAAATAAATATAAGATAAAACAAATTATGCCTGAATGAGTTTATTATCTAAAAACATTTTGATGGTTCTAAAACCAAAAGCAAAATATGTCTATTGCTAAAACTTATATCCCAAAAACTCTGATTTTCCAAACCTGACACAATGAGTTACATTGACGTAGAGAAATCGTTTTAACTTTAAAATGTTCTATGACAAACAAACTAGTACTCTCAGACGAGGTTGACAAAATGTTTCAGGTCTTTGGAACTAAGGTAGCCGTAACATCATACATTTATGATGGGTTAAGAAGTTTGTTATATATACGCTCATGTAACGTCCCAACCGCTATTTTTTAGTGGTTTTCTCATTAGGCCTATTTGTCATCCATATCCAACGGCCGGTGTGTTATGTTTGGGAGGTTCTAAAGATTTGTTACTTTCCCTACAAATCACCATATAATATTTCCCTGTGTTTTGTCTTCACTCGCACAGTTCCGATAATCATTACCCGGAAGGTCACCCATCATGAAACTACTCCAGCTTAAACAAACTTAACTCTGGAGTTCTCTCAAAACCGTTGACCGAAAAGATAATTGCACTTTGGTGACATAGGTGGCCAACTCAATTCTTTTAAACCTCTCCGCAAATAACTGAAACTGGGGTATCACAGCTCATGTCTTGTATATGTTTTGAATATGTTTATGCTAATGTTCCTGCTCCAACTATTCTAATTTAAAAAATCACTTACGATGATCAACTTGGATAAATTCACTGTAGATGAAGTTAATTCACACAACCATCATATAAATCTACTCCAAGCCTTCGAAATTGGTTGTTGAATCAGGTTTGATACTCTCTATTAGGCATATAAATTTTAAGTTTTTGATATAAGGAGACAATGAATATCTTTCTAATCTATAAATTTTTAACTGTTGGAAAAAAATTTTATCTAAACTAAATAACAGTAAAGAAAAAGTCTTTTCTAAACTAAATAAGTATTTCGGTGAACAGCATATGTTATAGCTGAAAAATGTTTTAATCCAATATACCATACAATATAACCTTTATAAATGAATAAATCTCAACTTCATATATTAGTTTAGATAGATAATATAATTCTAACTTTGAATTTGCTATCATTCGATATTTTCTAGAAGTCAAGACTTATTGGCTTATTAACTTGGTGTTTGGAATTGTCTTCTTTTTCTTCATCAGTTAAACCTGGTTTGATAACTTTGATTTCCTTTTTTATTGATGATTACAATCAATGTGTTTAGTTAGGTACTATAATTACAATCATTTCAATGAATTCGGACTGATTTCATATTTTTTTGGTTGAACTCGGATTAATTTTGGAATTAAATAGTTTGTGTTTTTTTATGGAATGTTTTTCAAAAATAGTAACAACGTCGTAATGCCGTTAACGGTCGTAACGGAGACGAGAAGAAAATGGAAAAAAATAGTAATTCGTATATTTTTTATCAACTAAAAAATAGTTTGTGTATTTTTCTGGCAATGAAAAAAGTTCATGTTTTTTTCTAGCAAATATTAAATAGTTGGCATTTTTTTTTAGAATTTTCCCAATTTTTTTTCCTTTATCTCGTAGCAGCGACAAAAAAGATTCATTTATTCAAACAGTTACAGAATTAGTGACAAATCTGGCACACTTTAAAATAAAAGACGATCCAAATGATTTCGTTTTCAGATAAAAGCTTTCAAAAGAAATCCAAACCAAATTAATAGAGATTAGAGTGAGCTTTTGAAAAATATGTAATACAAAAGAGAGATGTATTTAAAAGCATACAAAGCTAATATCATTACAACTTACACCAAATAAACAAGCTACAAGTCGCTTGAACTACACAAGGAGGTTGTGAATACTAAATATATAATATATACCATATTACATAATACGATTTAAGAAACTAGAAAAAGCAAGTCATGGATCTGATTTGGTCAGTTTTAAATATATTTTTTCTGGCTTCCTGGTTTAGTTTCGGATCAAAATTTGTTTCCCTTTCTTAAATCTTCAGTCAATGTACAAAAGAGAGATCACTTGGTTCTGTTATGTACTTCTATCAATGATGCTTTCTCCTGCAAATTCTATAAACAAAACTCTCAGTCACTAGTCATAACTCTTTCCACTAAGATTACTCATTGCAATTTAGCAAAACATCTATTTTCATTTATATAGCCCGGGAATAGAGAAGGGAATTACCTCGTTCTGGGAACTGTTCTCAGAAGGGAACCATCGAAGGAGGACACCGAGGTTCATTGCACTCGGTATTAACTTGAACAGCAATGGAGTTGTTACCTGTAGCAGTTCGCATTGTCAAGTGTTAATAAGCTTTGAACCATATACATTATTTCAAGCATGTTCTCTTGGAATGCGAAAAGGGTTGTCTGCACGTTGAGGTAACTTACAAGACTCAGAGCTGTTGTGCCCAAAAGGAGGAGATACATTTTCCCCTACATTGTCATTCATTTCACCCAAAAGTTAATTAAGAAGAAAATAATAAAGGGTGTGTTCAATTACAAAAGCAAAAAAATGTTACCTCGATAACGTGTAGGTTTGACGCTCGGCTTAGAAGAACAAAGGCGAACTCTCCAATCTGAGCAAGTAATACCCCGACCTGTTACATTTGTGACAACAAAGTTACGTGATTGGTGGATAATGGGATTCAATATGAAGGAACTCATATAATCTTTAGCAGGAGAGGCAAATACTCACGTGGAAAGATATCCTCATGTTGTACCTAAAAGCCTTAACAACTACTGCTGCAATTGCTGTCTTAATAACTATCACTAGAATCACCGAAGCCAAAAGAATATCCACGTGGTTCCAGAGAAAGTGAACATTAATGAGCATCCCGATACTTGATAAAAAGAGAGCGGCAAACAAATTACGAATTGGTTCCACCTACATCACAAAGTAAGGTAGATTTCAGAAATGTCAATAACCTGACCTTTTAGACTTCACTTCTGTACCAAGTATTCGCAACGTAAAAACAACATGAGTTCAAAAATCAGTACCTGCTCTAGTGTATGTTGAGCAAATTCGGTCGTAGACAACATAACACCAGCCACAAATGATCCCAACTCAAGACTAAGACCCAGCTTGTCACTGCACTGAAAAAGTTTTGCACAGAACCAACACTAGTTAAGAATTGGAAATTAAATCGATATGCTATTATACTTAACTACTTCAGTGTCTATCGTAATCATCACTGTTTTCTTCTGTAGTCTATTAGTAAGATGTAAGCTCAGGTAACAATTTACTCAGAATGTTATAATACACCAAATGGGATCTGAAAGCTAAGCAAGCACCGGTATGCAAAGAAATGATAGAATTGGACTTACCCATGCAGATAGTAAGCAGAATGCCACAGCAGCTAATTGGTAAAGTTCATTTGTCTGCATAATATAATGAGAGACATTGGCAATAATTCGGATCCCACTTGAAGAAAGAAAGGAAGATAGTCAAAGTAATGTCTAAATAGATATGTCGTGTAAGGCTTACTTGAGATGATAATTGAATCATTAGCTTCAGAAAGCGGGGTACAAATGACCAGGTTAATAGAGATGCCACAGTGAGATATAAGGACAGTATCAGTAGCCTAAAATTACAACAAGATAATGTTTTATGTCAAATACGGTAATGAGGATATATAAGAGGTTCCTGGACATATTTCTTACTACGGAACCACTTACAGCTTTCCCATTGATATAATCCCTTGTAGTAAACCACTGTTACCACCCAAAACTGGAAGCAAGGCGAATAGTAAACCAACAACACAGTCCTGAAAATTCAAGATGAAAGAAAATAGCCAAAGGAAACAAAAACTTTATATAACGGAATATTCAATTTGTAAATATAGTGTTATGAGTGAAACCTGAAAGATAAGTATCCCTATTGTAACTTGACCATGAAGAGAACTTGTACTGTTCCGTTCTACCAAAAACTTTACTACCTGTTCAAATTGACATGTGGATAATAAACAGAAACTCTGAGATGCAAACGGGAAAAGCAGTAGCTTTTGTATTAAACTTGAGAAGAAAAAAGTACCACTGCAGTTGATGACATAGATAAAAAGGCACCAACAAAAATACCCTCTGACAACCTTGCTCCACACAACTGCAATGTCAACAGATATCAATTTTTAAAGTTATCTCCAAATTGCCAATATATGCAATAGAAAAAAACTGCACTATTTTCCCATACCAAGGCAGTTACACCACACAAAAACATTAGTAAGACAATCTGAAGAAGCCCTCCAAGGATAGCAACTGGGCCTACAACTTTCAGCTGCAGCATTAACACAGGAACAAATGATTTTTAGATTAAGATTACAAAATCCACATGAAGTTGTATTCAATAGTAAATGGGTGTCTACCTTAGTCATTGAGAATTCCAAGCCCAAAGCAAAAAGAAGGAAAACAACACCAAACTGTGCTACGGTTTCAACCTGCCATAGCACCAGAATAAGAAATACAGAACATATGACTACCATTATACTTTATCCACATGAATGTGTGGTTTCACGTCCTACTTTTATATATAACAGTACTGATGACTTAAACTCACACAACAAGAACAAATGATAATGGTAAAGCCACCTTTTACATGCTCAGCCAAGAAGCAAAATCCAAAGATCTGATTGATTGCAATACAGTGGATGAATTCTATTCTAATTAACCCTATTGTAAAAGTTCAAAAAGAAAATCAGGAAATGAATACATGTAACAACAGCCCCATAAGTGTCCTCTTATAATATTTGCATGCTATAATCTAAAATAACTACTAAAAAATATCCCGCTATTATCATACCTGAACCATTTCACTGATGAATTTCAATCCCCCTGGCCCAATGATCGACCCCGCAAGAAGATATCCAACAATGACCTAAAGCATATAAAGATAGTATAACATAACATCAGAATGGTATTTGGCCACAATGTGAAGCCCGAGATACAAAGAACCTAATATCAGATGTATTTCATGTTATTAAGTAAGGTTGCTAGCATACCGGTTGTCCAAGACAAGAGAAGACGATCCCACCAATCGCAGCAAAAACAATAATGACCACCAAATCTGATATCAATCTGAAAGAAATGTCAAGAACCTATACATCACAAGTCTGAAACAGTGCATGTACCAAAATGCTCCAAATACAGAAGAAATCTGAGAGAGACCAACCTCAAATCTACTTGAAGTATGGGATACTTAGATTTCTTGTTTGACATGACAAAGACATTATTCTGCAGAGTAGCATAAGAAGAACATTAGCTGCAACTATTATTAAATGGTAAGATCAGTATAACAAATGTTGATTAGTCTTCTTCTCAAACCTTCTTGTCAATAAGAGTCATATCATCAGAATCTTCATTTTCCAGGGAAAAAACATCTTGAAGCTGGAATGGTCTGGTACCGCTGGATAAATTCGAAGAAACAAGTCAGAAGCCCCACATTGAACCACTAATCAAAAATATGGCTATATTCAACAATTACAACAAGGTTCTGCATACTTATTCTCTTGTGTATCATTCCTTTTACCCTTCTCATGCGTTACTTTAGCAACAGTCTCTATTTCAGCCTGCCAAAGACCATGATAATAAATACAGAGCTCAAAACTCACACTCAGAAACTATAACAAGTAACTAAAAACCTACTTGTTGATCAGCAACGCTGCTGTTAAAGCTAGCTCCATCCGATCCTAAGGAAAACCCAATAAGAAAATGTTTAAGCTTCTTCATCATCATTCCACCAAACCAAAATCACAATCACAAAATTATTTTATGTTCGTTTACTTTTTTTTTTTTTACACATTGAACCAAACAAAGGGGATCGAAGAAGAAGAAACAAAACCTTCAGGGGAATCGTTTTCGGAAAACTCTTTCTCGAGAACCCGATCGAACATTTTAGCGATACTTCCTTCACCGTTACCAGGAGCCGTCGAGTTCACCAGGTTGCCGTAAAACCGCTCCCGCGTTTCTTCATCAGATCTCGCTGATAAAGACGTACCAAGTAGAAGGAGGAACGTAAATCCAATCACTGCGAATCTCGCCATTGATCGATCCCACGAATTTGGGAATCGCCGCGAATCGAATTGCTTCTGAGAAATTTCAGATTTATTATTCCTTCTTTTTGTTTTCTATTTGTGTTTTTGTTTTAATCTTTTTAGATCCAAAATTTTGAAATTGAATCAATAGAAAAAAAGTTTTTTTTGTATTGAATGGTAGTTAAATATATTTGTTAATTGTCAATTAGTGAAAGGTACGTGAGATTACGATTGTTTTGGTTCTTATAATAATTAATTAAAGTCTCGTGACAAGAACTAGTCCTTTTCGCACTCTACCAATAAAATACGATAAATTAGTACAGTATTTATTTGGTATTTTTTTTCTAAACCAAAATCGTTAATGGCCACAAAAAACATACTTTACGACATCGTTTAGTAGAGAGAGCGTGATGGCCACAAGCTTTACACACTTCAGATATCTTCTTCTTACTTCATAAACAAATCACTACCACATAGAGAGAGTGAGTAGGTGAGAAAGAGAGTTTTCAATGGCTATACTCGCAAACACGTTCGGCATGGGGGTAAGTTACGCCGTACAGCTTCCATTTAGGCGATTCACCGCCCCAGAGGTGGGACGTAAGCAGCAGAGGATGGCAGTGGTGAGAGCAGAAGGCGGCGGAGGAGGAGGAATCAATCCGGAGATCAGAAAGAACGAAGAGAAGGTTGTTGACTCCGTCGTCGTCACCGAGCTTTCCAAGAACATAACTCCCTATTGCAGGTTTCACATAGATATCTGCTGTTTGAAACATTTATTTGTTAAAAACATGCATATTAGTTATAATGTATTTTTTATATCAATCCATATGTTTTTCTTATGCTTATTTTTCATGGGACTTTTTCTTATTACCTTTTTTTTTTTTTACAAATTGAAAGAACAAATGTATGAATCTCTATTTGTGTGCATGTATATAAAAAACATGGTGATGGATTTGATTTGTCGACGTTAGGTGTTGGAGATCCGGGACGTTTCCATTGTGTGATGGGAGTCATGTGAAGCACAACAAAGCTAATGGAGATAACGTTGGACCTCTTCTTCTCAAGAAACAGTAGTTCTTTTATTTTGTTTTTTCCTAGCTTTCTCGTTTTTTTTTTTTGGGTGACGTTATTATCTAGTGAAACAAGACTAAGGTTAAGGCTTTTCTCAGCTTTTATCAATTCAGATTTCAAGTAATGCCTGGCTACTCGCTTCTTCTAATTAACCCTCTTTGGTATGCTATATATGTTAGATATGCATATATCTCTTTAGTGTGTATACTCCTTATGTTTAGATAGACTCAACTATATAGTATATATACATGATTCATCAATACAATGATCTCTACCGAATTTTACATTTCTACATGGTATCAGATGCTTCAATTAGCCACCAAGCTAAAGCAATCGATCCTCTCCGCTCTATACATTTCTTCTTTCTCTAAATCTTTTCCTTTCTCCTCTCGTTTTTGTCGCCATGACAAATTCTACCTCTTCTAATGAAATTTTTTTCTCCATCTCTCAGATCAAAGCGTATTTCCTATTACGCTTGATATGAATAAACTCAACTACTAGGCATGCAAGAGATATTTGAAACTTACTGCACGTGTTTTGGAGTTCTCGGTCACATTGACGACACCTCTTCTTTAACCCCAGAGACTGCCAAAGCTTGGACAGAACACGATGATTGGTTAAGAGGTGGATCTGCGGAACCATATTTGAATTAATCCTTGACACGGTTCTCACCACTAAATCATCGACTTGAGATCTCTAGCTCACCATCGAAGGCCTCTTCCGTGATAACAAAGAGTCTCGTGCTCTTGAACTTGAGTGTGAGCTTTGCACCATGGTAATCGGTGACGTCACCGTTCATGGCTACTGCCAGAAGTCAAATCAATCTCCAATCTCCTTGCCAATCTCGACTCTCCGATTACCGATCAAGCTCTAGTCCTACATCTCCTCAGCGACCTCTCTGATAAGTTTGATAACATCATCAATGTTATCAAACACAAATCTTCATTCCCAGGTGAAACAACCCGACCCATTTTTTTAATAATAAAATATATATAATTAAGCATCTTATACTACTTAATTAAACAAACCAAACAACAATTAAACATTAAACCAACAACAACACCAATATCCAATAACATGCGCAGTGGAAACATATAACATTAAAAATCTCAAATACATAACATCAATACAATAACTTTCTAAACCATTCTATCCAACAACCTAACATAATTCTATCCAAGGTTCCAATAACATAATCATACATAACCATCAACACACAAACGAGACCCTAGATCATCATCTCCTCGTCGCCATGATTCCACGCCACATACCTGCACACCACAAACAACAGTTGAGATGCGTAAGTATTATCACAAATACTTAGTGAGGCAATCTTCCCATCTACTAGGCTATACACACATGCAACTGAGAAACCATTATTTAACAAACAACAAGTAAACACAAACAAACTAGAAAAAGAAGTATCAGCCGCTGCTGAAGAGGTTGGTGTCGACCGACACCCTTCTGGTGTCGACCTACACTGCCCATCAGTGTCGATCGACACCAAATCTGCAGACACGATCTGCTCAAAGCTGAAAGTCAATAATTTGCTTCCCATCTCTCCCAATTCGTCCGAAACTCACCCAAACACCCTGGAAACTCATGGAAACCACCATCCAACCAAAAGCATACAAGCACACACCACAAACAATCATAAATCAAGCAAAACAAAGGATTCTCAGGCTTAGATCAACCATGGTCATGCACTGACCTCTTTTACAGGAAGATCTGACCCAAATACGATGAATCCAACACCTTAGGAAGCTTATCTTTCGATCCCAGCATAGATGCCCACACCACAGGAACAGATTTCACTCCACAAGCCTAGAATCTCCAAAAAAATCCTCTCAAGAACACTCTCTAACATTTTTCTCCATTTTTTCTCTTTTTCTCTCTCAAACGGCGATAAAACAAGCTTCCCCAAAACCATTTAGTCGACTTCCTCTTTAAATACATCGGTTAGGGACTTCAATTGAACCAGACCGAACCAAAACGACGAAATTAACACTATTTGGTCAAACCAAAAATTGTTGGCGTCGATCGACACCCATCCCCAAAATCCATAATTTGGTTCACGAATGTTACAATTCTCCCCCACCAACAAGGATTCATCCTCGAATCCTGTAACACCGTCCCTCCACAAAGGACCTCCGTGCAACCGTCACCATGGCTCGCACATTCTCCGACCGGACTGAACACTGTCAACCAAGGCTATCCATGCATCTGCTACCACAACGCGCACACCCACATGACCCAACGGTCAATAACACCCTTACCCCCACCGGTCAGCCCATCCTGACTCCACCGGTAAGCCCATCCTGACCCCACTGGTCCACACAATCCTGACCCCACCGGTCAACAAAGTCGTGACCCCAATAGTCAACACTAAACCCGGGATTGAACCACCATCAACCCCGACATCTACATTCGGTCACTATGCTTATTCAAACATCCTAGACATTATTTGCTCCCAACTCATCCACGCTCAGGTCAAAACTTTTGAGTCATACTGATCTCGCTCTCAGACAAACATCCTCGAGTCGTACCGTCTCACTCTTGGATCGTCACCCTCAAGATCTTGGGAGAACCACCAATTCCTCTGCCGCTCTCAGGACCCACCATCCTCTAAGAAGAACCACCATCCTCTAAGGAGAACCACCATATCATTATGAGTTGTTCATAACCCACCGTCCCTAGAGCAAACAAGTTTCAACGTCTCTAAGCACTTTCTGACAAGAATTACCTCCCATGGTCCGCGTAAAACATCGCGATGTCCTACTAACCACCATATACTCCTTCTCGAATACCACTATGACCACCACCAGGTCACACCGGAAACATCCCCACACCTCAAGATAGCTTCCATACAGTTTCCATCAATAGCAAAGCTCTAACTCCCATAAAACTTTTCCATTTTTAGAAACTTTCTATTGATGGAAACTTTCCATTTATAGAAATCTTGAGCTATTCCCTCTTTCCCACATGACACAAGAGTCAAAATACCATAAAAGAAATTCATACCCTCAAGGTGCAACAATCGTTCGTAATCCCAAAAAATGAAAAACAAAACAACCGACAAAAAAATAAAAGACAAGCTCCGGGTGTGCTACTCGGTCCTCCTGTCGCTATAGTCGTGTATACTCACGGTGCTCCTCCTATTTGTGCTCCCAGCTGTACCCCTGGTTGAGCTACCGCGACCGTCAACGGCTGCAACTTAGGACAGCGGGGCTTTACATGCCCCACCTCACCAAAGTGAAAACACACTCGAAGATCCCCTGCGGCCCATCTCTCTTGTGACAGTTTGCCAGCTTGTCATCCTTGCTTCGGCATCCAAAGCATCTTCGACCGCGCTGGCTTGCCCCTGAAGTACTCTCCAATTTCCTCTTTTGATCTTGCTTCGGTTGAGTCCCACTCATCTGAACCGATGGACTGACCACCTCAGCCTGTGCTCAAATATCCTTCTAAATCTCAGCTGCAGTCTCAACCAATCTGCCCTCGTAGCATAACTCCTCCCTCTACAGTGAACCTTCAAATCATCACAAAGGGCCCTCATGAACCTCTTGACTTGAGCCTCCTCGAACTCCATTGCCCGACCCCCATACATCAAAAGTCAACTGAAATCTATGTCCAGCTCTCTCACCGACCGAGTCCCCTGAGATAATTGTAGAAACTGTACCTCCAGCCGGTCTAATGCCTCACGGGAATATATTTGCGGTTGAACTCTTACATGAAATCAGGCCAAGTCATCTCCCTCTGCACCCTCCTGGCAGCCACTGATCTCCACCACAAGTGAGCATCATTGATCAGGCTGTGGATCCTAATGTCCACGCATCTGCAGAGGTAGGATCTGAACCACCCAAAAACCGCTCAGTACCAATGTTGTCCCTCTCTCTCAACATACTGACATAATGAGAATGAGCTCCCACATCCGCAGCAGCCATTGGCTGCTGCAACTCCGCCGCCACTGGCGGTACTACCTGAGCCTGAGCCGGTACCACTCCTAGCAACCACTCCAACAGCTGTGTCAACAAGCCCGCCAGGTCAACACCTCCTCTAGAGGCTCCACCCGCTTGGGCTCCTGTACCCAGAACCCTAGCATCACCGGCCATTCTGGCACCGACACTGCCCACACCGACTCTCTCCGCGCCTACGGTCCTATCGGTACCTCCACCGGCCACACTCATGGACCCCTCCTGTACCTCCATCACCCTCAGCTGTCACACTCTGATCCACGGAATCACTAACCGTCATGCCTCTGCCCCTACCATGACCACGTCCGCGTCTACGACTACGTCCGAATCCATGACCACGTCCGCGTCCACAACCAGCAACAGTACCCTCTCTAGCTATCTGCACTACCAGAGCATAAGGCTAAGCACAAAAACAAACCACAAACACAACACACATCTTATCGTGGAATCTCATTGAAGGCTTAAAGAGGATGATACTAGGACTCTATACCACAAACAAATTGACTAACTACTCATAATCAATTTCATCACAGAACATCATGCATCCAGCAACAAGAAAATAATTCAACCAATTAAATTCCTAAACTGCTATAAACCATCCACTTAACTATCCTAGAACCGTAAGGGCTGATACCAAAATGAAACAACCAGACCCGTTTTTTTTTTAACAATAACAATATATATAATTAAGCATCTCATACTACTTAATTAAACCAACCAAACCACAATTCAACATTAAACCAACAACTATACAATTATCCAATAACATGCACACAAAAACATATAACATTAATCATCTTAAATACATAACATCAATACAATAACTTTATTAACCATTCTATCCAACAACCTAGCATAATTTTATCCAAGGTTCCAATAAAATAACCATACATAACCATCAACACACAAACAAGACCCTAGATCATCCTCCTACTCATCGCCATGATTCCACGCCACATATCTGCACACCACAAACAACAATTGAGATGCGTAAGTATTACCAAAAATACTTAGTGAGGCAATCCTCCCATCTACTAGGCTATACACACAATCAACTGAGAAACCATTGTTTAACAAACAACAAGTAAACACAAATAAACCAGGAAAACAAGTATCAACCGCTGCTGAAGAGGTTGGTGTCGACCAACACCCTACTTGGTGTCGATTGACACCGACTTGGTGTCGATCGACACCGACTCCGCAGACACGATCTGCTCGAAGCCGAAACTTGAAGAACAACTTCCCATCTCTCCCAATACGTCTGAAACTCACCCAGAAACCCTAGAAACTCATGGAAACCACCATCCAACCAATAGCATACAAGCAAACACCACAAACAACCATAAATCAAGCAAAACAAAGGATTATCAGGCTTAGATCAGCTATGGTCATGCACTCACCTCTTTTTCAGAAAGATCTGACCCAAAAACAATGAATCTAACACCTTAGGAACACTCTCTCAAAAAAAAAATCTCTCAAGAACACTCTCTAACATTTTTCTCCTTTTTTCTCTTTTTTTTCTCAAACGGCGACAAAACAAGCTTCCCCAAAACCCTTTAGTCGACTTCCTCTTTAAAAATGTTGGTTAGAGACTTCAATTGAACCAGACTGAACCAAAACGACAAAATTAACACAATCTGATCGAACCAGAAATTGCTAGTGTCGATCGACACTCCCTTGGTGTCGATTGACACCCATCCCCAAAATTCATAACTTGGTTTACAGATGTTACACCAGGCTTCCTCGAGGCTCACTCAATGTTAACAATGAAATAGAAATGTTTATCCAAACAGATCCCTTCCTCACCGGTGCCTAAAGCCTTTCCCCCTGCTCTGCTCTCTTTTCTTCTCCTTTATATCAAGACATTACGCAAATCAAAAACACAACAAAGCTCAAGTATCAATCAGTCACAAGAACATCAACAATTTCTAATGTAAAGAAATTTTCCTTCGTGAGTGTTCTAATTAAGTAGCATAAACATCACCTTATCGAGATATATCTCAAAGAATCTCTTTGTAGCTGCATATGTATAAAAAAATTCTACTCCTTTGACTGAAGCAACACCTCCCAAAAACATGGCTTCAGCTCTGCAATGTGCAACCCACGAAATCAACGAAATCAATCTAAACACACATTAACATGAAACAGATTCACAAATTGATTTGCCAAAGCTTTTTTACATGTTCCCCGTAATAGGAATGAAATCATCCACAGTGACTTCAACTCCCATCTCAGCAAAACATCAACCATCGCGTCTAAAAAGCTTTTCACTGTTACAAAGGACACTGTTCATATCAAACAAAACCGCAGATACTTTCCCCAATCATCCGCCGTAATTGTAGTCGGAAGACTCTCCTCCGCCACACTCACTATCATAGATGACGGAAGCACCGTTTACCTTAATTAAACTCCGATCTTTGATCGTAATCCGATGAATAAAGATGCTTTTGATTCGGATTTTTATTGCATTAGAATCAATCAATTAATTTGACACTTAGTTGAAAGATCTGAGATTGGAAATGAAGATCTCAGTTCAGAATCTTCACCGCAAGGTCGGAACTTTGAGATCTAAAATTTGTGAGTTTGACGATTTTAGAAAAAATAAATTTTGTTATTTAAATTAAATAATAATCTCAATATATAAGTGCTAGTTTTGGAAAATTTGAGCATGTGTATTAATGTTAGAAAAAAAAACTTAAAAAGATGCTATTATAAAATATTTCTCTTAAATATATGAGCACTCTCATCTTTTTTTTTTTCTTTTTTTTTTTAATAAAAAACCTACTTAACAAAAAATTGAACTTCTTATTAAAGTAAATATACTTAACATATTCTTATTTGCTATACATGTTTACACATGTATATGAATAATATATATATTACATCTTAGCATATATATAAAAATGATTATAAATTATATTAATAAAACATATTTTTGATATGTATATATATACATGTATTTTAATTATTTATCTTTGCTTTTATATTTTTCGTCTAATATATAGTAGATGACATGTATATCATCTGTTTTCAATATGTATGTTCATAATATATATTAGTTTTAATATCTGAATAATATATATTAGTTTTTATATGTAAATAATATATATTATATTTGTTTTCTTTTAGTAGGAGACATAACAAGACTGAGGTATACAGTATCTTAATCACCTTCTTGTGATCCTTAGAGGATGAAGTAACTTGAGCAACTGAAGTAGGTATCTTTGCCAGCTTCTTGTGATGATCCTTAGAGGATGAAGTAACTTGAGCAACTGAAACTGCAGGTATCTTTGCCAGTTTCTTTATAAGTTCCTAATAGTTATATTTTTCCATCACAAAAGTCGTGGTATGTTAGTTGAAATTTTTATCTCTACTAGAACAAAAGTCAAAATGCAAAAGTCGTGATTTATACATACTTGGACTGTGGTAACCATGGCAAGTAATTGCTCTTTAGACGGTATCAAATCAAGAGTTGATTTCACAGTTGCAGTAAGAGAAGCCAGATCGTCTTTGAGAGAAGCCATATCTACTCTCAGAGAATCCAAATCTTGTTCCAAGGAACTCGTGCTTGATTTTTCCATTGAGCAAAAAGAGCACGACTGCTATGTAGGGTATTGTAGTAGGATTAGTTGGTTCTTTAATAAAACCAAAAAAAAAAAAAAAACCTCCTCCATAGAAACCGGGTGGTTATTTCCAGTTATTCGAAAATTATACCGGAAATAACCGAAATAAACCTTCTTCCTTAATTAAAAAGGGCACAATTCTTCTTCTTCTTCTTCTTTCTCGAAACTTCTTCGCCAAATCTTTCAGCTTTTTGATCCGAAAAGTTCTTACACCAATCTTCCCATTTTCCTCGCGACTTCAAGCTCTCTCGTTTCCCAGAAAGAATGTCATGGTACAGAAGAACAAAACTCGTGTTCGACACCCTACGACGGAACATAAATCCGAAGATTCTACCTCGATCTCGTCCTCATGTTCCTTCGAGAATCAATCCAACTGGGTCTTCTTCTAATCCCACATCTAATTTCTCAGGGTTCTCTTCAATTCCTTCGCTAGGGTTAAGATCATACACATCATCACTCGGCCACCAAAACACGAATCGAATCGCGTACAACCCGTTTCTAAGTCTACCCAAGAGACATTACTACGTTGATCGATACCAAGTTCGTCACTTTAAGCCACGAGGACCAAAAAAATGGTTTCAAAACCCTAGAGCAGTGTTGACGGTGACGCTCGTTGGTTCCGCCGCTCTAATCACTTTGTATTTCGGGAATTTAGAAACTGTTCCTTACACAAAGAGAACACATTTCATCCTCTTGTCCAAACCTATGGAGAAACGACTCGGTGAAGCTCAGTTTGAGCAGATTAAAAAGCAGTACAAGGGTAAAATCCTACCTGCGATTCATCCTGAGAGCATTAGGGTTAGGTTGATAGCTAAAGAGGTCATTGATGCGTTGCAGAGAGGTTTGAGTAATGAGCGTGTTTGGACTGATTTAGGGTATGCTTCTACGGAGATTAGTAGTGATAATAAGGGAGTGAAGGAGAGTACAATTGCTATGAGTGGTGCTGAAGAAGAGACTTTGACTGATATGAAATGGTCTAAAGAAGATCAGGTTCTTGATGATAGTTGGGTTCAACAAAACAGGAAGAAAGATTCACATGCTCATTCAGCTACCTCTCATCTTGAAGGGATTAATTGGGAGGTTCTTGTGGTTAATCAGCCTGATGTTAATGCGTTTTGTATGCCTGGTGGGAAGATTGTGGTGTTTACTGGCCTGCTTAATCAGTTCAAGTCAGATGCTGAAGTTGCCACTGTCATTGGGCATGAGGTATGTTTGCTTCTGTTAGGCTGCTTGTTTATTTGAAATGGATTAGGAGAGTTGCTATTGGAACTAAAGCATGGTTTTTTTCTTTGTCTGATTGTTCTGTTTATCGGATTAGGTTGGTCATGCGGTGGCTCGACATATAGCTGAGGGAATAACAAAGAACTTATGGTTTGCGATCCTTCAACTGGTGCTCTATCAGTTTGTCATGCCTGATCTTGTGAACACAATGTCTGCCCTTTTCTTGAAGCTTCCTTTCTCAAGAAAGTAATTCCTCTTCCTCTCTTCCTGTATTTTACTGTCAGTCCTTGACTTTTTTACTTCAATAGCTCTTTCGTTTTCAATTAACTTATGAGGTCTCTGTAATATTGAGGAAAAGTTAAGTTTTGGGTTCATTTTTCACATTGTTTAACAAATGGTCAGGAACAACAGTTTAAAACTTCAATAAATTGAAAGAAACTTATCATTTGGTTAATCATTAGAAGGTGTTGGAGTAGTTAGGCATAGTAGGAAAATCGAACAAGCAAGGTTTGCGAGTTAGTTTTTCACATTCTTTTTTTTTTTTGAAATATATCAGGAGCAACAATTGGTTAGATTGGTTGTATGTTGAACAAACTAATCATCTAGTGAATCATTCTGCTCCAAGAACTAATGTCTTAAGCAGCTGGTATTGTAGTTAGGGTAATGGAGGATAAATGTAGAAGAAAACAAGTTCTGATGCATTCAGATTCTTCTTTTGTGTGTTACATCACAGGATGGAGATGGAAGCCGATTACATTGGTTTGTTGTTGCTTGCATCTGCCGGATATGACCCACGAGTAGCTCCCACAGTGTATGAGAAGCTGGGAAAGCTCGGTGGAGACAAACTCGGAGACTATCTATCGACACATCCCTCAGGGAAAACGAGGTCAAAGCTTTTGGCTCAAGCACATGTGATGGAAGAAGCACTAATGATCTACAGAGAAATCCAATCAGGTCGCCAAGGCATAGAAGGCTTTCTTTAGCCTTTCTCTACTCATCTTTTCAGCTTGCGTCTGTACATTATGTTATGTTAGTATGTTCTTATCGTTAATTTGATTGATGCAACTAAAAGTGATTCTGATTGAGACATAGTTGGATAGTTTGGTATAGATGAATATTTTTTTACAGAAAAAGAACAGATAAACACTGAATTGAATATATCTATCTATTGGTGGAATCTAAATTATAAGTGAAAGCCTAATTAGACTTCCCACACAAGATTAACTAAAATCATTACAACCACACACACACACAAAACCAAATAAATTATCAAAGTCGAATCAAAGACTCATGTATGTAAGGTGACAAGGGTTAAAGAGCTTCTAAAAGAAAATACAACAGCTAGCTCTAAAAGGCAAGCTACATAATTAAAACAGGAGACAGTCTTAAAAAGACTGAGGTACAAGTAACTTGAGTAACTGGAATGAATAAGAGACACTCTGAGCCTACCTTAGTGGTCTTTACAAGAGGATGGTGATCAGAAGAGGACGGAGTAACATTCGTTTCAGAGTTTCTTTCTCCAGTAACAAATACAAGAGCTAGCTTGAGTCCTAAAAGGCACGCTACACAATTAAAATAGGAGACATAACAAGACTGAGGTATAAAAGTATCTTAATCACCTTCTTGTGATCCTCCGAAGATGAAGTAACTTGAGCAACTGAAGCTGGAGATACCTTTGTCAGTTTCTTTGCAAGTTCCTAGTAGTTATATTTTCCCAGATCACAATAGATACACAAAACTCGATGCTTGCATGTGACTTTGAGTCTGGTGTGCACACTGCACTGCACCACCTATAAAGTCGGTCTGATAATTGTTATTTGTTCATTGCAGTGCAAGACAACAGGGGATACACATTGATGAAGCAATTGAAGATCCCAAAGAACAAGCTAGAGTATGCTCTTTTCTTCTCTCTTCTTATAACCTCTATCTCTCTTTACTATCAAAGTTGTTGTGTTCATGAGTTTGCTCTGTTTTCTTTCTGGTGTATTTATAGGGGTGTTAATCAATCACTGGAAGGAGATATGGTCTGATATCACATCAAGCACGTCAAGCTTTGATCTTATCTAAAAGTCATCTAGAGTTTGGTTAATCCGTAGATAAAGAGTCATTAGTATTGTCTGGTGATTTGAGAGATGTTTTCAATATCTAGAACCTAAGATCACGTCTAGTTCAATTCTGAAACTCTGGTATTGTTGGATTGTTTCTTTGTAATTTCCTTCAATTTAATAAACCGACATCAAAAAGTTCCAAGTTGCTTCTTTTTATCTGAAGCAAAGTGTGTTTTTAAGTCGACATATGTTGCAGACTGAATCAAACTTGTAGATGAAATTATTAACTTGAACTTCAAGTCTAAAAAAAAATCTTAATATCATTAAATCAAACTGCATTACATGTTGCAAACAAAGACAATATCAACACTATCATTACATAAAAAGAAATACAAATTAGCAAAATCATTAAGACCACAAGATAATAAAACACAAAAAATTTGAAACCCTAATTAGACTCTGGTTCGTCAAATAGTTGGCGACAGAGAGGGCAAGTGCCATTAGATCGATCTACCCACTTATTGAGACATTCTTCATGATAACAATGCGAGCAGTTAGGCACGTGGCAGTAATCCTCTGTTCTAGAAAGATCCAGATCTTCCAAACAGATGGCACAAGTCGTCAAATCTGTTGCCGACAGAGACAGAGCAGAGTTGCGACGCACAACGTTGTAAACCTTCTGTGTCAGTTTGACAGTGCCTTTCATGAATAAAGGTTGTTGTTGTGGCAATGGCAAGTTAGAACTTTTGCTTCTTTGTCGTAGGGCTTGGAGTACAATCTCATCAGCTATGTATTCGGACAGGAGACGATCGTGGAGTTGGCTATGGAGGGTTCGATAGACGTCCTTAGGCTCGAAGGTTTGGAGTTTCAGAATGAATTTTGTGTCTCCACCTGGTGGAGAATCCCGGTAAGATCCGACACTTTTGATGGTATCATGATGATGATCATCGCTCTTCTCTATGATAAACTCCTCGAAGTACCCTCTCTTTACGGTGATTTTTACCGTGCTTAATAACCCTAACGACGGATCTTGAGACGTAGTGGCTAGATTAACATCGAGTCTGAATGATTCAGTTTCCATTGTCGGAGTGAAATCAGAAAAAAAAAAAAAAAAAAGGAAACTCAGAGACAGAGTGAAAGATGATTCGTAAAAGAAGATTAGATGAGAGATTGTGGAGAAGGTCTAGTAGGGGGTTGTGTTATATTTATAGAAGCAAATCGGACTCCTAAACGCGTTTATGTAAATTTCCTTTTCTCTATTTTTCCTTTTTTCTTTTAAAATATTTTTGATTAACAACAAAAAACCTGAATTAAAACAACAAAAATAAATCAACAAAAAAAACCTGTGTCGTAGCACGAGCTGATTGGCTGATAATTTGTTAACCAAAAAAAAATAAAAAAAAATTTGCCGAGAGAAGTCGGCTCTGTCTTTCTCATCGCTCTCCGTCGGCGAAATCGGATTTTGATTTGAGAAATTGGCATAAAAATATGATGCGTTGTTGGATTGTTTCAAGAAATTGGAGCAAAGTTTATCACGTCGAGAACAGAAAGACGTAATGAATTTCACAGATCATCCTTCAGTTCATCGGAGTTGATTGATGCGTTGCAGAGAGGTTTGAGTAACGAGTATGTGTGGTTTGATTTAGGGTATGCGTCTGTGATTGTGATTGTGATTGGGCATGAGGTATTTAAATGTTGCTTTGTTTCTGTTAGGAGAGTTGCTATTGGAACTAAAGCATGGTTTTTTTTTTCTCTGTCTGATTGTTCTGTTTATGGGATTAGGTTGGTCATGCGGTGGCTCGACATATAGCTGAGGGAATAACAAAGAACTTATGGTTTGCAATCCTACAACTCGTGCTCTCTATCAGTTTGTCATGTCTGCTCTTTTTCTGAAGCTTCCTTTCTCCAGAAAGTAATTCTCTTTTTTTCTCCCCATCAACATTATCTACTCTCTTTTACTGTCAAACCTTTGTCTTTTTACTGCAATAGCTCTTTCGTTTTCAAATTACTCGTGAGGTCTGTGTGGCATTGATTGAGGAAAAAGTTAGTTTTTTAGGGAGGTTTTGGGTTCATTTTTCACATTCTTTAGCAAATGATCAGGAACAACAATTCGAAACTTCTATAAATTGTAAGAAACTAATCATTCGGTTAAACATTAGAAGGTGTTGGAGTAGTTTAGGCATAGTAGGAAAAGCGAACAAGAAAGGTTTGCGAGTTAGTATTTCACATTCTTTTGCGAAATAGATTGGTTGTATGCTTAACAAACTAATCATCTAGTGAATCATTCTGCTCCAAGAACTGATGTATTTAGCAGCTGTTATTGTAGTTAGGGTAATGGTAGGAGAAATGTATAAGAAAATGAAAGATGCGTGTGTTTATGTATGAGGAAGGAAAACAAGTTCTGATGCATTCAGATTCTTCTTTTGTGTGTGTGTGTGTGTTATATCGTAGGATGGAGATGGAAGCAGATTATATAGGTTTGTTATTGCTTGCATCTGCGGGATATGACCCACGAGTAGCTCCCAGTGTATGAGAAGCTGGGAAAGCTCGGTGGAGACAAACTCGGAGACTATCTATCAACACATCCCTCGGGGAAAACGAGGTCAAAGCTTTTGGCTCAAGCACATGTGATGGAAGAAGCACTAATGATCTATCGAGAAATCCAATCAGGTCGCCAAGGCATAGAAGGCTTTCTTTAGCCTTTCTCTACTCATCTTTTCTTTCAACTTGCGCCTGTACATTATTTTCCCTCCAGCTTTCATGTTATGTTAGTATGTTCTTATTGTTAAATTGATTGATGCATTCAACTTTGGTGTAAATGAACATATTTTTAGATAGAAAATGCAAATGGTGGGAGTAGGAAAAGAACATACAAACACAGAATTAAATATATCTATCATATTTGATAATATAAAATCAGAAATATCAAAGTTTCTTTGCTTCTTTTGGGATAATAAACTTGAGAGTGAAAAGTGGGCCAAATTTTCTTCTGAGCTTTAAATGTGTGTTTATAAATGTTGTGACAGACCGTTGAGCTGACCACTGCTATTCTCAGTAAATTCAATTCCTTTGAAAGAGATAGAAACTGTATTTTTTACCCAAATTATTCACAGAACTTTTGACCAATGAAAATAGCATTATACTACTTAACATTTGTGCCAAACAGAGTTAGCATTTTTTTGTAGTAAACGTGAATTTTATTATGATGTTATTAGTCTTCATACAGTGGCAGTTTTCACATCATTTTTGTAACAATATTGGAGTTTAGGGTTATACCATTTAAGATACGACAACACGGATCCACCGCTTTGTATCACAGCGTTTTCTACCAAAAAGAAGAATCATCCTACATACTTTTAAGTCTCAACTCAAATCCCTACTTTTTAAAAATGTACTTGTCTTTTTTTGAATACACTTGTTTATATTCGTATGCTCACAAAAATCCAAAGCTTGATGTGACTTACTTTGTTTCCTTCGTAAAATGAAAAAAGAGAAAGTGATAAATCAAGAACATGCTCGTAGACTCCAAGAACTCAACTTATTTAATTATCTCATGCCTTCATAGTTACATCAGTAATACTAAAATTAACCTCAAAACAAAGAAGCATAAAAATAATTGAATTCGATGAGTCATAAATTCTCAAACCTAACGGTACTACTAATATTGCATAGAAGTAGGAGAAAGAAGCCATGAGGTCATTAATTACTCTTCTCTGCCATTACCAACCACTTGGTTAGTAATTGTGCACACAGAACATGTATGAAAACCACCTCTTCCTTCTCACCTTTATTACTTCCTCTCAAGTTACAACAACAACACTCTCTTGTATCTCTTTATCTTCTTCTCCAGTGAGATAGAGAGAAGAAGAATCTCTTCTCCACTCCAACAATGGCTAACAAAAACCCACTTCAAAAATGCTTTCTTTTCATAATCTTATCAATCAATCTCATCTTTCTTCAAGCAGAAACTGTTCAAATCTCTGACAAGAAGACTTATGTTATCCACATGGATAGATCAGCCATGCCTTCACCTTATACTAATCAGCTACAATGGTACTCTTCCAAGATAAACTCTGTAACGCAACGCAAATCTCAAGAAGGAGAAGAAGGTAACGACAGGATACTCTACACTTACCAGACTGCCTTTCACGGTTTAGCTGCTCAGCTTACTAAAGAAGAAGCAGAGAGGCTCGAGGAAGAAGATGGTGTTGTAGCTGTGATTCCTGAGACAAGATACGAGCTTCACACGACAAGAAGTCCAACGTTTCTAGGGTTAGAAAGACAAGTGAGTGAGAGAGTTTGGGCTGAGAGAGTCACCGACCATGATGTGGTAGTTGGTGTTTTAGACACTGGGATTTGGCCTGAGAGTGAGAGCTTCAATGACACGGGTATGTCCCCTGTTCCTTCTACTTGGAGAGGAACTTGTGAAACTGGAAAAGGTTTCTTGAAACGTAATTGCAATAGAAAGATCGTTGGTGCTAGAGTTTTCTATAGAGGCTATGAAGCTGCAACGGGGAAGATCGATGAAGAGCTTGAATACAAATCACCAAGAGATAAAGATGGTCATGGTACACACACTGCAGCTACTGTAGCTGGCTCACCTGTTAAAGGAGCTAATCTTTTTGGATTTGCTTATGGGACAGCTCGAGGGATGTCTCCAAAGGCTAGAGTAGCTACTTACAAAGTCTGTTGGGTTGGAGGATGTTTCAGCTCAGACATATTGTCAGCTGTTGATCAAGCTGTTGCTGATGGAGTTCAAGTTCTCTCTATCTCTTTAGGTGGTGGGATCTCAACTTATTCCAGAGACAGTTTGTCTATAGCAACATTTGGAGCAATGGAGATGGGAGTTTTCGTTTCGTGTTCAGCTGGTAATGGAGGTCCTGATCCAATTAGTCTCACTAATGTTTCTCCATGGATCACAACAGTTGGTGCAAGTACTATGGATAGAGACTTTCCAGCAACAGTGAAGCTTGGAACTATGAGAACATTCAAAGGAGTGTCACTTTACAAAGGCAGAGCAGTTTTGTCTAAGAACAAACAGTATCCTCTGGTTTACTTAGGAAGAAACGCTAGTAGCCCTGATCCGACTTCGTTCTGTCTAGATGGTGCTTTGGATCGGCGTCATGTAGCTGGCAAGATCGTGATATGCGACCGTGGTGTTAGTCCACGTGTACAAAAAGGTCAGGTTGTGAAAAGAGCAGGAGGAATTGGTATGATTTTGACCAACACTGCTACAAATGGTGAAGAGCTTGTTGCAGATTCTCATTTGCTTCCAGCTGTTGCAGTAGGAGAGAAAGAAGGTAAACTGATAAAACAGTACGCGATGACGAGTAGAAAAGCTACCGCGACTCTAGAGGTTCTTGGAACAAGAATTGGAATCAAACCTTCACCAGTTGTAGCAGCGTTCTCATCAAGAGGACCAAACTTCTTGTCCCTAGAGATCTTGAAACCGGACTTGTTGGCTCCAGGAGTTAACATCCTTGCAGCTTGGACTGGAGACTTGGCACCATCGAGTTTATCATCTGATCCAAGGAGGGTTAAGTTCAATATACTCTCTGGAACTTCAATGTCATGTCCTCATGTGAGCGGTGTTGCTGCTTTGATCAGATCAAGGCATCCGGATTGGAGCCCTGCAGCAATCAAATCAGCTCTCATGACAACCGCTTACGTTCACGACAACACGCTTAAGCCACTTACGGATGCATCAGGAGCAGCTCCTTCATCGCCTTATGATCACGGCGCAGGACATATAGATCCTTTAAAAGCTATAGATCCTGGTTTGGTCTACGACATTGGACCTCAAGATTACTTCGAATTCCTCTGCACTCAAGATTTAAGTCCTTCACAGCTTAAGGTGTTCACAAAACATTCGAACAGATCCTGCAAACACGCTCTTGCCAAGAACCCTGGAAACTTGAACTACCCGGCGATCTCAGCTTTGTTCCCAGAGAACACACGTGTTAAATCCATGACTCTTAGAAGAACTGTGACCAATGTTGGTCCTCATATTGCAAGCTACAAGGTTTCTGTCTCGCCTTTCAAAGGCGCATCCGTCACTGTCCAGCCTAAAACACTCAACTTCACTACAAAACACCAGAAGCTTTCTTACACGGTTACTTTCACGACAAGAATGCGGATGAAGAGGCCTGAGTTTGGTGGTCTTGTGTGGAAGAGCACGACACATAAAGTTCGTAGCCCGGTTATAATCACATGGTTGCCTCCTCTTTAGATCAACAACCAATGTTTGAGCAATTCTAATGTTTTTAGTTACCACAAATAAAAATTCCTCATGTAATGAGAGCTCTTCTCTAGATCGATGTAGTAAAACCTGAATAGAATTGTTCTTTTGTCACAATGAAAACACCAAAAAGCCTAAACAAGAGAACTGTACTTAACTCAGTGAAATCATGTTCTTACAAAAGCTAAATTTACCATTTACTCCCAAGACAGATGTCTCCGCGTTGACTTTTCCTATAGCAAACAAAAAGCATGGGCTTCTGTATTAAGAGGCCCAATAAAGATAACACTAGTTTTCGATTGACATTACATATGATTACTAGTTACGACCTGATCTATAGGGTTTTTCACAAAACAGCTATAGAGAAGATGAAGAGAAGACGCGAAGAGACCTTACCATCGCCGACAAGAAGAATCCGTCACAGTGGAGATATCGAAATCCCTCTCGATGTAACGGTGGAGATACTAAAAAAGCTCCCGACTAAATCTTTAGTGAGGTGCCAATTCGTTTCGAAGGAATGGTCATCAATTATCACCATGCGTATAGAGACTTCATAGACTTCGTCATGAATCGTTATTTGGCTCAGCCTCCACGTGATGCATATTTCATCGCTTCAATCGACTACCGAGAATGTTACTTAACCTTCTTGTCTAGTACTCATCAAGACAAAGAGACAATATTAATCCCTAAAGGATTTCGGCTTGGTATGTTGTTGGTCAAAATCTGGTCAGGTAGTTCTATATAACCATACCACAAGGCAGTCCTTGTACTTACTAAAGAAGAAAACCATTAACATGGAGACTAGTTTCATCGGATACGACCCTCTTGAGAAACAATATAAAGTATTGTTTCTACCAAGGTACAATCCGGAGCAGCCTTGTCGAGTTTTCACATTGGGAGATACAAATACGAAGTGGAAGTCCATCCAAGGCGTTGAATCTCACCATCCATTGCAAGGTGGTGCAGTTTGCATCAACGGGAAAATCTATTACCAAGCAGGGATCGCTGATCAGTACGACTCTACTTCTCTATATAAATTGATGAGTTTTGATGTTCGGTCCGAGGAGTTTTGTAATGTCGATGCTCCTAAAACATTGATGGATTATCGTTCGTATCTGATAAACTATCAAGGGAAGTTACGATTCGGGTGCTGTGAGAAGGGCGTGGAGATTTGGGTTATGGAGACACAAGGATGGTCCAATATTTACTTTTGTAAGGTGGAGATTTCTAACAGGTTGTGTAGCATAGGTGTTTCTAGTGGTGGTGAGATCGTTCTGGCCAAGTGTGCGTCTGGTAACATCCTCTCTGTCTTATTTTGTGATCCGAAGAAGCAAAAAAGTGTGAGATTGAGATTTGTGGACCTTGAAAGTGTTGATCGTTAATTGAGTTTATGTATATGTTAAGTTTATTTAGTTAAGAGTCGTGACCTTTAGAATAAGTTGTGTCATTTAAACTACAGAACCACAATACACGACTATTCACATGTTGTGTCTGTTTGTTTATTATATAAACTTATTGTATCGTGGATGTAAAACAATAAGTTTGAGATTAATAAAAAAGTTCTTTCTTTTATTGAGTATATTCATACTCTGTTTTTCTCTAGCTTTCTTACTCTGTTGGAATCAAAACTCTAACATGGTATCAGAGCTTTATTGATTCAAAGGACAAGAGAAGCACTAGGATCAAGCAAAAAGAGAGAGTAGCGATGGAAGCAACATCGCATCAAGTGATTCCCATATTCGATGGGGATAAGTATGATTTCTGGTGTATTAAGATGACAACCATCTTTAAAACCAGAAAATTGTGGTCGGTGGTGGAAGACGGAGTTCCAAGTCAACCGATGGAAAGAGAGGAGACTGCGGAAGCGTTGCGTTTGAAAACTAAATGGGAAGAAGCGACAACACATGATATGATGGCTTTGCAAATTTTGCAAACTGCCGTGTCCGATCAGATCTTCTCTCGCATAGCACCAGCAAAATCATCAAAGGAGGCTTGGGATTCTCTTCAAACAGAATTCCAAGGCACTCCGCAAGTTCGATTGATTAAACTACAATCGTTGAGAAGGGAGTACGAAATTTTGAAGATGAACGAAGGTGATAACATCAAGATTTTCACAGAGAAATTGATTGATTTGGGAAATCAATTACGGGTTCATGGTGAAGAGAAGACGGACTATCAAATTGTCCAGAAGATTCTCATATCTCTCCCAGCAAGATTTGACAGCATAGTGGCTGTGATGGAGCAAACAAAGGATCTGACTTCGTTGCCGGTAACAGAGTTAATAGGAACTCTGAAAGCACATGAGAAACGTGTGGAAGCCCGAGGAGAGACTATGTTGGAAGGGGCGTTTAGTGTTAGAACAAGAGGAGGAAAATCTGGATTCAAATCATTCAACAACCAAAGCCATGGGTATCAAGGCAAAAGCAAAAGATGGTGTGGCTTCTGTAAAAGAGATAATCATACAAAGGCTTATTGCTGGGAGAAACCTCAGAATGAAGATCTAAGAAACAAGATGATATGCTACAAATGTGGCAAACGTGGTCATGGTTCAAGGGAATGTCAGTCTAAGAGGTATGAAAGGGCACACATGAGCCTTGAAGATGAAGATGAAGATGATGGAGTTCATATGCTCTTTAGTGCAAGTGAAGAAAATCCAACACCCATGAAAGAAGACGTTTGGCTGGTCGATAGTGGTTGTACAAATCATATGACAAAAGAAGAAAGTTACTTCACAAGACTTGATAGAAGTGTCAAGGTTCCAATAAGAGTCGGAAACGGAGAAATTGTCATGACGGCGGGAAAAGGAGATATTATTGTCATGACAAACAGAGGAAAGCGAGTTATAAAAGACGTGTTCTTGGTGCCGAGGTTAGAGAAGAATCTGATCAGTGTTCCACAAATTCTATCTTGTGGAAATCGTGTGATGTTTGTGAACAAACTCTGTGTAATCTTAGATTCCATGGGACGGAAGATTATGGAGGTACGAATGAAGAACAAGAGTTTTCCAATCAAATGGAATCCATCACAAGAAATGGCGATGAGTACGAGTGAGCAAGAAACAGCGGCGATATGGCATAGAAGGTTTGGTCACGTGGGGAATTCAAGACTGCAACAAATGCAGAACAAAAGAATGGTAATTGGATTACCAACGTTACAAGTCAGCAAGGAAGTGTGTGGAGCATGCAAACTTGGGAAACAAGCAAGAGATGCGTTTCCAACGGAGTCTCAAACAAGAACGAGGGAGAAACTTGAGATTGTTCACACCGACGTGTGCGGACCGATGCAAACCGCTTCACTTGATGGAAGTTGGTACTTCTTACTGTTCGTAGATGATTATACTCACATGTGTTGGGTATATTTTCTAAAGAACAAGTCTGAAGTCTTCTCAATGTTTCAAAAGTTTAGAGCTTTAGTGGAGACTCAAGCGGGATGTCAAATTAAAAAGCTAAGATCTGATGGAGGGGGAGAATTTACTTCAAGTGAATTCAACAAATTTTGTCAAGACTGTGGAATCGAGAGACAAGTAACGATGCCATATTCACCTCAGCAAAACGGTGTTGCAGAACGTAAAAATCGATCACTTGTGGAGATGGCGAGAACCATGATTACAGATCAAGGTTTACCACATAAACTGTGGGCAGAGGCGGTATACACGTCGGCTTATTTGCAAAATCGTTTACCAACAAAAGCCATTGAAGAAGACATCACACCGATTGAAAAATGGAGTGGACACAAACCAGCAGTTGGACACTTGAAGATTTTCGGAAGTCTATGCTTTGTTCATGTACCCCATGAAAAACGAAGCAAATTAGACGTGAAGGCCAAACGTGGAATTTTTATTGGTTATAGCAACCAATCAAAAGGGTATAGAATTTTCATTTTAAATAATGAAAAGGTGGAGATATCTAGAGACGTGCATTTTGAAGAAGGAAGAAAATGGGATTGGGATAGACATGAAGAAGTCAAAAGGAATTTTGTCTCTCCCCTTACTAATCAAGAGTCACGTACAGAGCCATGTACGCCATGCACGGAGCAAGTTCAAGACATTTCCAGTCCAATTCATTTTCAACAAAATGATGGTGGTAACGATGAAGAAGAAGGAGAGACTTCTGAGCCAGCAAAAAAATACAAGTCAGTGAATGAGATTGTTCAAAACACACCAAAGGTGACTCTAGCAGAAGAAGCTCAAGCAAGTGAAGCGTGTTTTCTTGTGTCAATAGAGCCACAAACATATAATGAAGCTTCAGAAATCAGAGAATGGAGAGAAGCCATGGAAGAGGAAATAAAGATGATAGAAAAAAATGGAACATGGCTGCTTGTGGATAAACCAGAGAAGAAGAATATCATTGGTGTCAAGTGGATATATCGTATCAAGACGAATGCAAATGGAAATCCCATCAAGTATAAGGCAAGGTTAGTTGCAAGGGGCTTTTCTCAACAATATAGTGTTGATTATCTTGAAACGTTTGCACCGGTCTCAAGACATGACACAATTCGTGCCATTCTCGCTCTTGCGGCACAAATGAAGTGGAAGCTCTATCAAATGGACGTGAAATCGGCATTTCTTAACGGAGATCTGAAAGAGGAGATCTATGTTTCACAACCAGCTGGATTTGTAGTTGAAGGTGAAGAAGATAAAGTTCTACGGTTGCGAAAAGCATTATATGGCTTGAAACAAGCTCCAAGGGCTTGGTATGGGAGAATTGACTCATATTTTCTCCAATGTGGTTTTCAAAGAAGCATGAATGATGCAGCCTTGTATGTGATGAAGAAAGAAAAGGAGATTATGATCGTTAGTCTCTACGTCGACGACTTAGTGATCACTGGCAACGATCCTCAACTCATTGGAAAATTCAAGGAAGACATGAAATTGGATTTTGAGATGACAGATTTGGGGTTGCTGAATTATTTTCTTGGAATGGAAATCATTCAAGATAATCATGGAATTTTTCTATCACAAGAAAAATTTGCATGTAATCTCATTGAGAAGTTTGGCATGAAAGAGAGTAAGAGTGTAAGTTCCCCACTTACACCAAACGACAAAAAGATTGAGAATGATGAAGAATATGGTGAACCAACAAAGTTCAGAAGCATCGTTGGTGGATTATTGTATCTTTGTGCATCAAGGCCAGACTTAATGTTTGCAAGCTCTTATCTCTCACGATACATGACTGCACCACTCATGAAGCACTACCAAGAATTCAAGAGAGTTTTAAGGTATGTCAAAGGCACATCTCACTTTGGGGTTCAGTTTACAAGCGTTGAAAAACCAGAGTTGTACGGGTTCTCGGATAGCGATTGGGGAGGCTCAAATGAAGACAAGAAGAGTACGTCTGGATACGTTTTTACTCTTGGATCTGCTGTGTTTTCTTGGCAATCAAGTAAGCAACAAACAGTTGCTCAGTCTACTGCAGAGGCGGAGTATATCGCAGTGTGTGCAGCAGCAAACCAAGCTATTTGGTTACAAAGACTGTTGATGGATATTGGATTTGAGTCTCAAGCGGGTGTTCCGATTTATTGTGACAACATGTCAGCAATTGCAATAGGCAAAAATCCAGTACAACATCGAAGAACAAAACACATTGAGATCAAATATCACTTTGTGCGAGAAGCGGAACACAAGGGACTTATTCAGCTCAAGTACTGCCAAGGAGAAGTGCAACTTGCCGATCTTCTTACAAAAGCACTCAACGTCACAAGGTTTGAAGAACTAAGGAGGAAGCTTGGAGTGAGACCGAAACTCAATAAAGGGGGAGTGTTGATCGTTAATTGAGTTTATGTCTATGTTAAGTTTATTTAGTTAAGAGTCGTGACCTTTAGAATAAGTTGTGTCGTTTAAATTACAGAACCACAATACACGACTATTCACATGTTGTGTCTGTTTGTTTATTATATAAACTTATTGTATCGTGGATGTAAAACAATAAGTTTGAGATTAATAAAAAAAAATTTTCTTTTACTGAGTATATTCATACTCTGTTTTTCTCTAGCTTTCTTACTCTGTTGGAATCAAAACTCTAATAGAAAGCATTTATCCCAAGGGAAGGCATACCGATTGTATAATCTGGATTGTTCCGGATTATGTTGAGAACACAATGCGTTTGTATTAGTTAAGAATTTTCCAATAGAGCTTTATGGTTCTTCGTTATTTATATGGCTCACAAATTTAACAGAGGTTAGGATTAGATAGAGTCCAAAAAATACTAAAACGTCTTCTTTGGTTTTTGTACTGAATAGATATGCAGATCTAAAACACATTCCTCATGTTATGAGAGCTCTTCTCTGGATCAATGGATAAAAAAACCTACAATAATGAATCGTTATTTGTTAAGGTGTTGTTTGTTTTTGATGTCAATGTTGCATCTTTATTCTTTAATATCAATATGATTAAAACGGACATGTTTCAATTTTGCTAATACATTTATTTTTTTTATGTTCTAAATATTATTTATAACTAGGACTCAGACCACCGAGATGACGCGGGGAAAATATTTTAGAATTTTATTTTTAGTTATATACTATGAAACCATTTGAAAGTTTTCGAATAGTTTCAAAGTATGTGTTACAAGTAAACTAAATTTATTAAAAAGGGAAAACGTAATAAGTAAGTTTAAATACATAAATATTAAACCTAAATTGTTACTAAAACACAACAATCAAAATAAAAACTTAAGATAAAATGAATATTACGGCAAAGAGACGCAAGTTAGCAAAAAAACATTGTTTAAAGTAATATAAATATAAGATAATTCATGAAGAATTATGGGAAAGAGCTACAAACATCATAAAATTTATTAATATTTATATTATCAGTAAAAACCTATTATGACAAAGTGATCATAACAGAGAATATTGAACTAATAATTATAATGAGTAAATACAATTTTCTAATGAATAATTTTAATTATAAAATATATTTAATAATGAGTAAAAATGTATCAATCAAAAATTATAAAATATATTTAAATGAGTGAAAATTCATCATTGAAAAATTAAAATAAAAATAGAGAACTTGTAAAAATAAACTAAATATTAAAATAGTCTTTTAGGAAAGTTATGATAATCATTAAGTAACTGCAACTGTAAGTTGTATATTAAGTTGTATTAAATTTCTATATTGTTATAATCATTTCTAATTTTGTTTGTTATATTATTTATTTAGATTCAACATAAAACGTAAAAATTTGTTTCAACGAACAAAGATTTGTTAGTTATTGATGAAGAGACAAATATATATAGAGTTCAAAAGACATTATTATATAAATAGACACACCGATTAGAACGAAAAGTTGTGATGGAAAAATATGAATAAAATATGGTGAAAAGACATAACTCTTCAATGAACAGATGAAACCGTCTTAATTTTTTAAAAATTATATAAAAACAATTTTTTTACGAAAAGGTATCACAAAAAGTCGTAATTGTGGTTCACATTTATTCAGATTGTTATTATTTTATTTTAAAAAGAAAGTTTAAAAATTTCCAATAGAAAAACAAATATATATAATTCTAAAGACATATACATTTTAAACTAAAACGAAAGTTTGAAATTATTAAAAGAAGAACAAAATATATAGATTTCTAAAGATGTGAACATTTTACTAGATAAAATTTCAAAAGATGTGACATTTAAATAGATAAAATTGTTGTAAAGTCACAACTGCTTGTAAAAGATAAAACTCTACATTTAACAGATGCAACTTTCAAAAGAGAGGCAACCGTATAATTTTTTTGTCAAAATATTAATAAAATAATAATTTTTTTGATGAAAAGTCACAATGAAAAGATACGAATATTCGAATAAGCACAACTCTAAAATGAACAGTTGCAACTCTACAATGAATTAGAAGAATTTCTTGACTTTTAAAAGAATAAAAGCTAGAAATTAATTTAGAAAATGTATAAACCATTGAGATTGAAATTTTAGTTGATTTTGTGTCATGACAAAAGAATAAAACAGTTCTAACAGACAAATATATATAGATTTCAAAAGATACAAATATTCGAATAAACACAACTCTACAGTAAACAGTTGTAACTTTTCATAAAAAAACTGTTACAATGATCCATCGCGACTTTTAGAGAAATATCCAAAATGTATTATTGATTTTAGAGAAATATCCAAAATGTATGATTGAAAAAACACAACTGTTGGTCGCATTTATTGGGATTGCTATTATATATAGATTATATTAAAAATATATATCTATTTTTTAAAAACAATGAAAATTATTTATCTTCATTTTTGAAACATAGTCAAAATTAATAAAATTCAAAAACATCTTAGTAAGAAAACAGTTTAAATACATCAAAATCAATAAATTTAACACATTAGTTCTTTACAATTAAATAATCATAAAATTTTCATAAACTAATTAATAACTATAATTTTTTAGTTTTCCACTGGTACTTTTTTTTTAATAATTTTGTTTTATTAAAAACTAGATTCGGACCCGCAGATACGTGCGGGATTGATTTCAAAAGTTAAAGTTATTTATCAGGTCTACAATATATTATGTATGTGTGAAATTACGTTTGTAAACATATTTCTAACAAATATTATTAACATTTATAATCTAAACTCTTACCAGTACAATATTCTATTTGTTTTAGTCAAAAAGTATGATCATATCTGTTTTGTTATTAGTAGAAACAACTACAACATAAAAAAAATAAGATAAAATATTATGTTTATTTCTGGACAGAAAAACTCGTCACGTCCCGTACATGTCAAGTTTTTTCTATCTCATAATTGTGGTTTTGGATCAAAATTGATTACACCATAACATTTGGATCGACACAAACGGTGGATCCGAATCAAATGTGAACCGAAGTGATTGGTTATAAAGTTTAATCAAATTGGATTACCTAAATTGTCTAGATGGGGGAACTCACATTGATACGCCCTACCTCGTAACGATTTTGCTATTTTTATTTGTAAAAAACCGGTTCTCCAAAAACCACATGAGCAATATTTGCATTCGTCCTGCAAAATTTGCAAAACCCATGGGTAACGTCGTTTCAAAAAAAAAATTCTAATCTATAAAATATGTATTTTTTTCTCAACCAAACATTAATTAAAATAGAACTCCAATTTAGTTACCCAAATTGGATGGAAGTTGTTTACAAACGTAATTTTTGACACTAATAATCTATAAAATATGTTTTAAGAGAACGTGTAAGAGATTATTTTCTATTTTGATAGTCTCAAACTCTGAAATTTTTAAAAGTATCCAATTTTTTTGAAATAATTATCCTAAAATAGATATTTATAAATTCCAAAGTTGCACTTACTCAAATTTGATTTTGAAAATTAAATATAATTTGATTAAAAAAAAAGATTTCTAGCATATTACCCAAAATATTATATATTAACGTGGAAAAAGAAGTTTCACTTTTTCACAAAATGTTCTTGAAGTCTAGTTTGGGAGAAACAACCTAAACATAATTTATATATCATATTGTAGTTTAACTTATTTATTCTTATTGAAAATAGCATATTTCATAGTATATCTAACTATGATAGGTTCTTTCTTTTTATTTGGTATGATAAGTTCTATGGTTCACGAAGATTAGGGGATTCTTTATTTTTAATTGGTATGATAAGTTCTACTTATGCGGTAGAATTAAATTTAATTTCCTCATATTATTTGAATTTATAGTTATCTTTCCAAAATTTGATTTAAGATTATTAGTTCCTATCAGTTTGGATAAACAATTCTAGCCATACGTTTTGTTTTGTTTGATCGCACCAATTTAAATAGCACACAAATTAAATGAAAAGAAACAAAAATGTGAATTTATAATTTTTATCAAAATATATTAATAATATTTTGGTTTTTTTATACCACACACATATATATAAACATATATACCTACGCTATATGTGTGGATAAATAAACAAATCTAATATATAATTACATGTTGTTTTCCTCTATATAGAAAATCTAAACACCATCAATTAGTGAAATTGATTAGATTCAATAACTTCTTCATGTATTCTCTTTCACACCATATGTGTAGTAACAACATTTGTTCTTTTTACCGCCTGCAAACATATATATACATATAAATATTATTAATACATGTGTGGCTAAAAAGTATTAAATTCGTTTATATATTGGTACCTCCATGAATGTATATTAGTACCATTATGTATCTATAATAATATATATAAATGAAAAATATCAATTTAAAATATTATATCTTAAATGAAAGATATTACAATTTTCACAGATACGATAGTCTTAAGATATAATTTCATAAAGGTAAACAAAACATTTAATTGTTAAATAGTTAGTATTTTGTCAACCATGATGAAATTGGGAAGCCTTTACAATAGAGGGAAAATATTAGAATCCTAGAAACATTAAAAAAATATAAGAGTACTTCAAAACCAAACAAAAAGGGCTCACATATATTTTTTTTGAGTTATGCCTAAATTTTGAACCCTGTAAAAAAACATTTAAACATAAATTAGTTTTATAATTAAGAAAAGACTTTTACAAATAAAAAAGAACCTTATAGCACTGCAAAATTTATTATGATTTGGAAATATATCGAAGAAATCACTCACACTAATATGTTTTAATATCAATAGGCGATGTGTAACAATATAATCATAGAGTAAAACTACACTATTATAGTTAATCTATATATGTACTAAATAAAATAAAAAATGTAATTAATCAAAAAGAATCATAAGATTAAATCGATTATAACAACTTATTTTTTCACGGCATCCGTATTTTAGAAGTTTTATAATCTTTTAACTTTTATGTTTCACATGTTCTTGAAGAGTTTCAAATCTGAAAAACTAAAAAATATTGAAAAATAAAAGTTAGAAAACTCAAAAATCAAAATATTAATACTCTGAGAAGTTTTGCGAATGAATGAAACAAAATACTTCGACGCATCTTATATAGAGATTAGGTTAGCTCAATACAATCTATTTTAAACTGTTCGATTTGTATATTAGGTAACATCAAAATCGATAATTAATGTTTCCAAAAGTATCTCAAAAATATATAATCAAATTAAATATGTGTACTTATATATAATTTCGAATTTATACCCGTTTTTGAATTTTACTAAGATAGCTACATATTTTGGTAAGTACCTAAGATTTCGTATATGTGAGAATTTAAAATTTTTTAAACTAAATCAAAAAAATATATAGTTCTAATTTTTTTCTGTTAATTTTGTTAACGTACTCAGAAAATCTAAAAATGAAACAACAATGTCATAAAGACAATGGAAAAAAAAAAGAGGGAACAAAAGCAATATGTGTTTCATATAACACTTATGAAGATACATATGACACTTCATCAAGAAGAAAAAAAGCTCAGTTATCAATTTATGATCTGAGTTCATATCAGTTTTTTTTTCTGTTTGTAATTCAATGTTGAATGTATGATCTGATCAGTTCATATCAGTTTTCTTTTCTTTTTGTTGAATCTATATTAAACTAAATGCATTTTATTTATGTTTATTTATTTATTTTGTAAATAACAAATTTAATAAAAAATATTAGTACAGATTCGAGAAGATTTTAATAGATATCAAAGACAATTTTTACATATTCAAATAATTTAAAAAATATTTAAAATAAACGAATCTGTTATTATTATTTTTTTTGGTGGGAGAGAGGAGACAAAGTCTCCTATGATTTATTAAAAAACAAAAAACAAAAAGAAACCAAGTTACATACGAACACGACGTGGATACGCAGTCCCAGTCTCATCCGCAAGCAGCTCGGCATTGAGAATATCCGGACAAACCTCAAAAAACTTAAAACCCAATGGTAAAGAATAGGCATAGTTGGCTAAGCCGTCCGCAAGACGGTTAGCTTCCCTATAGACATGAGTGATGCGGACTAGCCAGTCCCTAGAAATAAAGCCGTAGCACAAACGTACTAGGAAGGACAGGGGATGAGAATCATTTATCCCTGTCGTGAGAAAACTAACAACCATCTCCGAATCCACCTCCAACTCCACACATCGTATATGACTTTCCCAAGCCATACAAAGTCCATAGTAGACTCCCCATAGTTCTGCTAACATCGCCGAGCAGATACCGATATTGAAAGCAAAACCCCCGCGCCAAACACCCTCATGATCCCGTAAGACCCCTCCTGCTGTCGCATAACCCGGGTTCCCTCTTGAGGCACCGTTAGTGTTCAGTTTAACCCAACCCGCATTCGGTCTATGCCAGGAAATCATCCTGTCTTCCCTACGTACCGTTTCGCCTACACATCGCAACCTCTTATGCGCATCAACAACCTCCTGGGCCTTTTCCTTTAAAAATTGGACTCTATCTCGACATGTACCTTTTACCCCAAAGACGTTGCCGCATCTCCACTTCCAACCCCACCACACTGCCGTCACAAATAAAGAGGCCCAAGGACTCCCATACGTAACAGTTTGCATTCCCAGATTCGTATAAAACCATTCCAGTAAAGACATTGTGAAAAAGGATGCTCTTCGTTGACGAGGGACAAGCCTATTCCACACACCGGACATAGCGGGACAGTCTCTAAGTACATGTAATAAAGACTCCTCCCCACTCTTGCAAACGGAGCAAATCCCATCCTCACACAAGTGTCGTCGTTTGCGCTCCATATTTGTCATCACCACTTGATGTAAGCCCAACCAGATAAAGATCTTGATTCGTTCAGTAGCTATCACCCTCCATAGACGATCATACAGCAACATCAAATTCGGTCTTGGTGTGTCGTTCCGCGTAAGAAGGTGATACGCAGTACGAACTGAAAATTTCCCATTTGGATCTTCCCCCCAGGAGATTTTATCATGTCCACCCGTCACATTATCAACCACTACCGCTGTCAGATGTAATCGAATTTCCTCTGAGACATATGGTTCAATCCTACTCCATTGCCAACCCGTGATAGGATTCCACATATCACACACCCGTAACATCTCAGAGCCTGGTGGTAACAGACCCGTAGTACAGTCACGCATCGGAATATTCAGCAACCATCTGTCATCCCAGAAACGAATGCTCTTCCCATCACCCAGAACCCAACTCGTACCTGGACGTAGCACATCAGTGACGCATGAAACCACACTCCGCCAGGTAGAAGACCATGTATTCTTAGAGATTGTCCAAGAGCAGTCTCGAACATTTGTTACCTTATACTTGCTCTGCAACACTCTGGCCCACAAACTGGTATTGTCATTCAACAATCTCCAACCCACTTTAGCCAACAGAGCTTTATTCATTAACCGTGCTGAGCGAATTCCCAAACCCCCTTCCTGTTTTGACTTGCAAACCTTACTCCAACCCAGTAAATGTTGTTTGCGCTTCGCAGGAGTGCCTCCCCAGAGAAAGGAACGTGATGCTTTGTCTAGGCTATCAAGAACCGATTTCGGAAGAGCAATAGTACTCATAGCATGGACTGGAATTGAGGATAGCACCGCCTTAGTCAAGGTCACCCGTCCTGCGAGACTTAAGACTTGAACCCTCCAACCCGACAATCTCGATGACACCCTTGCTAAGATCTCCCCATAGGTATCTTTATTAATCCTCTTATGCAAAACTGGCATACCAAGGTATTTTCCCAAATCCCTCGTTGACTTAATACCACTCACATCCGTAATCAACCTCTCCAAATCAGTAGATACGTTGCCAGAAAAGAAGATTTTAGACTTCTCTAGACTCACTTTCTGGCCTGACGCTGAGCAAAACTTCTCCAAAACCCCGCGAATCACCCGAATCTGAGCTACAGAGGCTTCAGCGAAGAGAATGAGATCATCCGCAAAACATATGTGTGAGAGTTGAGGTCCTCTCTGAGACAGTTTAATAGGCTTCCACTCTTTTGCACCAACAGCTCGATCTATTTGGTGACACAATCTCTCCATACAAAGCACAAAAAGATAGGGAAATAGAGGATCCCCTTGACGAAGACCTCTCTGTGGTTTGAAAGAACTAGTTTTCTCCCCATTATTATTATCAAAACAGGAAATCTTTTATTAGTATCAATTATTCATAAATGATACCAAATTTTAAAATTATTTATAAAAACTGACACAATAATTTAAAATCATTTGTTATAACTGATTTAATATAACATCAATTTAAAATAAATAGTAAATCATTTTTTAAAGTGATGAAAATTATATTTACATCATTTAAATTTGATGCAAATATAGAAAATAAATGATTTAAAACAACACATATTTTTTTTTGTAGTGTATTGCTTCCTTTCTTTAATTTTATCGTGTACCGTGCTTCTTGTTAATGATTAATTATGGATGTGTAATGTTCCAATCGATGTACGATATATTATACAGTAAATGTTTGTGTAGCTTTTATATAAGTTGATTGATGTTAACACAGTATATCTTCCGAATGTTATAGTAATATTTAGCATGATTTCTGTTCTTTTTTGAGTAATATTTAGAATGATTTCTGTTCTTTTTTGGCAACATTAAAATGATATTTAATTTACGTTAAATATATGTTGTTTGCCACAGTATGTGAGATTTCCAAATAATTCCTTCACGTAAATTTTTATATTTTAACAACCCCCAACAACACCAAAAGTTACAAGCAAGACCAGGTTGGTGTTGGTAGAAATCAGCGACGCCAATCCATAAAATTCACTAGTGGCAGATCATAATCAATATAGTTACAAGTAATATGAAAATACTGTCGTGAAGAATGAAAGTAAATATCTAGACATGTGTGTTAGCACAGCCTTAGGCCCTTTTAGAATGAAACTGATACTTCGTACTTAAACAAGCTTTTAATTTATTCTTTATTGTGTGCCGTAAGGTTCCATTTGAAGTTGTCCTTTCGAGATACGGACCATTAGCTACTTAGGTATAAGAAAGTCGGTTACAGTCCATGAATCAAAAACTGTGTAGTTACCTCTAGTTTAAGAGCAGTTTAAGAGCGGCCAAAAGAGTTTTATACTTTGTAAAGTCAAACTTCAAATATGAGCTAGATCGATATGCTTCGACACAGATCTCAATCTTTGTGATCATATAAACAAATCCCGCATAAAAGAATATGACAAATATATTGTAGTAAGTCGATAGAGTGAAGATGAGAACAAAGTTAAGGGAGCTTCGAGTAGCTTCTATTTATGGAAAATCCAAAACAGAAACTATGAGATGTGTGATGCAAAAGCGGCAAGTCATTGGAAATAAGGCTTGCCCCTTGGTTTCCATTTAGGGACTGGACGGTGGCTTTGCAGCTTAGAAAACTCTCATACGACCACGTGGATTACATGTGTTTTTTATTTTTTTGAAGATAAGTTTCTCATTTCCCCACTTCAATTTAATGATTCTCCTTTTGTGATTTTTGAGTTTGTTGACTGTATCCGAAATGAGTAAACATGAAAAAAATCGATTTATCAAGAAAATAGGACAGAAGATATAACTTTGACAATGATTTGATTAAAATTGTTGGCAAAAAAATTTTAATTTTGAGATGTTTGATTCTGTGTTTCAGTCTAGTGATTTATCCGGAGACAAAAGTGGCTGAAAACATTTGGAATGATGCATGATCAAATGGAACAATTTTTGTTATTCGAAGTTATTTATGATTTTTATTTTTAAAAATATATTTATATATATATTTATATATATATATATATATGTTATTTTAATGTCTGTCCATGCCACAAAACCTATTTTTCTTTGTTGTTTTCCGATTCTTTGTAGTTTTTGTGAGCAAATTACTGATTTGGGTGCCACAGAATCTTCAGAAAACAATTCACTGGTTTTCCATGCTTCAATACAATTTTTTTTTTCTTTTGCAGGAGATTTCACAACGATTTTATACTAAAAAGAAGGAAATAATTTTTAAACAAAAAATCTGACTTGATCCTCATTAAATTTTTGGTACGCAACTTGTCTTTCTAGTATATTTTTGGGGGGTTTCGTAGTTCCTTCTTTAACGTAAATCCAATTATTCACAGTAGTCAAATCACACACAAAATAATAAAACCAAATTCTTGCAAGAAAATCATAAATAATTAAACAGACACTGATGTGATTTAGTTCGTTTGTTTAGACTCGAAAAGAACCTTCTATTAACCTCAATATAGCAAATACGAGGATTGATCCGTATATTCCACCTTCACCCACTTTAAAATTTCTCTCTAAGACATGTAAACATTGATCACAGTTTTCTTAAATAATTATTGAGTATTTGAATAATCATTACATTATTTTATATTAGTACTTGTTTAAATACAAAACAAATCTGTTATCAATTATAAAAAAAAAATATTTCGCCGTTTTTCTTCCTAAGCAGGAAACCAAATAAAAGAATAAAAGGCATATGGCCCTGATGGACTTAGACTGGCATAATTATGCTACGTGTCCAATTGGTACAAGTCGCTCAACCTGAGGAATCAAGAAGTTGTAGATGATCAGTATGTGCCATGTGTTGCACCGAAAGAAGAGTGACTAGTGACTAGTGACGACTGATGATTCGTCAACCTTTCTCTCCGACGATATCTCCAACAGTCCAACTTCATGGTTTATCCCATGATTTTGGTTGAAGTAATACTTTTCAGGGTTTATAGAAAATATCCCTCGAGATTGGAACGATCAGAAAGTGATCTTCCATATTTATTTATATTTTATTTTTATTTTTCTATATTTTAATAAATTGTTTTCTATTTCTTTTTAGTTTTGTTACATGCATAGCCATTGTTTTGACATTAAAATTATTGGAAGAAAAAGGAAACAAGATGTGATGTTCACTATCTAATTGCAAACTGATTTTAGGTTAGTTATTTGTTTAAGATAAAATTCGTGTATTAATCTAATTTAAGTTATACAAGCCTAAAATGTTACTATGTTAGCATTGATAGTACGAAATGAACATCATAAATAATTCGTTTAAGTACTCACATCTGGCCATAAGATATTCGACAAGATTAAAATATATTATTAAATTAAAAATTTATACTATTTAATCTAAATACTAAAACATAGAATCAAATTAAACAAAATATATATTAAACTACATTAGTATATATATTCAAAAAAAAAAGTATTTAATCTCGCACAATTTTTGGTTATTTGTAAATTATAATTTCATCAGTAAAAAGATATTTGTGTTAATTTCATATCTGCGTTCTTCATTAATTATTTAGTTTTGATTAATTTAAGAACCAGCCTGATCTTGTAGTTGGCATAGTTTGAGACTTTGAAACATTTTGCTCCGGCTCATAGATTCAAGTAAGAGCCTAAAAGATCAAGCATCTTCAAAACCGAAGAAAAAAAAAAAAACTCAAAACAGACGGCGTCTCCACGTCGACAACAACTTAACACCTGAGTCTCACACGCGAATACATCGAATCCACGACACGTGTTCTGTCTTCCTCGTAAGCTTCTTATGTTCGAGGTGGAGTTCTCTCTTTAATTTTCTCTGGTCCCTATGTATATAAAGCGGTGCTCACTTACTCCACTGAGTCGAATGTTGAAAAGATGACTGAAATCTACAGAACAATTTCAACCGGACGTGGAGACGACGTTTCGCCGACTAAATGCCGTGAACGCCGTCGTCGGAGAATTGAGATGCGGAGGCAAGCGGCTGTATTCGGCGATCCTAGCTCGTCCTCTTCAACGAGTAGGAATCGTGATCGGACAGACATGGATGTTTACTCTAGTTTTGACGTTCCATTAAAGAAACAAGCTCGCAGGACGACGGAGATCGGTGGTCTTCCGACGGATATCGGAGGTTTCTTCACGTCTCCGACTCTTTCTTCCCACCATAAGTCGGAAACGCCGGTGACGTGGAAGGGAGAAGAGACAGAGGATGAGCCGTTGTACGGTATAGTTTCGGTTATGGGAAGATCTCGTAAGATGGAGGATTCGGTTACTGTTAAACCGAATTTATGTAAACCGGAAATTAACCGGAATAGATCGGTTCATTTCTTCGCTGTCTACGATGGGCATGGCGGTTCTCAGGTAAGCGACAAGGAAATAGTATTATAAGTACTAGGGGTGTTTTGGTTATTTGATATGAAGAGGCTGATGTGATGCATGTGTATGGGCAGGTGTCAACATTGTGCGGCACGACGATGCACACGTTAGTTAAAGAAGAGCTAGAGCAAAAGGAGGAAGAAGAAGATGGGAGCGAGTACGACGTCGTGGAGAAGATATGGCGGGGAGTGATGAAGAGGAGTTTCAAGAGGATGGATGAGATGGCAACGAGCACATGCGTGTGTGGGACTAGTGTGCCGTTGTGTAACTGCGATCCTAGGGAAGCTGCGATTTCGGGTTCTACGGCTGTTACGGCGGTTCTGACGCAAGATCATATCATTGTAGCTAATACTGGTGACTCACGTGCGGTGTTGTGTCGAAATGGAATGGCTATTCCTCTGAGTAACGATCACAAGGTGGTTTTCTTGTTTTGTAGTACTACTCTGTTTTGAGAATATAGGAGTCTTTGTGTTTAAGTTGTTGAGTTTTATGCAGCCGGATAGACCAGACGAGCGTGCAAGGATCGAAGCAGCTGGTGGTCGAGTTTTAGTAGTCGATGGAGCTAGAGTTGAAGGAATTCTAGCCACGTCAAGGGCCATAGGTATATATATTTCTCAATTCTTTGATTTTGGTATATAACATAGGACATAGTGTAAGGCTTCAAAAACTAGTAAATAATATAAAACCAAAGGTATTTTGGATTTGGTTTGGTTTGGTTCGATTTCGTTGTTGATAAATTTTCATTTCATTTTAGTTTATGTTCAAGATTTTGTTTTCTGCAATATATGTAAATTTTACTGCTAAGTACTTTATCTTTGGGGTCAAATATTACCTATTTATTTTATATCTTCTATGTAAGGTTATATTTTAAAACAAAGTTAGTTGGACAAAATTATATTTGTAGCAATCTATAACACAGAAATAATTGCATCCTTCTACTAAAATAAGAAATGTGTGGCCATTGAAACAAACTTCTCATTATCAAAAGAAGTGAAGTTTATTATATCTTCTTTGTTTCTTCTTCTTTTTTCATTGTTTGATCATTTTACCAAATTAAAAATTATTTGGGTTTGTATTAGACGAAACACCAGGTTGGGTCAAGTGTTAACTATAACTATTGTGTTGTGTTGTGTAACGTACAATCAGGGGATAGGTATCTAAAACCAATGGTAGCATGGGAACCAGAAGTGACATTCATGAGAAGGGAATCTGGGGATGAATGCTTAATATTAGCGAGCGACGGGCTTTGGGATGTGCTCTCGAGTCAGCTAGCATGTGACATAGCTAGGTTTTGTCTCCGTGAAGAAGCTGCTTGCTCTGGCCTAGATTTGAACAGAACGGCTGAAGAAGACGATATTGGTGGAGAACAGAATCCTTCAAGGAGTGTGTTGGCTGCAACGTTGCTTACACGGTTGGCTTTGGGTCGACAAAGCAGTGACAATATAAGTGTGATTGTCATTGATCTCAAGAAAAGTTCTTGACAGAAGTGTTTGGGTGGTTGTGGGATTTAATGGTTTATAGACTTATCGCCGAGGAATAAGATGTGGATATAGCGATGAGCCTTGATTAGTTTTAGGGTTTAGCGCTTGTCTATTGTTTTTGTTATGGATTGGGGTAACTTGCCAATATATTAGCAACGGTGCATGTGAAAAGAAAAGAGAGTGGTTTGGACTTTGGAATGGGATATAAAGTTATTTGGTATTTTGGACATGGGCTACATACAAGGTTATTTAGTGGCTTGAGCAATAAAATGGGCTAATTAATGTGCGTTGCTGTGTTTGTGCGACCACAATTTTTTGAGGTTACTCGAGGTTTACGTAAGTGGTATGTATGTGTGTATTAAAAAGGTAAAAAAATACGTAGTACTTGGTGTGCACACACCCACCACACACAAAGTAGTACTTTGGTTTGGTCGTTTTTGTTCATTTGACGCCAGTCAAAGACATTGGCGTCAATGTTTTGTTTGGTCTCCTTTTAGTTGCGAACTTGCGATCGCCAAGTTGTTTCAGAAGTACTGAAGTAACTATTATATACGTTGGTTTAACTTGCTTCATAAAATGTATGAACTAACATAGCGCATACAATTGATCATTAGAAATGATGTCACATCGGAATTCCGAATTCCTTATGTGCAATCTATGATTGTAATAGTGTAAACTAGTATCTTTACACTAATCCGGTTGAATCAAGCGGATTTTGACCAACCAAACCAGAATTTACCTGGCGATTTATTCTTGGTCCAACCACACAACAGATAGGGCTTTTGGACCGATTTGTATTTCAACTTTTATAAAGAATATGTACATACAAAAGAAAGATAGAACAATTCAAAAAAGTAACTCTCAGTCTCTCACAGTTCGATGAACACAGTTCGAACAGACTTAGACGAGTACTGAGTTTGGGGTCCTAATTGAAATGCAAGTGCAAGAATCAAGAAATGTCTTCGAAGTTAAAAAGCGTAAAGAGATGGAGAATGTTCCAATGAATAATTCCCATAATCTTTTTGTTCTTTTCTTTTGTTTGGGTCATTATCGTCTCAGTGTTTGTGTTTCACTTTTCTTTGAATCATAATTGTGTTTGTGGGCCTTTTAGCTTCTCCCTACGTCTTGTTTTAGTTTCCAAGATTTGGACCACTAAAGAAGAAGTGAGAATCAAGAATCTTCTTTTTGTAATTTGTTTAAAATTTTAAAAACTAGAGTAAAGCAGATGATAAAATTTAAACTACCAAATCATAAATTCTACTACATTTCTCTTCCTACATAATCAGGTTTAGTTCTTTTGCCCCAAAATTATTGATGATGTGAAGATTTGGGAAATTTTTTTACCCTCTATTATTATAAATGGTCTTGGATGCTGAATTTAGTAAGTGCTTTATTGGAATAAGTCAATTCTGAAATTAACAACTAAAGTAATAGAATGTCAAAAGAAAATCTAACTAATCACTTATGTGGTTTAATTAGATACCTAACATGCTATGGTTAAACTAACTCTCATTCAGGCAGATATTCTAAAAGTATATATTCTAGATTGTAAAAAAAAAACTAATATATACTCTGTAAGATTTAACTATTAATTGCATTTTGCTTTTTATTTTTATTTTTCACTAAATTAGTTTCTGTGGAATTTATTACTTTAGTTTTCAATTTACACTTACCATTTCTTCTTGTTTTTTTTTTTTTTTTTTTTTTTTTAAATCAATATATAACAAAATGTAGAAAAATTTCCTACTACAAGACATTAGTTGTGTTTCGTGCAAGTAGTTGTGCATAAATGAAGGTCAATAGCTTCGTTGATAAATTCGTGATTCTAGATGAGTCTTCGGTTAAGCGAGGCAACCCAAGAGTATAGAGACTAGAGAGAGTCAAGGGATACTGAGTATTGTTTGAAAAAAAATTTACATTCAAAAAAAAAAAAAAAATCTGTTTCAATCTTACTAATAAACTATATTATCGTAATTTTATCACATTAATTAATACATTAAAATAATAAAAATGAAACTAAATTTGAAATACGTTAGTAACAAAAATATACTATGACCATTATTTTTTTCTTTCATCTTTTTTTTTTTTTTTTTTTTTTTTTTTTTTTGACATACTACCTATTCTATTCGAAAACAATAAACTATTTTATGAAACTTATGTTCTATAGTGTTCTTTATTCCAAAAAAATTGCCGACACAAAGGCATTAGTGATGGGCGGGCTGTCCATGGACAAACACATATTTGTGTTTGGGCTGTTTCAGTTTTGAATCATTTCAGAGTTTTTATGTTTTCATCTCTCAAACAGTTGGTGCTGTTAATGGCAAGTTAGCATTAGACAAATACTTGGATGAACCGGTTTTGGACATGATAGTATTTAAGAGCTTGGATGTTTTGAAATATTAGAGGGACATGTCCAGTGCCGGCTCGACATTTTGTAATGCCCGACGCAAATTGATAAAGTATGCCCTAAATTTTTTTTGCACACTCATAAACAATACTATTAAAAAAACCAACTGAACAAATGGCTAATGATAATTTGATTAATTAAAGAATTTTTACAATCTTTTAATCAAAGCTCTGCCTGGAAGGTACATACCTTACTCCTCAAGCCTTTGGTTTCGTTTCTTCAAGGTAAGCAAAGTTTTGGATGGAAGTTGTTTAAGGTTTTATTAAAAAATTAAAGCTTACTAAACAAAATTGTTGACAAGATATTTCACTTAACATTTTATTAATTTAAAGACTGAAATTCCACAAAATATGGTGAAAAGAAAATTCAACAAAAATAATTTATAAAAAAAGCTTAGAATTTTTTTTTTAATGTAAAAAGCCCGTGAAAAAAAAAGACATAAAACCTTTAAAAAAAACTCCTAAAATATGCCCTAAAATTTCAATGCCCTAAGCAATGGTTTCATTAGATTGTGCTATGGACCGGGCCCGGGGACAACCCATAAAAATATGGGTATTAGTGGGCATAGTCGTTAATGGACCAGTCAAATTAGACAACGTTGGACGGGTCAAAATGGACGTAGACAGCCCAATTTGATAGCTCTATGCATCATTACATGAGTGGTAAATATTTTTTTGTTTTTTTTTTGTTAATTTGTTAAAATGGTATTAAATAATTGGATAAGCTAATTAATGTGGTTGTTGCAAATTTTCTTAACATATTTAGTTTTTGTTGTACAGTTGGTTGTCTTTGCAAAAAAAGTTACAGTTTATGAAAGAAAATGGACAAAAATACTACTACTGAAATGTTATTGATAAACCCCTATCCAATCAAAATAACCCATGTGAAAGTTTATACTCTTCAATTATACGTTCGGCAATAACATAACCACTAAATTAATGTTGCTAAAAATAATATATTTGTGCTACAGGGTGTCAACTGTCAAACTTTAACTATAGTCTTTGCGTGATGTAATAAGAATATCATTAAATGTAATGAAAAGTCATTAACTACTCTGTCTTGTGTGACCACAAAACCAAAATTATATTTTAGTAACAGCTCATCTTCAAAAGTTGTAATCACAACACTTCTCAAAAAAAAAAAAACATTTTTATTTTCATTTTTTTCTAATGCCGTCACGAACACTCCCCTCGCCGGCACCGGTAAATACACCGTTCTCTTCCTCCGTCACACCTCACAATCATAGAACAACCACCACACGCATCATCATCATCTCACCACTTACAGTCGTAGGTTTCTCTCTCTTCATAACTCTCTCCCTCTGTTTCTGCAAATCCAACCGTAAACGCCGATCTCCCGCCGCCGTGACCTCCTCCTCTTCACCGCCGAAGAAACCTCCGTTACAAGAATTCTCTTACTCATCTCTCCGTAAAGCCACCGCCTTTTTCTCGCCGGAGAATCGTCTAGGTCAAGGCGGGTTCGGCTCTGTATTCCGTGGTACTCTGTCTCCTTCCTCCGGTGGTAATGTCGCCGTTAAAGTGATGGACTCAGGCTCACTTCAAGGAGAGAGAGAGTTTCAGAACGAGCTTTTCTTCTCCGGTAAGATCGATTCACCTCATGTAGTTTCCGTTATTGGCTTCTCTCAAGATCGACGACGACGCCGTTTGATTCTTGTCTACGAGCTTATGGATAATGGGAATCTCCAAGACGCTCTGCTTCACCGTAGATCTCCTGAGCTTATGATATGGAAACAAAGGTTTCTTGTTGCGGTTGATATAGCTAAAGGGATTGAACATCTACATGGTTTGACTCCTTCTGTGATTCATGGTGATTTGAAACCTAGTAATGTGTTGTTGGATCGTTTCTTCTCTGCTAAGATATCTGATTTTGGTTTAGCTAGGTTGAAATCAGAACAAGTTGAGGTTGTAGTTGGATCTGAGAGTGATGAAGTTAAGTTAGAAGTAGAGGATTGTGGATCTGTAGTTGAAGAAGTTGAGAGTGTGATTACTAATACTACTGGTTATGATGAGTCTAACTTTGGGTTTACTGATCAGTCTCCGGTTAGTGTTTATAAGGTTCCTCTTTCATCTCCTGAGACGGGGCATGTACCTATGGCGTCTCCGGAGACTGCTGTGTCTGTTTCTCCGGAAATGGTGGAGAAAGTTAGTGTCTTGGAGGTTGGTAATGTTGTGGGAAAGAGTAAAGATTGGTGGTGGAAGCAAGACGGGAATGGTGGAAGAGGGAAAGGGAAGGAATATGTGATGCAATGGATTGGTTCTGAGGTGAAGAAAGAGAGACCGAGTAGTGATTGGATTGCTGAGACGGCTGAAGCATCTAAGAAGGTTGAGAAGAAGAAGAGTAGTAAGAGGTTAGAATGGTGGCTTTCGTTGGATGAAGAGAAAGAGAAGGAGAAGAAGAAGAAGAAGAAGCGGATGGTGAGAGAGTGGTGGAAGGATGAGTACCGGAAAGAACTCGCTAAGAAAATGAAGAGGAAGAAAAAGAAGAAAACTTTGGAATCTGAGTTTTATAGTGATGATATGAGTGGAAGTGTGGATCAAAGGCGGCGTGGGGATGAAGAGTTGTATAGGAAAAAAAGAAGAGGAGGTAGTAGTAGTAACAGTATAGGAAGTAGTATAGATTGGTGGTTAGATGGGCTAAGCGGTGAACAATGGAAAGCACGGCGTAGAAACAGTCAAGATTCAGTTAAGAGTTGTGGAGTCAGTAGCACGCCGAGCATGAGAGGGACTATGTGCTATGTTGCTCCTGAGTGTTGCGGTAATAATATAGAAGATGTGTCTGAAAAATGTGATGTGTATAGCTACGGGGTTTTGTTGTTAGTTCTGGTTTCAGGGCGGCGTCCGCTGGAAGTAACTGGACCCGCGTCTGAGATCATGCAGCGTGCGAATCTCATGTCGTGGGCGAGGAAGCTGGCGAGAAGAGGAAGACTTGGTGATCTTGTAGATATAAAGTTGCAGTCTTTGGACCAAGAACAAGCGATTTTGTGCATTAAGGTGGCGCTGCAGTGTCTGCAAAGATCCCCGGTTTCACGACCTTCCATGAAAGAGGTTTTAGAGATGCTTACAGGAACCATGAGCCCACCGGAGTTGCCAACAGAGTTCTCACCATCACCGCAGTCTCGATTCCCGCTCAAGACACGAAGGAAGCAGAATCGATAGAGCAGTTTCTTTGGTGGTAGATGTGTCTGATGGTTTAGAGTATTTTTATCGTACAACACTCTCTTTGTTTAGTGATGTTTTAGTGTTCGAGCAACTTGGCAACTTAATTTGTTCGCACAAACGCTGTTTTTAGCTTGAAAAATCTAATTATAATTAATTGATGTATTTTGGTGATCTCTCTCATAGATTTTATGCGGAATTTGTATAAATGGTGAATGCAATATGCAAGGAAATATATTGAGATTTCTGAGATTTGGTATAAAATATTCTGGTGATTGATCTTACAAATTTTTTAAAAATACCTAACCCTCGTAATTGGGCCTAACAGGAAATTCTTCTACTTAATATCTTTATAATTTTTTGCTAAATAGGTTACGTCATATACTTGGTTTGGACAGGCCCTATAACTTGAATACCAATATACAGTACACTGGTTTGATTGGGCTTTGTTAAAAGGTTATATAATTTCTCCAAAGTTCTACAAAACTTACATTAGGACTAGGGATTACATTAGTTAGTGAGCATTTAAGAGAGAAAAAGACACTGAAAGGGCTCAAAACACCTCAACACTCACTTTAACATTACTAGTTTTAGATCTACAATTTTAAAAAGAATATGAGAAAAAAAAAAAAAATACTCCAATCCATATTGATAGATATAAAAATATGGATTGGAGTTTACATTTTAAGTATAATTGTATTACTATTAAGATTTTAGTTATAATTTAACGTTTTACCGTCTATAAATGTTTAAAAGAAATATAGCGATGTTGTGCTCTTGTGCGGGTAAAAACGTATACCGATGAAGTAGTGGTAGTGCTGGTATAAACGTTTCTGCCCATAAATTTTATCAACCATACAAAATATCACAAAAAGTAAAGTATTGCCCTTAAGAAAAATTCACTATCATACTATTTTTATTACCCACAGTTACTTTCTTTTTCTTCTTTTTCTGAAATGCTTTTGATGTTGTAATTTTGTTTCCTATTCTCCGAAAAAATCATTCTGGTGGATCATTAAATCCTACAATATACACTCTATATACGTTGATTTTGTGTTCTCGGTTCACGTATGTGTGAGTCGTACTATATAACCATCTTTGCCGAATATTTTTTAAAACTAACGATCGGTAAACTGACCAACACATTCACCGATGGTAAATGTAACGTACAGAAAATATTGATATGATTGTCCGAGAAATTTTGTTGACATATCATTGTTGATGTCCATCCTTTTGTGTATATATATTTTTGTTAAAATTAGTTTAATCCATTCGTTAAAAGGGATGGAAACAATGTTTAAACAACTTTCAAGAAAACAAGTATTTACATAACATTTGAACCAAATAGACCCGTAAGATTTTTGTTTTCTTGTAGGCGGAAATAAAAAGATGAAATGGTAATAATAAAAAAGATAATAAGCATGGAATTATCCACGAATTAAAGAACATCATATCTAATATATTAAAGGAGAAGTCGAGAGAGCTCACAGCCAATCTCACAAAAATTGACGTCATTTACCCTTAATGAAATTTGCCCTTTAAAATATTTCGGACAAGCTTTTCTTCTCTATTTAGGTTGCTGAAACGCACCACATTCATCCTCAGACTTAAGATTACTAATTTGCCATTAATGAGATTCAAAACTGGACCCTTTTACCATTTTTCTAAGTTTTATTTTTTTTTAAAAAAATTAAAAACAAAAATTAAAAACAAAAAACGAAAATTTTTTAACAAAATCGAAAATATATGCAATATCTCTATTTTTAAAAATGGAAGATAAATATTAGAATATATTACGAATATTCGTTTAAAGAAATTTATATTTTCAAAAATATTAAAATGGTAAAGATAATTATGACGATATTCCTTCTAAGCTATATATATATATAAGCTCAGCCAAAACAGTAGAAGTCAGATTCATTAAGCTAAACATATAGTTTTGAGAGTATAATTTTTCTTTTTGTATTATTTTGGTTCTAATGAATCAAATTTACTATTTGATTTATTTTTCATGTTGATGTACTATCGATATGTTTTGGTGCTTTGCATGACTTAAATTTTATGCTGCTATAATTTTTAATTATTATGTTGAATCATATCGAAAATTTTACTGATTTTGTACTGTTTGATTTTGTTTTAGGTTTACCTGTCACGGAACATGGGTGTTTTTTTGTATATCAAAAACAAGATTGGACGAACGAGTTGATGAAGCAAGCAAAAAAATCAAATCGGTGAAGTAACCTATTATAATCTCTTTACAAATAGATTTAAATTATAATTCTATTTATATGTAACTTAATACATAATTTTTTTTTGTTTCAGTTGAATTCATGGATGATCATTGATCATAACTATGGATCAACAAAATTGAATCTAATAAAATTCAGGTATTAATTTTGCTAACCTGAATTTTTAATTTTTTATAAATATTGATGCTAAGTTTTTTTTTTGTAATGATTATAGTTGCAGAAAAACTATGGTGGATTCTACTCATAAAAAAATTTATGGTAATTTTCTAAAATCTTGGATTTCTTTCTTTTTACGAATAGATTTAAATTTTAATTCTATTTTCTTGTATAACAATATAATGTTTATGCCTTTTTCCAAAATTTAATGTTTGTGCATAATAAATATTTTTATTTTAAATTAACAGAAAGAAGGTGAATTCATGGATGATCATAATTGTGGATCTACAAAATTGAATTTAACAAAAATTCAAGAAAAAGTATCATATGGTCCACGAAGAAGTGGTTAGCCTAATCTCTTAACTTAATTATTCTATTAATTTACTTACATTTTTATTTAATTAATTTATCTTTGATTTTTTTTTTTACAGGGGTGAATTCAGTCTCCATTGATAGCGCCAAGGATTTAGTTATAGTAAAGGAGATCATTGACGTAAAACAGCTCACTCCTTATCTTAACGAGAAGCTTAAACACACCGTCGAAGTTGTTCCGACAAAAAAGACGACGGAGCACCACCCGCGGCGGCTCCAGCCAGGGGAGTAAGAAAGACAAAAGTGCTGGTGAAAAGAAAGAGATTAAAGATGTCGGAGAAAAGAAAGTCGACGGTGGCGGTGAAAAGAAGAAAGAAGTTGCGGTCGGAGGAGATGGTGGTGCTATGGTGGACATGAAGAAATCGGAGTATAACGGTTACGGTTATCCTCCACAGCCGATGTATTACTATCCACCAGGAGGACAAGTATACGGTCAACAGCAACAACATCACATGCAAGGCCATTCGTCTCAATCCTATGTACGTACAAGAACCATATACGAACCGTATGGGAATCAAGGTTACGGTCAAGGGTATGGACAAGAAGCACCACCACCACTGTATATGAACCACTAAAGTTACGCTGATCCTTATGGTCACATGCGGGCGCTTGGTTGGTTTATTTCTTCTATATATATAGGCATAATTTTGTATCGTAAGATTGATAATATCTTCTCTGTTTTACTAACTTTTTGTGCAATGTAATCTTCAAATGATCATAATAAAATATATATTCTGTAATACTGATTATAGAAAATCTATTCATAAGAATATGCTTATTACGTTTAAAAGTAACATATATTGCGCAATTATTATTTTTTTAAAATAATATAATCTTTATGTACGTGAAAAGAAAAAACCAAGGGTTCCAACATGAGAAATCGTCTATTTGTACGAAACAGAAGAAGGCTTCTTAGCAAAAAAAGTGTGATGTTTTTGAGAAAGAAATTCACACGGTGCAACAACCTGTTTGAAAGAAAAAGAGTCAGCTCTAACCAGAAGGAGAATAAATGTCATTAATTACCTGGAAACAGAGAAGTTCATTAATCACAATTTGAAGAACGTTAAAGCAAGATTGGAGTTAGCGGGAAACTCAATCAAGGGGGAGTGTTGGTTGATAATTATGTTTCAGAGTCGCAACGTTTAAGTCGTGACGTTTTGGTTTGTGACGTTTCATCCAAGAGTCACAAGTTCTTAGAGACACAACTCATTATGGTGTAGTGTCTGTTTGTTTCTATATAAAACAGTTTTGTTGTTGATGTATGTAACAAGTTTTAGTTGATCGAAATTTATATTTGTTCTTATCTTCTAAAAGAGACAAAGGTCTCTTACTCTGTTTTGTTATTCTCTTCTCTCAAAATTATAACATGGTATCAGAGCTTTTGTTGGTTTTGGAGCCTGTCCAAGCAAAAGAAAAATAAGAAAAATTCCGCTGCAAGAAGAAGAGAAAGATGGAGACAACAAACCAAGGGTGAGAAGAAGAAGAAAAGAAGATCGAAATAGGAAAAGATGGTGGTGACAAGAGAGAGTACTATCAACCTTCACAAACGTTCACAAACAGCACCATTATTTTCACAAGTAGTACGTGAAGCTCCAAAGGGATGGAGGAGATAGAAAATCTTCTCAAAAAGGCAATGGAGACCATAGATGTGGAGATGAAATTGTGAATGGAGAGTTCTGAAACTTTGTTCAACAATGTCTTGGTATATCACAAGGATGCAAAGAAGACATCACTCGATGAAGTTGAGAATCAGAAGATTTCTTCAACGGAACCAGACAGAGAATGTATGACGAATTAGCAAAAAGTGGTGTTCAGTTTGAAAGAAAGAAGTCAACACGGAGAAGCTGCCTGTTGGATGAACAGAGCAAGACCACTCAGCAAAGGAGACGTGTGGTGTTCAAATAGTGATACCAAACAATAAAGGAGGATGCTTACCTCATAGAAAAAATGGAGCAAAAGAGGATGCTTACCTCAGAAAAAAAAATGGAGCACTTTATGCTGATCAAAAGGAGACACCAAGCACTAAAGGAGGATGCTTACCTCAGAGAAAAATGGACCACTTTATGGTGATCAATAGAATACACCAAGCACAAGCACAAAATGAGGATGCTTACCTCAGAGAAAAATGGAGCATAAACCGGTTGATAAGATAACCGAAGAAGACATGAAAACGTTTTACGCACGCGACGTCCCAGACGTGAATGTGATGGTGATCAAAGAAAGTCATCAAGCAAGAAAGGAGCTGCTTATGTAAGAGAGAAAAGGGAGAAGCAGCCAGTTGCAAAAGGCAATAAGAAAAGAGTTCACTTAGAGAAAAATGAGTGGAAGAAGGTTGCAAGATCAGCCGATGAAGATCACGGAAAACACGTGACGAAACTCACATGGTGAAAGTTTGAAGGATACTTGGAGAAGGATTGCAGGTAACAAGAAAAAAGTGATAAAAACCAAGGGTTCCAACGTGAGAAGTCGTCTATTTGTACGAAACAGAAGAAGGCTTCTTAGCAAAAAAAGTGTGATGTTTTTGAGAAACAAATTCACACGGTGCAACAACCTGTTTGAAAGAAAAAGTGTCAGCGCTAACCAGATGGGAGAAGAGATGTCATTAATTACCTGGAAACAGAGAAGTTCATTAAGCACAACAAGGTTTGAATAACGTTAAAGCAAGATTGGAGTTAGCGGGAAACTCAATTAAGGGGGAGTGTTGGTTGATAATTGTGTTTCAGAGTCGCAACGTTAAAGTCGTGACGTTTTGGTTTGTGATGTTTCATCCAAGAGTCACAAGTTCTTAGAGACACAACTCATTATGATGTAGTGTCTGTTTGTTTCTATATAAACAGTTTTGTTGTTGATGTATGAAACAAGTTTTAGTTGATCGAAGTTTATATTTGTTCTTATCTTCTAAAAGAGACAAAGGTCTCTTACTCTATTTTGTTATTCTCTTCTCTGAAAATTATAACATGGTTCTGTGTCACCCCTTTGACTTGGTTTAAGAAGTCGTCTTTGTCTAGAACGAAATGTTAATTTGCGTGTTGTTCACTAAAATTATAAGTTTCCCCCTAAACCAGACTTGACGTTTTTCTTTTCCGATCAAAAATAAGTTACTCGGTTGACTTATAATTAAGTTGACCATATAGCATATCATCTTCATACCCATGTTTTGAAAATATTTCAAAAGTTATCAGTAATAAGTAAAATAAGTAACCAAACTAAAATATGGAACTATCAGCCGATCAAGCTTTATATAATTGATCGCAGAACGTTGGTTGCACGATTTCAACCCTACACATTATATACTTTTCTACATTTCCAAAGTGGAAAGTAATGATTACATCCCAAGGAAATTTTCAAATGTCTCTATTAAGAAATGTGAGGAGGCTTATCGAATGTATACAATCTACATTTCCAGTTGGGAAGAAAACAGATCAGAAAATAGTAGAACTATCGAGGTCTTTGATTGCCAAATTTCATATTAACTCAAGAAGCCAAAATATTCATATCCCATTAAAAATTTAAAAAGTTAAAAAATAAAGATTAGAATATATTGTAAATATTTGTTTCGAGAAAAAATTCTATTTTTGAAAATATTAAATTTCTACATATAATTATGAAAGTTTGACTTCGATAGAAGGAACTAAAAACACTCAAGAGGATATACTACAAATATCTATCTAAGTTGAAAATATAGCACAATTTTCTATAATTCCGAAGAAATCTCATAAGGTTGCTACAAATCTCCGGTAAAAATCAATGTTTTTTCGGCTAGATACTACATCACTAAAAGGATGAGCAAAGACTTTAAATAAGATAGAAGATCCTGACGATTATAATTAGGAGGAGCATCAAAGAAAACAAATTAGAAAACAAACTATTGAAAATACACACAGATTATTTTTAAAAAAACAAAAATTAGAAAAAATTAGAAATCAAATATTCATATCCCATTTACCATTTTTAAAAAAATGAAAAATAAATACTATAATCTATTATAAATATTTGTTTCGAGAAATTTATATTTTTAAAATTGTTATCAATATAGAGGCGCTCAGTCACAACATTCGATTCTAATGAATCAGATTTACTATTATGTGATTTTGATTGTTTATCTATGGTGAGATGTTATTGATATGCTTTGCTATTTTCATGAATTGAATTTCTAACTGTAGTTATAATTTTAATATATTAATATTTATTAAACTGATTTTAGCATATATTTTAACCTATAATTATTGCAGTCATACCCCAATATAATGTCCACGAATGGTAAGTTATCCGATGCTAACCTACAAATATTTTAAATTATTTTTGTTAATTACATTTGGTCGCGAATGCTCGCGGGTAACTCTCCTAACTATATTACTTTATGTTATATTAGAAAAATTATTTCCGTTTTTTATTATTGAAGATTAAAACATAGCGTCTCTTTTGATAAATTCTTTTCCATTTACATTTTTGTTGGAATTCTTTTTAGTTTTATAATTAATTTACTTTTTAGTTTGTTAAATTAGTTGAACTATTTTGTGAAAATATATTTACTCACAAAAGCATATAAAGAATTTAATTAGTAATGTATTTTACCACAAAAAAATTTAGATAACAATTATTTTAAAAAAGTTTTTGCCTGCACAAATGTGCGGGAAACTCTCTAGTTTGATTATATTATTATAGAAGAAGAGATGATACGAAGAAGACAGTGTCATCACCGCGTGCGTACCCTAATAACAAATGTGTATATTAAAAAAAACTCTTTATCTGATACGTCTAACCAACGTATCTTCTTCTCAATTTAATATTGTTATCAAAGAAAAAGTCATTTATTTAATTATGTCGCTCAAGGATCAAGACTGCAATAATTCTCAACTTTACAACAAAGCCCTGAGCTGTTCTTCTAAAGACTAAGATCAAACCCAAGATCACAAAATCCGCAGAAGATCAGATCTCACTGTCTCACCAGATGAGGAGAATCTTCTAAAGGAATTTATATACTTATATTATAATTTTAAGAAGACCACAACAGCTTTTACATGGACGATTGTCGGGACAAGAGAAGAAGACGGGGTACGAAGCTGACGTGTAGTAAAGATAACAACAACGGCATGGAGAAGATGATGCACAGAGAAACTGAGAGACTAAGGAGACAAGAAATGGCTACCCTTTATGCCTCTCTTCGTTCTCTTCTCCCTCTTCACTTCATCAAGGTCTCACTCTCACTATCCCCAACTCCTAAAAAAAACCCTAAACTTGATTTCGATTCTTCATGGCTACTCTAGATCTACTTAATCTTTGCCTTTTGATTCGGTCTTTCTTGTAAAAAAAATGAAAATAATAAGGGATCATAGCAAGTGTTTTGACTTTGTGATGTTACTTAACTCTATAGTGTTTTTCCCTTAAAAGAATCCTTATTAGATCTATTACTTTCTTGTTTTGTTGATATTGTTTGTTGGTGTGGGATCTTTTATACTCTCTCTAGGGTAAGCGTTCGACGTCAGATCAAGTTAACGAAGCGGTGAACTACATAAAGTATCTACAGAGGAAGACCAAGGAGCTGAGTTTGAGGAGAGATGAGCTTATGTTACTGTCAAGAGGGAGCTTCTTGGGTTCTAGTAATGATGATTCTAAAGAGGAGATGGAGATGATGAGTAGAAAGAATCATGTGGTGGTTCGTCAATGTTTGGTGGGTGTGGAAATCGTGTTTAGTAGTGGCTCCCGCAGTGGCCAACCGCGGTTTTCGAGTGTTCTTCAAGTGCTGAGTGAAAATGGTCTCTACCTTCTAAACTCCATCTCTTCTATTGTTGATGATAGGTTGATCTACACCATACAGGCCGAGGTAAACATATCCTAACCTCCTACTCTTAGTTACTTATGTTGTGTTGATATAGACATCGATTTGTTCCAAACGCAAATTTCGTTTCTTTTTTAAAAAAAAAAAAAAAAAACTTTTCATTAATTTATTTTACAAAATGGAAATCATATTTTTCCATGATTCTTTCGATTTTTTTGGTTTTCGTATTTGTATTTTATAAAAAATAATTGGTGCATTTCGTTTTAAGATACACACCGTTAATATATAACAATGTCTATTTAAATGCAAATACAAAGTAAAGGAGTGAGGTCATAGTAATCGTGAAAATGTTAAAACACTAGTCTATATATATATATATATATATCGAAATTTGAATCCATCAGATACTAGACATCAATAGAAACCATATATATTCTTTCTATCTTGAGCTTCAAACATTTGAAAAGAAGAAACTATTACTACTATCTATGTTCATATATATTTGATTCAAGAAAATGTTTTCACATATGGTACCATGAAAAGCCCTCATGCATTTAGATATATAGTATCACCTCAAGGTATACTGAAGTTTGAATATCAAGGTATTTCTATACCAGGTATTGGCACGGAATATCCACTTATAATAAAATGATCAAATATTTATTTTGTTTGGTTTTGAGAGTATATATATATATTGAAAACTTCTTTTGTTTCCCAGGTCAACGATATAACTTTGATTGACTTAGCAGCACTTGAAAACAGATTAATCAGAATGAAGTAAATGGTTGTGAGTAGGTTTCTCTTAACTTGTCAAACAAACGACATATGTTAAGTACGTACTTTATTCGTACTTGTGTTGTTGTGAATTGTTGTGTTGTCTTCACACATCTTATGTATGTATTTCTATTCCATCTGAATGTGGTTGGTTTAGTTTTTATTGATTGAAAAAAAATTCATAAGCTGAGTTAGTACTTATTGACATGGTATAAGCCTATAATTCAATTTTATCTTTTGAATTTATTTAATAATGTCGATAATGTCCAATTTTATCTTTTGAATTTACCAAAAAAAAAAAATGTTGATAATGTCGAAATGTTTAATAACGGTGTTGTGCGAAGTTGATAGCATTTGTCATCAGAAAAAAAAAAAAGTTGGTAGCATCTGCTGATATTGATATAAAATACCAACGAAATTTTACAAAGTACCAATATATACATGTAATGATATATCAAACTAGTTCATTGAGCTGCATATTGGTGCTCAGAATCTATTTACCAAAAAAAAAAAAAAAAAAGAAATCATAGTATAGTAAAAAAATTGTAGCTTCAGTCTGCTTTATATTCATTTTATATTTAATCATTGATGTGAAACAGCTAAGTATTTTCTAGCTTTTTAAAAGTCAATATTTTGGAAATTATTAAACTGATATATTTGATCAAAAGTTTATATTATAAATGTATAGCTTATTGTTTACCAGTAATGGAAGTGAAGGTTTGTTGAGATTCCATATATAATAAAATACATGTGTGGATTTTGATATATATATATATATATATATATATATATATAATGTTCATCGGTTAGAAGTTCTGATTATCTTCTATAAAATTTGTGGGAGACATATACAACGATATATGTTCATGATGATGATCTTTTCCCAAATAAAACTAACTAAAAAAGGCATAAAATTTTGAGATGTAATAAGTAGTGTTGTAAGCTTGTAAGATGAGATTAGAGCCTCAATAATAATTTCATAACAAATGTGGTTAAGTGATTTTTTTTGTTTTTAAATCAAAAGAAAGCAACAGGCGCAATAGGTTTAAAGTCCAAGAGGTTTCACTATTTTTTTGAGATACCTACGCTTAAAATACATAGTCTCTTCAGAGTTCAGAGCAACCAAAATCAAAACAAGTTAATAAGTCTTTTCCCCTTACTGGAAAGCTCTCATTTTCATTTATTTTGTTTTCTTCTCAAATTACTAAAAATGATCTTCGATAGGATCATGAAAATCACAAAAAAACGAATCTATATTGTCTCTGTCTCTCCAGTCTCCATTTAAATTCGTCTTCCTTGACGGCAGTTTTACTGTTTATCTTGAAAAAAATATTGTGAGATTACTAAAAGTGTTTGTAATTGAACACGCTTGCACGCCTAAAAGAATACAAAGAATAAAACGTTACCTTGAGCCTTGAGGTTTTAATAAATAATTACATAAAATCAAATGTGATATCAAGCACATGCTCGAAATAATTTAAGGACAGTGGGATCCATGAGGAGCCAAATGAGTCTGGGATATTTCAGGTCAGATGAAACAGCTGGTTTCCATCTATTTAAAATGAGGATCTTTCTTGTCTCCTATTCCACCTTGTTCCGAAATTACCTGAGCTGTCATATCTTTTAACTATGTCCACCCCCACTTCACTCATCTCATCCTATCCATTTAGCGGATCCCAATTATTATATTTGTCGTCCTTGACGGCAGTTTTTACTACTTTGATTGAAAATTATTGTGATATTTTATTACGTTGTAATCTACTACCCGATTACATGTAGAAAATGCCATAACTAATAAGTAAACAACCTGTCAAATGAATAAGAGTGAAGTTCTAATATTTTGGCGACTTTGTCCTCATTTATACAACTCTTATGAGACATGTACGTAGTTTTCGCATAACATGTTATTTGTTTCATGTGCTTGGTAGACGTCGAAGAGGTAAAAGAAATCAGAGTTTTTCTTTTTGGGGACAAAATATACGTTACTACGTACTTACCAGTATGGTGTAGTGTGTGTCATATAATCGATATGCAAACGAATATGTGGATGAATAAATGTATTTTCATTTTTCTCCTTCATATATTTTGTAAATAACCAAATACTTTATTGTGATTATAAAAGTGACATGATTAGAAAAATGGAAACCGTGAGTTGAATTCCTAACCAGCCATATATGTCTTCCGTACTTCATGATGCAAAAGTATTAAAATGTCCACGAATAAGACAATAATTTATTGGTTCTTAAATTCAACTAATTACTTAACTAGATTAAGACCCCTCTAGATCTTCTTCCAATAGACTCTATTTGAATGGTTATATGCAAACTTAAGTGGGGGAGGGAATACAAAGAACCGAGGTTGGTCAACCCTCTTTGCTATGGCGGTTTAATGGGGATTGAAGTGGCGCTGCGGCAATGTTTTTGGGGAGAATAGGGTGTGTCGGGACAGAGTTCAGTTTCTTAAGGATGCAGCGACTGAGGTTCTGGAGGCACATGCGGTGTTATCAGGTCAGAGTGTAGAGCGCGTAGAAAGGTTGGTTAAGTGGCTATTTCCACCCACTGGCTGGCTTAAACTTAATACAGACGGGGCTTCGCATGGTAACCCGGGGCTCGCAACTGCGGGGGGTGTACTTCGTAATGCCTGTGGTGATTGGTGTGGTGGTTTTGTTTTGAATATTAGCCGTTGTACGGCTCCGTTGGCGGAGTTATGGGGCGTGTACTACGGTTTGGTTATAACCTGGGAGCAGCAAACTACAAGGCTGGAATTGGAGGTGGATTCAGAGTTGGTGGTTGGTTTTCTTAAGACAGGGATAGAAGATACTCATCCTCTGTCGTTCCTGGTACGTCTGTGTCATGGCTTTCTCTCAAAGGACTGGTCAGTCCGTGTCACTCATGTGTATAGGGAAGCTAATCACCTCGCGGATGGATTAGCAAACTATGCGTTCACTTTACCGTTAGGTTTTCATGCACTTAGTTCGGTTCCGATCTGTCTTGAACCTTTATTGAGGGAGGATAAGTCGAATGTTTCTGTTTCCCGACAAGTTCGGTTGTAATTTTTTCTTTTTGCATTTTTAATAATACTAGCTGGGGGATTTCCCCCTGCCTTTTACCAAAAAAAAAAGATAAGACCCTTCTAATATTTAATTAATAGACATAAGTTATAAATCATACAGAGAATCTTATTATATAAAGTTGGGTTTTGAAAGTTAGCCATTAACAAGATTTTGACATGTGTCAAGTTATCAATCTCAGATTTTGACAAGTGTAAAAGTTAATATTTAAAAGGAGAAATTTGATTACAACAAAAATATAAAATATTTTGTTTTAAAAAAATTAATAATGTAAAAGATAATTATCTAAAATTACAGAATTTATTAAAAAATACAAAGTTTTTTAAAATAATTATAAGGAGATTATATATATATATTTCATAAAATTCAAAATTATAATATTATTTACTTATTTTTAATTTTAAGATATTAATTCTACAATAAAATAGAAAAAGAGATTAAGAAAAATATACAGTTAATTATTAATTTTAAATTTTGTAAATATTCACTTCTATGTAAACATAGATCATCTCATATTTAAATAAATAATTCAAAAACACTGCTTTCAACTTTGTTTGATTGGGAAATGTTTTTTAATGGGAAAGTAAATTTTTCTTATTTCTAAACCAAAATTTGCTTATACTTTTTACTTTTTCAGTTGGGAATAGGTAAGATTAATATGTTAACCTAAAAGAAAAATTAATATATGCGTTTTCTTTTCCTAATACTGTATTTTAAAATTTATTGTAGTATTTTTAGATTGTTTTATTTAATTTATGTTTTTATCTTTGGATCATTTGGAATTCATATATTGCAGTGCTTATAATTTTCTATTGTTTCTTTAATTATGTCAAATTAATTTTTTTCTAATTTTTCAATGGTTGGTTATAAACCGTTTTTTTTTTCTTGCAAACATAATTGTTGCCATTATTCATTTATTCAATCCCAATGGGAGATAACGAGTAGAAACTCATCAACCTAATGGATAGATAAATTAGGCTAATCAAATACAAGATTACAACAAACATAGATAGATAGATTAGAAAAACATAAATCGTTGTTGATAGATCCATAAGAGCTGAAAGACTATGACACCCTGATTTGCGGAAAGGTTTAAAAGAATTGATTTGGCCACATATGTCACCAAAATGCACTTATTTTTCCGCTCAAGGGTCCTGGGAGAACTTCATGATGGGTGACCTTCCTCGAAGTGATTGTCGAAACTGTGCGAGTGACGATAAAACACAAGAAAATATCATTTGTTGATTTGTAGGGTCTGTAAACAAATTTTTAAAGCCTCCCAGACGTAACAAACCAGCCATCGAATATGGGTAGGTCCACGGGCCGGGAATAGATGTAGGGCTCACTTAGGAAGGTGGGCGCATGGACTGAGAGTGGACATCGGCTCACTAAGCAAGGTGGCGGTTGAGGCGTTACAGAGACAGAGGCTAGATCATGGTGTGTCAAAGATACTTCTACGAATACATTGAGAAATTTAACATTAGTTACTATCAAAAAATTTTGTGACGTTAGAAAAAGTTTTTGCTTTAATTGGTTGTCGGAGCAAGCCATTTTGAGATAGCAAAAAGACGTGAACATGTTCTCTCCACAGAGAAAGAAGGCAGAGCTGAGGTTCTCTCTTTAGTGGAGAAGGTTTGACGTAAGATTATTTCTCCAAGTGAGGAAGGTGGAGGAGGTTGGATGCAATGTTATCTCCCCAAGGGAGGAAGGCGGAGCCAAGGTTCTCTCCATGGTGGAGGAGGTTTGACGCAAGGTTCTCTCCATAAGGGATGAGAGCGGAGCCGAGGTTTTCTCCATGGTGGTCATACATTATTGTGATGATATATCATTGATTAGTATATTATATAATATATTTTTTATTCAAAATATTTTTTGAGCCGACAATTTTAGTAATTAAAAAAACTATGCAGAAGTGAAAGTAAAATAGTTGGCTTAATGTGTTCATATAGACATTTTCTAGGTGATGATAAAAAATATATTTGTAACATAAAGTATATTTAGGTGTTAAAAATATACTTTTAATAGTAACACACATCAAAGATTTTTAAATGGATATAAATCAGTGTATTATAACAAAAATACAATTTATAACATACAACAAATTTTTAATATATTTGTATTAAATTTAATTTAGTTTATAAAACTTTAAACCCGCACATGGGCGGGTCCTTATCTAGTTCTATAATAATATGAAGAATAATTTTTCAAATTATAAATAACTTATCTTAACTGTTTTGATTTTTCTTTGAAAAAACTACCATTATAAATTTCATTTACATAAGCATGTATAAAAAATCTTTTTATTTTTAAATATTAACAAAAAAAAAATCACTGAGTCGAGTCCACTTCACCACTTGGCAGATCCGATCTTTGGACCAAGCAAGTAAAGTTATAGATTACGTCCAAAGTTTTAGGCCTTTTATATACTTTTTTTTTAAGTAGTAAATTTTTTTATAAGTTCAATTTTTATTAAGCTTTTAACCAACCATATTCGTGAGCATTAAATTAATGTTAATAGTTTGTTGCTAATAAGTTTTAAAATAAAAAATTTCTGTAGAAAAAAGAAAATTTAAATCCTAAATTCAATAACCAAAGAAATATATAACCATAATGAGTAATTAGGCAATACAATTTTCATTTTCATGTGGGAATTCAAAATGAACCTAAGTGAGCATTTAATTGAATATATTTTGGGTTTATTGATTTAGAAACTGTTTTATGAATATAATATCTTATGTTACTATTTGTTTGTAATTTTGTATAAAATGAAAAGATAATTTTAAGAGGTCGATACTTTGCAAATTCTAGTATACTTAAAGCTAATAGTGGTGTTCAACCCTCTTTTGGCTGGAGATCATTGCTCACTGGTAGATATCTTCTATGGAAAGGTCTGCATTTTACAGTTGGTGACGGTCATCAGATTGCTACATGGACTGATCCATGGTTAACATCTCACCTCCCACGTCCACCAAGGCAAGCTCAAGACACCCAGCCTGATGATATACCCTTTCTAAGTAACTTGCTGCGTTCAGATAGAAGTGGCTGGAACGAACAACTAGTACGAAGAAGAATACATCCTGATGATATAAACCTGGTCCTCTCTATAAAAACAAGCATCTGGCAGCCACATAATTATCTTGGATGGCATTACACTGACAATGAATTTTACACAGTAAAATCAGGATATTGGTTGGCAACACATCTTCCGGAACAGAATCATGCTAGATCACCGGATGGTGATGCACTTCTGAAGAGTGAAATTTGGAAAACAAAAACGCCCCGGAAATTCTAGCATTTCCTATGGAGATTTTTATCAAGAGCTTTGACAACATGTGCTGAATTAGAGCGACGACATATCTCTACAAACTCCCTCTGCAAGTGATGCACAACTGACATTGAATCAACAGAACATCTATTCTTCTCATGCCCTCATGCGCAACAGATTTGGTGAGGCTCAAATATTCCAATCAGGTGTCTTTTGGATCCAGGAACTACAATTGAAACCAAACTCAAAGCAATCTTCGACTACCATAAACATCAGCAACTCTATGATAGACTTACACACTTACCGTTCTGGATACTATGGAAATTATGGACAAGTCGCAACAAGCTCACATTTCAGCATAAGATCAACACTTGGCAACTGGATCTACGAGAAGCGATTCAGGAAACTGATGAATGGTTAACAATTGACTCAAGCCGATGTAATGTTAACCCCAACGGTAACAACAATCAAAGAGATTCTCATGTATCAAACTTATGGCAAAAACCCCCGACTGGCTGGCTGAAATGTAACTATGATGGTAGCTTCATCGACAGAGACAGGCGTCCCTCTGTAGCTTGGATTGTTCGCGATGAGGATGGGCAATTTAAAGAGGCGGGACAGGCAACAGGACCACCTGTATCATCAGCTCTTGAAGCAGAGTGCATAAGTCTATCTTATGCCATCAAACAATGTTGGTTAAGTGGTTTCTCCAAGTTCATCTTTGAAGGTGATAGCCAAATCTTGGTTAACATACTCAACGGTAACAACGCTCGTTTTGATGTCTACAACTGGATACAAGACATAAGAGGCTGGGCATCACGTTTTGAATCGTTTGTTTTTAAATGGATACCTCGGTCTGCAAACCTACTTGCTGACAAGATGGCAAAAGCTCAACGTTCCCAAACTCAAGCTTATATGCTTTACTTATCCATTCCATTATGTATTCGGTCTAGTATTTACTCTTGTCAAAACTCTCTTATTCAATAAATGCAGTTTAAGTGTTAAAAAAAAAACAAAAGGATAATTTTTAAAAATCTGCATATGGCACCTAAAACGGCAGTGCCGGCCATGCCACTTGGAAAAAAGGACTATTCCAAAATTAAAAGTTAAATGCCTCCGGACTTGTGGAAATTAAGATCTGTTGTTGATCCAAATTTTATGGTTAGGAAAAAAATAGTTACTTAAAAATAAAAAATGGAAATCATATGATAATCCCTTATATATTAATAGAGGAACATTTTGGCAAAAAAGCTGAGGTGTCAGTATTACAGAGCTCAGGACACTCTTTCCTTTATTTGTCATCAGTTTTTAAAAATATTTCCTTTTTTATCATTGTGTTTTTCCAAAAATACAATTAACACCCAAAATTAAATTTTTTATTATTTTTCTAACTTAATTATATCTTTTAATTATATTTTCATAAAATCTTTAAAATGAATTTTAAGAACTCTTTGTTCATATGATATAATAATATAAGATTGATATTATAATAACTCTCATGGGTTAAATTTTAATTATTATAGCAATATTTTTTATAGATATATACTGCACAATCGAATTTTAAATATTTCAATTACCCAATAATATAATAGATTTTTATAAATAAAAATTACAGTAAAAATATTAAATAATTATTTTATACCGTACTATGTGCGGATTGTTACCTAGTTAAGTGTTATAAGAAATTAAATTTGTGATACTGTACAGTGTACATGCCTGAATTTAATTCCATGAATTTAAGCGCTCTCTTCTAGCCCTTTGATTATATAACAAGGTGGATTCTCGCCATATTTTATGTCATTAATAAATTTTGCCATGAATGAAATGGTGGATTAATTCGAATGTGATGTACATGTGCATGTCATATTATGTACTATAATACTATGTATGATGTATTGTCAATTAAATCAAAGTTTCTTTATTTATGTAACTAGATTATGATCTGCGGTACACTAAGTTTTTTTAAATTTGTTTTTGTTAATGTACTATTTTAATACTAATTTTGCTAATTTACTCTTTTGTTAATTTTAGTGATTTAATATATAAATCGTTGTATACCGCACAATAATTTTTGTTTACTACAATCTTAATTAAATCAGTTTGATTTGACATATTTTATATTGGTGTTGTTAAAACATTAAAATGAGGATTATCCGTATTGAAATATCATATTACTGATAGTTTATTTTTAGTATTATCAATTCAATCATGTAATGTCATATAACCCGTTATGTAATATAACTCGTTTGTGTAATTTTGAAAATTTAATATGTTTAAATATTTCTAATTTTAAAATTTTTATTAAGTTAAGATATATCAGTTATAAATTATAAACTTATTAAAATTTTATAATTTATTATATACAGTAAATTTACTATATATGTATGTTGAACACACACTTTTTATATTAATTGAGTAGTATATGTTTGTTTTAAAAAAATCAAATCACAATATATCCAGGAAAAATACACCTTTTTATTAAATTTATGTATTATATGATGATTCACTACATTTAAATTTGAAAATTAAAAACAGATGATAGGAGAATAATTTTTTAATCTAGAATAAATCTTCTAAATATCTATATTAATTATAGAACATTATATATATATATATATGGATATTCAAAATATTTTAATTGTGTTTGGTTATGAGATAGTAGAGAAAGTTAAATAAACTTGTTTGAATATGAATATAAGCAGTAATAGCATTCAATGTAAAAACTTTCCAAAAAAATATTTTCGAGCAAAAATTGCTGCAAAAATACTAGTATAGATATTTTGTTCCTAGCTAGCTGACAATGTCGTACGAATTTAGTCGACAGTAAAACTCACAAGATATTCACCAATGTTAAATGGAAGCTACTCTCCATTAAACCTGCATTAGAGAAGCTGCCATTCAACTTCACCGAAGCTACCATTCAACATTAGTGGAATACTATCCGTCAACAAGTTCATGCATATATATGAAGTCTAAAAAGATACCGGCCGGTTATTACTGTAATGAGTCTTTAGTCTTTAATCAGTTCCTAAATACTTTAAAATTTTAACATCGATTGATGACTATATATACTCGAAAAAATATTAAGAAATCAGGCGCATGCATCAATATGTTTTTGTTTTGTTGATGTACTCGAATAATTTATATTAGTCAAAAGATTCTCTATACTCATATATAAAGAAGCATGAACGAAAGTTTAGAATTTGCTAAACCAAACAGATCATCATTACTCAAAATATCCACTCTCCAACTAGAGAAGGACCGAAAAGAACACACCCTATGGGATACTAAAATAACGACAATGGGACAAAAAAACATCATTCAGTGAGCAGATTCTTAAGACGAACGTTTGATTTTTCAGTGCCTGGTCGTAGAAAGTACTAACTCATCAATTAGCTTCTGCTGCAACCAAGTTAAGTCGAAGCAACCAAAGCTATTTACCTGTGAATATATTATACATATGAATACATAAACATGAATATTCACACAATAGAGATAAGCTTACATCAAAAACCCTAGAATAATTGTATATATATGTTAACGTACCTCGACTTGAATAGTGTACATAAGCCTCTCATTGACTCGTGCGGTTAAAGAGCTGATGACTTCAAGTCCTTGCTCGTGAAGAACTTCAAGAACTCTTGAGAGTGGCCAAGCCTCGAGACCTGATGCTGAGCTGGTCACCACCACCTCGAATCCACTCACGCATGGTTGCACCATGACAGTAGCTGGTTCCGATCTACTTGACCCAGATCCGGATCCGGATCGAGTTTGACTAGTAGTAGGGTCCCCAGTCTCTCTCTTTAGCTCGTCTCTTCTTGCGGACAGTTCTTTTATCCGTGTTTGCGTGTCCTTGATGAAAGTAACTGCTCCGTTTACATGATCTGACATCGCTCTCTTTCCCTGCGAAGAAAGAGCCTGAGAAAACTAAAACCCTAGAGAACAAAAATCTCCCATCAATGAACTTGATAGGAAGATTGAAACTTCAATGAGTTTATATGAGTAATATATATGAACCTTGATGTATTTCAGAGGTAGCTGATTACGAAGAGAGGCGAAAAGGATCGCCATTTCTTGTCTTCTTTGCCGCTCGATGTTGCGGTGGAGAAGCTTCTTCTCCTTCTTCGTTTCATCTCCAACGTGAGGTATATGACTTTGGTGCCTTGTCTTTTTAGGATTGTTACAAGGATCCATGGGTTAAGGTTTAGCTATGGCAGATCTCAGCAGTAATCACGTTTTTTTTTGTTTCTCCTGTTAGGTTGTAGGAGAGACTGCCCTTAAATAATTGGGTCTGTCTTCTTTAATTGAAGAAATGAAAGAAAAAAACAGAGAAGGCTTACAAAATAATGCAGCCTCGGGAGGTGTTCTTTTCTTTTGATTAGTCAACTCTTTTGGTTTGCTGTAATAGTTTCATCTAGTTCTTACACGTGACAGAACTTTATGCTTTATATGTATTATTGCTAAACTAGCTAGCGAGTGCGTGCCAATTCTTTTTTTGTTTTAACACAATTCTTTACTAGAAGAGAATATTGATAAAGAATTATGATATTTTGGGCAGACAACAGATATAAAGAAATCACATATATCTGAATCCGTATATTTATAGTTTCGGTCTGGATATCCCGAAATTTCAAGATTATTGGATTTGTTCTACCCTACCACATGTTGCAACTGCGATAAAATCGTCGAATACATAAATTCACATTTATGTGTGTAGCAGCAATTTGTTGATGTAGATGATTAGCATGATAGATACATATTTATGTCACATTATATTGATTTCTTTTTTTTATGCATGAGCCATATGGTTCCGCTCTCTTCCAAATGATGTATGTGATTTATGACAATGATGCATTTTTCTATGATAGGGGTGAAAAAAACTGTTTTGAAAGTCATTTAATCATTTGGTGAAAGTAATTATGAGTGATAAAGTCATTTAATCACATTATATTGATTTTTCTTATATTATCTCCATTTTAATCTAGATAGAAAAAATGACTTGATCAAAAGATCTTGTTTTGTGATCAATGATAACGGTTCATGATGAACAGTCAACTAATCGGTAGAATTCTTAATATAACGTTCAAGCAGATAAAGAGGTTGCTTAAATTAGAAAGTTTGTCGTTGAATTATGAGTGATTTGGTTGACAAAATCACAATATGACGACGAAAGAATTATGTGTGGTTTCGATTAGTTCTGGCCCAATCAAAGTTATGGTGACAACAAAGGAGCCACTCTGCAGATAAGAACGTGTATCACTCCCAAAATCCAAACATGTATGTACCCAAAAGAATAGTATATATTAATCTCATTCAAGAGATTATTTGTCGATGAATTGTCACAATGTTTATAGTATCGATGGGAACAAATGTTGTCGATATTTTTACCAACTTTCTAACACAGTCTAAACATTTATAGAAATCTTATTGTCGTATATATGGTACAAAATTTGGATTAGAAGTTTAATTAATCTGATGGCAGTATAACTAAATAAAAATCTGGCAATATTATGAAATAAAAATATATAAAGGTAGACAGTAAAACTGCCGTCAAGGAAGACAATTTATAATGGAGATAAACTATAAGTAGAAGGTTGAGTGATATGGAGTGGAGTCAGTGGACCTAACTAATTAGTTAAGAATTAAAAATAAATTGTTTAGGTAAATGATAACTGTTAGCAAAAAGGTGTTTGCTAAAAACTGAGTGAACATATAAAATTTTAAGTAATATTAATTCAATGTCCATTTAAATTATATGTATTAGTAATTTTAAATATAAATATATATCAATATTTAAGGTAAAATATATAAGAAAATCATGGCATAAATAAGATAATTTAGATCACATAAATAATATAGCATAATTGTGTTACGCATACTTCTGATTTAAATACATCTTAATTATTTAGTAATAAAGATACGATTGATTGAGTGGTTGCGATCTCCCTAATATTCTTTTGATTTAATTATTGTTAGTTAATGCAGAGATGCTGTCCAACGAATTCGTAATCTTCAAATCGGATTATGTTCCAATAAAGACAGCCAAATTAGATAAATACTTAATAAATTGTTGGTGATGTGTTATTAAATAATTTTCTGACCAGTATCTCAAAAAAGAAAAAAAAGATCGAATAAGCAACAAAGAAACATAATATTCTCAAAGTCCCTTTCCCAAAATATTTATTCTAAAAGGTATAGCATTTAGATACAAGTATTTTGCAGCAGTTTTTGCTTAAAAATATTAATAAAGAAAATTTTAGCAATTAATGCTACTAATGCAATTAATTCTGTCGATCTCTAGCAATTTTATATGGACCTCTTAGTATTTTATGGGCCTCTTGATAATTTATAATTTAAGGGCCTCTATTTATTTAAGTTGTAGACAAAATGATGTCCAAAATGTTATAAGACCCGCGAAAATATACTATTTTGCTAATAATCTAGATAAAATTTCCGGAAAATGAATTTGTAGACAAAATTTCCGGAAAATTACATTGCAATAACTACGACATTAATGATATTTTCAATTGCCAAAATGATTCTGAATACAAATAAGTAGATCTACTCTTGATTTATCAGACATTCAAACTTTAAAACTTTTATTTGATCTATTCCGATTCTTTATTTTAAAAATTTTTAAAAGGTTAAATATGAAAAATATTTAAAACTTTTAAAAAGTTAAATATGATAAATATTATACCGTAGATACACAATAAATATTAAAATTTAAGATGATATAATGTGAGTTAAAATATCTCGGGATAGAGTTATATAGCAGGACATGTTTTATCGATATTTATATAAATTAAAATATCAGTAATTCGGTGTTGCACGGGTAAAACATCATTTCATTATTTTGTTAACACTGTCAGTATCAGAGAATAGACATATCTTATTAAATTTAAATAAATATTATATCAAAAATAAATTATATTGTGGTATTATATGGTTTATTTAACAATTATTATATAATTATAACATATTTAACCAACAAATACAATTTATAATTTTAATATTTTAATTATAAATAATTTTGCCCCACGGTGTACCGCGGGTCCTAATCTAGTAATCCGTATTATTGACCGAATCTTTTTTCATTTACAAATTCTAACTATAGTTCAAGTAGATGACTGCAAAAAAAAAAAAAAAAAAAAAAAAAATCTGTTTCGAACAAAAAATATTATGATGTTTATTTATAGTAATAAACTAGATTAGGACCCATGCTAGAGCACGAGTTGAAATTTATTTTCTGTATATTATAATTTTAGAATAAAATATAATTTATATGAATGTTTTTAAAAGGTTTTTTGGATAAAATATTATGCAATAAAATCATATGTTAAATATGATGACTTGAAAAAAACATCTATTTTGTAAGTTTTATATTGTTAGTTTTGTAATTTCTATGTATGAGAAATGGTGATGTTTGTTGTTTGTTATTATTTTAATTTTTAAAATATGTTTGGTGAAAGTGTTTTAATATGATCTGTGGTTAGGTAAGATTTTTTAAAATGTCAAGTTTAATACATCCCAGTAAGATCTAGGATATCACGATTAAGTGTGATAAATTGTCAAAATTTTATTATTTTTTATGTCTAAAAATTATATTTTGTAATAATACATGGTATACTAAAGATTTTATTTTGGAAATTGTATAAATGATTAGAATATTCTCTTTAAGAAGATTCTTTGTGATATTCTTAAGAGTATTCATATAGTCTATAGATTGACCAATTAATCTATAAGTAGGTACTAACCCACGAAGAACCACGAGTTGAATATTTTTTTAATAAAAAATTGTAATAATTTATTTTATTATGTTATTTATAATAGTTTGTGATAAAAAAAAATTGGTTTGCTTATATTATAATTTTTGTATTTTAAAATTTTTTATTGAAAACCTGTCAATAAAACATTTGTATGTAATGAATAAAATTGTTTAAACCTTTGTCAACTAAACACAATCCTTACTAACATGTAAAAAAAGAGCAACTAAATATAGTAGGAATTAGTTTAAGGTTAGTTTCATATTTTTACTTCCAAATAAATATAGTAGGAATTAGTTTTGATTCTAATAGATTTCTTCTTTTACTTTTCTACAATTTATTTTATTTGATGTGTCCCCCATTTTCATTTTTAATTAATCTTATTTATTTAATTAATCAATCTTAATTAAGTTTTTTTAAATGGCAATTGAATGTAATTTTTACACATTTTAAGGTTAGTTTCATATTTGTACTTCCCAATTAATATAGTATGATTTTTGAACTAACCTATATTTAATCTATAACCTATTTTGTAACCAACTTATACAAATTATATAGTTTACAAAAAAAATTGTGTACTTCGGTTTTATTATGTAGGAGATTTGGTAAAGTTGTATTCGTTTGATTGTTCACACATATGTTTTTAGTTCGAGAAGTACTGTAACATCCGCGAACCGGATTATGCGGTTTTGGTAGGAGTGTCGATCGACACCCTTGTGGCATCGATCGACACCACTAATCCTGGGTTCGTCGGGTTTTTTTTAATTCTCGATTTTGGTTTGGATTGGTTTGGTTTAGTGACCTAAACCGAGTATTTAAGTGGGGAAGCGACAAATTAAGGGTTTTAGAGTGTTTTGTCGCCGTTTATCAGAGGAAAGAGGGAGAAAAGGAGAAAACACGTTTCTGGGCTTGTTCTTGGTGATTTGGGAGAGATCTAAGGCTGTAGAAGTGATAGCTGTTGCTGGGAACGAAGGAGAAGCTTTTGGAGGTGTTGATTCCATCGTTTCTCAATCCAATCTTTCTGTATTTGAGGTGAGAGCTTGACCATGGTTGATCTAAGCATGAGATATCTTTTGTTTGGGTGTTTTCTTTGTTGTTTGTGTTGTTTTGTTGCTTGGGTTCGTTGTTTTCGTGATTCCCAGTGATTCCCGAGGTGTTTGGGTGAGTTTGAGACGGATTCGAGGTGAATTGGAATGAGAGATCGACGTTCGTGTTCGCGCAGATCGTGTCTGCAGGTTTGGCATCGATCGACACCGTTCTAGCATCGGTCGACACTGTTTGTGTCAGCATCGGTCGACACCTTTCAAGCATCGGTCGACACCATGGCTCATAGCATCGATCGACACCGGCTTAGTGTCGGTCGACACCGGTCTCATCCGAGACTGTTTTTCCTGGTTTGATGTATTGTTGTGTGTTGTTTGTTCTGCTTAAACTTGAGGGTCTAAAATGCTTGTGTGTATAACCTAGTAGATGGGAGGACGGTCTCACTAAGTATTTATGATAATACTTACGCATCTCAATTATTGTTTGTGGTGTGCAGGTAAAGGAAAAGTGTGATCGTGGAATCGAGGCAATGAGGAGGAGGATGTTCTAGAGGCTTGATTGATTGTGGTCTAGCTATTGTTAGGTTGCTAGAATTGAGTTGATAGAGCATTGTAGGATGTTTGAACTTGTTGTTCATTGTTGATTGGATTATTGCATTATTGGTTATTGGTTTATTATTGTTGGATTTCTTATTGGATTAATGGAATTGTCTTCTTTGGTTATTCGCTGTTGTTGATTGTTGCTAGGATGTTAGTGGGTATGGGACCACTAGAGAATTATATTATATGTTAAAAAAAAAAAAAGAGTCGGGTTGTTTCATTTTGGTATCAGAGCCCATACGGTTCTAGGATGATTAAGTGAATGGTTTAGAGCGGTTTAGGTATTTAATTGGTTGAATTGTTTCCTATTTCTGGATGCATGATGTTGTGTGATGAAATTGAATATACGTAGTTAGTCAATTTATTTGTGGTATAGAGTCCTAGTATCATCCTCTTCGAGCCTTCAATGAGATTCCACGGTAAGATGTGTACTTTTGTGCGGTTTTGAATTATGTGCTTAGTCTTCTGTTCTGGGTAGTGCAGATGGCTAGAGAGGGTGTTGTTGGTCGTGGTCGTGGTCGTGGTCGTGGTCGTGGTCGGGGGCGAGGTCAGGTTCCCGAGGCCAGTGAGAGTGTGACCCAGAGCATGGCCAGTGAGGAGGTAGCGGAGTCACAGGTTCATCCTAGTGTGTCTGGAGACCAGGCTGGTTTGGGTGACGGCAAGCGAATGGGCCCGGTGTCGGTCACGGTGTTGCCCCGGGTTTGAGGGTTGCAGCAGAGGGTGCTTCGGGCAGGGAGGATGTCTTGATGGACTTGCTAGCTCAGGTTTTGCAGCGACTTCCAGCAGTAGTGCCGCCAGTGGATGGTGGGCAGGTTCCAGTAGTGCCGCCAGTGGTTGGTGGGCAGGTTCCAGCGGTGCAGCCTGTGGTGGGTTTGCAGGCAGGTGTGCAGCCAGGGGTCGAGGTAGTGGATGCTCAGTATGTGCAGATGATGGTGCAGTTGCAGCGAGTGGGAGTGGGGTATTTCTCAGGAGGTACCGATCCGAGTGTAGCTGATGAGTGCAGGGAGCGGATGGAGGATATTTTTCAGTCGCTTCGGTGTCCCGACCGGTATAGAGTGGATTTGGCAGGTCACTACGTGTCAGGTGATGCACGTGTGTGGTGGAGGTCGGTGATAGCCCGGAGGGTGCAGAGGGATATGACTTGGGGGGAGTTTGTGAGGGAGTTTAACTCCAAGTATTTTCCACAGGAGGCGCTTGATCGCATGGAGGCACAGTTCTTGGGGTTGACTCAGGGGGACCGTACAGTGCGGGAGCTGGATGCAGAGTTCAGTCGGCTTGTAGAGTATGCAGGCTGGACATGGGAGCCAGAGTCAGCTCAGGTGCGGAGGTTCTTGTTGGCTCTGCGGGACGATCTGAGGACTCGGTCCAGAGTGAGGAGCTATACTACAAGGGCGGAGCTGGTTGAGGTTGCAGCTGGGATAGAGGATGACTTGAGGTCACAGTTAGTGGTGGTCAGTCCAGCGGCTCAGTCAGAGGAGACATTGGAGCAGAGCATTCCAAGCAAGGATAGGCAGTTGGAGCAAAGGCGTAAAAGGAAGCGGGAAGAGATGACAGTGGCAAACCAAGGTGGCCAGGGATGCTATGGGCGCGGGAGCATGTATCACGTGTCGGCAAGCGGTCCCAGGGGAGGTGACTCGCAAGAGTATCGTCGAGTGTGTTATCATTGTGGGGAGGAGGGGCATATCAGGCCTTTCTGTCCTAAGAGGAGGCAGATGATGGAGGTTGCGGCGCAGCCGAAGGGAGGACCGAGTGTCCATTCCGGCGTTTGTTTTAGCTTTTGGTTTCTTTTTTTTTTTTTATTAAGTATGTTCGTTGAGGTTGTAACGATTATGACATTTTCTTTGAGATTAATTAGATGAGTATTTTTCTTTATGTTTGACTGTTGTTGTCATGGGAAAAAGAGAAATAGCTCGGGAATTCTATAAATGGAAAGTTTCCATAAATAGAATTTTGTTATAAAAGGAAAGTTTCTTAAAAAAATGGGAAGTTTTATGAATAGTTAAAGCTTGCCTATTAATGGAAAGAGTTGAGGTAGATCTAATCGGGAGATACTCGATGACATCAGACTTGTTTGCTCAGGATTGTGTGGGCTCAACTCATGTGATACCGATAGCTCGATGGACTTTGTGGCCAGAGAGTGGGAGTGGTATGTTTGCTTCGGATGACGATCCGAGAGCGCGCTTTAGGGTGACGACCCAAGAGCGGGATTTTGAGACTCCTTGGATACCATAGCTGTGAGCCACGGCTCCGCAGTGAGCCGGTATGTCTCGAGGGTTGCGACCCGAGAGCGGGGGGAGTGGGCGTGTGAGACTCCCTGGATACCGTAGCTGTAGGCTATGGCCTGACAGTGAGCCGGTATGACTCGAAGGTTGCGACCTCATAGCGGGGGGGGAGTGTGAGTGACTTCCTGGATGCCGTAGCTTAAGGTGCTTAGCCTGATAGCGAGCCGGCATGATTCGTTGGTTGCGACTACGGACGGGGGAAGCACTGAGTTGTGAGCAAATAATGTCTAGGATGTGAGTATATTGACTAGAGGGAGACCTCATGGTTCAGTCGGAGGTGTGCGGGCTGTTGCGATAGTTGCACGGGAAACCTTGGCTGGCGATGTTCAGTCCGGTCGGAGGACGTGCGGGCCGTGTTGACGGTGGCACAGAGGTCCTTGATGGATGGACGGTGCTGTGGGATTCGAGGACGAATCCTTATTGGTGGGGGAGAATTGTAACATCCGCGAACCGGATTATGCGGTTTTGGTAGGAGTGTCGATCGTCACCCTTGTGGCATCGATCGACACCACTAATCCTGGGTTCGTCGGGTTTGTTTTAATTCTCGATTTTGATTTGGGTTGGTTTGGTTTAGTGACCTAAACCGAGTATTTAAGTGGGGAAGCGACAAATTAAGGGTTTTAGAGTGTTTTGTCGCCGTTTATCAGAGGAAAGAGGGAGAGAAGGAGAGAAAACGTTTCTGTAGTTTCTAGGCTTGTTCTTGGTGATTTGGGAGAGATCTAAGGCTGTAGAAGTGATAGCTGTTGCTGGGAACGAAGGAGAAGCTTTTAGAGGTGTTGATTCCATCGTTTCTCAATCTTATCTTTCTGTATTTGAGGTGAGAGCTTGACCATGGTTGATCTAAGCATGAGAAATCTTTTTTTTGGGTGTTTTCTTTGTTGTTTGTGTTGTTTTGTTGCTTGGGTTCGTTGTTTTCGTGATTCCCAGTGATTCCCGAGGTGTATGGGTGAGTTTGAGACGGATTCGAGGTGAATTGGAATGAGAGATCGACGTTCGTGTTCGCGCAGATCGTGTCTGCAGGTTTGGCATCGATCGACACCGTTCTAGCATCGGTCGACACTGTTTATGTCAGCATCGGTCGACACTGTTTGTGTCAGCATCGGTCGACACCTGTCAAGCATCAGTCGACACCATGGCTCATAGCATCGATCGACACCGGTCTCATCTGAGACTATTTTTCCTGGTTTGATGTATTGTTGTGTGTTGTTTGTTCTGCTTAAGCTTGAGGGTCTCAAATGCTTGTGTGTATAACCTAGTAGATGGGAGGACGGCCTCACTAAGTATTTATGATAATACTTACGCATCTCAATTGTTGTTTGTGGTGTGCAGGTAAAGGAAAAGTGTGATCGTGGAATCGAGGCAATGAGGAGGAGGATGTTCTAGAGGCTTGAATGATTGTGGTCTAGCTATTGTTAGGTTGCTAGAATTGAATTGATAGAGCATTGTAGGATGTTGGAACTTGTTGTTCATTGTTGATTGGATTATTGCATTATTGGTTATTGGTTTATTATTGTTGGATTTCTTATTCGATTAATGGAATTGTCTTCTTTAGTTATCCGCTGTTGTTGATTGTTGTTAGGATGTTAGTGGGTATGAGACCATTAGAGAATTATATTATATGTTAAAAAAAAACAAAAGTCGGGTTGTTTCAAGTAGGACTTTACAGATTTAAGGTCTAATTATCAGGGAACGATTTAAAGCAGCTTACACAATCATAAATAGAGGAAGAAAAACAAAGCTCTAATCTTAGTTTTATATATGGCTGAGTCTATAGCTTTAGAAGAGTTGACTAGTTGAATGTGTGAGGTTTGGTCCCCATTTAATTATGATGCTAATTAGTTGGCATACATATCATTATCCGCATGTACTAGCAAAGAAGACCGCATGTACTTTGGTCAGCTTTCGAATGGATTTGGTGGTGTACGATTTTACCAAATATCGCAAGAATAAAATCCACAAGGCGTATATAATTAATAATAATAATATTTTCATATTCATATGATTGACTAAGTTAGGTGAACTATTTAAACGAGTTGGAGGGTTATATGACGTAATTCTAATCAAGTATGGGAACAGGGTCATAATACGGACGCATGATTCTAGTAGGGACTGGAACCTCGTCCAAGTTTTTAAAAACGAACCTTGGTGGATGACCGTGTTCAAACGGTGAACAAACGGATGAGATGATGGATCTGACACTTCATGGTACATAGTCATGAGTCACACGACACATGCAAGGGATATCCGCTCAAAAACATGAACTCAAAAGAAAACTCTATAGTTGAGGAGAACTACTCGATAAAGAGTCAAACACCTTGACTTGTTTTATCTTTTTTTCAATTTCCCACTACAAAAATAACTTCAACGATAGCAATTCACTATAGCGTGGATTTTGTAACTGCTTTAAATGATAAATTTACGATTTTGGTTACTATATAATAGCATTTAGTAAACGTTCAGGTATAGAATCAATCAACGGGCCGAAAGCTAAAATCATTTTCCCGTTCAAAATTTTCTATTTTCTCCTAGACCTAAACAAAGACGCATTAGATTCATCACTCACGAATCTCGTCTTAATCATCTTTAAAACTTGTAGTCATCACCATGGAATCTAGCTGCAGCCACTGATCCTGTCGTTGACTCCAATTCTAAACTATTGCGAGCGTCCAAGTTGGGAAAAATGTTATGATAATGACAAACACCTGAGTTTAAACATTTGTTACAAGACTGTAAACCTTGTAACCACTGTCGGATCTTGAGCTACACTTTTTGAGGACTCCATTCCGAACAAGTTAGTTTTGAAACTATTCAATTTACAGTATTACAGGCCTGGGCATTTTAACCGAATCCGAAACTCGAATCCGATGCCTTAGACATTAATTGATGCATCATAAATCATTTTGAATCCAGTACCTTAGACATTAATTGATACATCATAAACTATTTATGCCACCTTGATTATTCTGTCATAGTATAATAACATTTATATACATATATATATATATATATTCTAAATTGGCTTCTTTTTTTCTTTCTGAATCAACATAATCCATAATTGTTTTATTTTTTTAATACCCAGATCAATTTTACTAGAAACATGAAGTAAATCTACAAAAAAAAAAAAAAGAGTGATACCTTGTGAGGTTTGAAGAGTGAGTGAGGTTGGAAAATAAATATGAATCATACCATATAATTTGCTATAGATATTGTTAGATTTGATAGAGAATTTGAAGGATTTGATTCTTGAAGTGATGGCTATGAATAAACAAAACTAAGGTTTTTGGCTGAAGAAAATAGAGGTGAAGAAGAAGGAGACAAGAAGAGGGAGGTAGAAAGTAAATTTTTTTTTTTCACGAGAGAAGAAAAAAGATTTTTTTTTTTTTAATGAATTCGGGTATACCCAAAATTACCCGAACCCGAAGCCAGATTACCCGAACCAGACCCGATATTATAAAATAACCGATCGGGTTTTATATCTCTACATCTGAAAACCCGAACATCCAAACCTGAATCCGATTAGATATGTAACAACCTGTCTCGTGGACCCCACTAGCCTCCCGCTAGCCCGCTAGCCTCACTGCTAGCCGCCTAAACGGACCCCAAGCTGGCCCTGCAGGGCATCGATCCTAATCCATCACTGTGGATATCCCAATCCACCAGTAGGTTATTGGTGTGTCATGCGTTCCTCGAACCTTGGTCCTCACCCTTTAACAACCTTCCCACAGGACAAGTTGCCACCAATTGATTTGCAGGTCAATTGGTGACAGCTTGTCCTGTGGGAAGGTTGTTAAAGGGTGGGGACCAGGGTTTGAGGAACGCCTGGTGCACCAATGACCTACTGTGGATTTGGATGAATAGTTCCATCTGCCCAGTGAGGGCTAGCCCGCTAGCCTCACTGCTAGCCGCCCAAACGGACCCCAAGCTGGCCCTGCAGGGCATCGATCCTAACTCATCACTGTGGATATCCCAATCCACCAGTAGGTTATTGGTGCACCAGGCGTTCCTCGAACCCTGGTCCCCAACCTTTAACAACCTTCCCACAGGACAAGCTGTCACCAATTGACCTGCAGGGGTTAGGATCGATGCCCTGCAGGGCCAGCTTGGAGTCCATTGGAATGGCTAGCGGGGGCTAGCAGGGTTCACGGACGGTCCGTTGGGGCTAGCGAGGGCTAGTGGGGTCCGCGGAACAGGTTGTTACAAGATACCCAAATGCCCAGAGCTACAGTATTATGTGAATTCAAGAGGAAGTGTTACTAAAAAGTTTAGGAAGAGTTGTTAAATTAATTAAGGAGTTCATCCTAAACTTCTGATAACATTTAAATTTGTGGATCAAATGATACTTTCATTAATTTTTAATTCTCTTTCACAATTCTTTTTAAGTTTTCAGATTTTTTTTTTTGTATTTCTGTCGAAGGAAAAAACAGAATTGGACAATCTAGTTACGGAGTAGATCAACCCATAATTAGAGGCCCGTAATTTGAATGATGTACTTTCCAGGCCCAAAATAGAGAAAAAATACCATTTGCACTAATCGATGTTCCTTTTATTATTCTATCATCCAGCTGTGTATAGCTAGCTGCTTCACTACACTTTTGACCCAAATTTTTTGACATTGCGCTACAAAAAAAAACCTTCGGATGTTTAGATATTGGGCAATATGATATTGAATGTCGGGACATCCTAATACTGTAAATATTTTTAATATTCTTTTTAAAACAACATTGTGGAATTTGATTTATCAAAAAAAGTCGCTTCTGAAAATAATATGATGTTATATATCGATCGATTATCGATTTGTAGTATAAGAATCTGAATTAGTCCAAAGTCTGTAATTTTAATCACAGCACGCAACCTTATAAATTTTGACTACTGCTCTACTTAGTCGAGTCTTTAGTGATCATGGAACCTCAAATTCGACAGACAATAGTAAAGACTTTACTACTTTGTTTCATTATTATCTGCATGCTACACCGGAACCGGGAAAAGTGATCTGCACGACTAAATTTACTAGATAAATTGGGAGCCTAAGTCTAAGCTAATGAATGTACTTTCAAGACGACAACAAACTGAGATTTATTGAAGATACAATTACTAAAATGAAACATGCGAAATTAAGCTATTGGGTACTTATAAGAACATGTTGGTCCATGGGACCTCAATACAAGAGCCGAAGATCCAGGCTTGGTTTCTTTCACATATTCCACTTTTCAGTTGGGAACGTATACATCCCCATCGACTTCATTGTTTTATATAGCTAGATACAATAATTTTTCATTTTTGGTCGAGCTAGACTCTCTCATCCTTCCTTAGTATACCCTTTCTAGCCAATGAGAGTGCTATAATTAATGTAAAGAAAGGCAAGATTAATTTTCTCATGGACAATCAAGTCTTGAAATTTAATATGGCTAACAGGACTAAAAGAGATCTACCATAGAGTGACATGCATTTCAAGAGTGCTATTTATATATAAATATATATATATATATATAAAGAATATTATATTTATGATGATCATGGAGAAATGTAGTGATAGGAGTGATGTGAAAGAAGTCCTCAATGGAAACCGATATAGTCTAATAATAAAGGCTAATGGAGAAGGCCAGAAGGGAAAGGTAAAGGACAAGAGGAATAGAGGATGAGGAAAATGAACATCCTCGCGTAATTTTGTTACAACATGTGTTGAAGATACCGTTCGACGGTTCGAGTATGTAGGGAAGTGTGAAGTTTTTCTCAAATTAAAGGTTATCCTGTAATTGAAAGATCGTTCGATAATAGTGGAATGTTAAGTAACGTTCTGATTTGGAAGATGACTGACTCGAATCCTTGTCTTGGAGAAAGGTTTTGTGCTCATGTTGCCGAGTGATTCAAAGTACCGTTTCTATTTTCTTGTACCATTTTTTTTTTTTTGTAAATTACCGAATCCCAAAATGCCTATAATATATAGTAACAAAAATACTTTCATATATACGCGCGAGGCAAAGCAAAAAACTCTAGCTATTAATGTTATCACATTATAAGCATGCATATAATATACTCATGATTAAATATTCTCTATAAAGCAGCCATATAGATTTTCTCCTTCACTTTTTTCTCTGTTTTTTTTTTAATGCACTTTGCTACTTTTCTAAGATGCCGATTACAATACGTGTATAAGATTTAAAGCCAAAATATATATAAACCCAAATAAATAAAATAAAGGAAATCCAGAAAAGAAAAAAAAAGTTGATGGTATCAAGTATCAACTATCTAGTATCAAGAAGATAGAATAGATCTGATCTAAGAAAGTGATGCCTCCCTATAAATAGTTGTGGAAACAAAGACACATTATTTCTATAAATGTTAAAACAAGAAAAGCAAATTTTACTTCCATTGATGAGGCATGAGCATGTGTATGTGCCCTTTTAGGGCAACAATAAATTAATTTCATGCATATAACAAATTTTAAATTTTCATGACAAGAAAGTGTGAGAGAGAAGAGAGTGTTTGTGTATGGTCTGTTGATTAGGTAAGCAGCAGCCGACCTAGAGAGAGAAAAGGGTGTATAGGGAGGGAGGGAGAGAGAGAAAGAGAGTAGGGTTTTAAATTTTTAAATTTTGCTAGAGAGATGAGTTTTAATGGTTTGGTGATCGTGCCCATCATTTTTCACTTGTCTTTCTGTGTTTTTAACGGTTTAAGACATCCTACTCTATTTTTTCCTCCGTTACATTTCACTCAAGGCATTATTATATGCAATTTATTAAATTGTTGATAAGCTTACATGTCTTCATAATCAAGGCAGGCTTCAACTTCTAGTAGTTTTTTCTTTTAATTTTCCGTCCTTTAGTTGCAATTACCAAACCATATAAAAACATCGGGTCTTGTATCAACCGGTTTCTAAATTTGGGTATATGACTTCGAGTCATGATCTAGCAAATAATTTATGCATTATACAATGTATTATTGTATCACCAACAGAGAATGGGTTATTAATCATGCATGATTTGACTTGATTGAATTCGGTTCTGGCATGTTAGTAAGATTTATGAGTTATCTTGTGAACTAATCTATAATTTTCAAGTTCAATATCTGCTTTATATTAGCGTGGGTTCATCATACATGCAAATACATGGGATGCTATTTATACAATTTTGAGTCATACGACCATTTTTTTGTTTTATAAAGTTTTTTTTTCTTTTTTTTTTTCTCAAAAATATGACCTTGATATTCCTGTTACAATTTTGGATCTTACACAATGAATGTTCTATGCATATGACACAAAATTTTAAATTCAACAATTTATTTTATGAAATATTTTCTATATTGTTATTTTTTCTTTACCAAATTACACAATAGTGAGAGTTTCATTAAAGAGAATATATTTAAAATGAATTAAAACAGTTTGTAGTTGTACATTGAGTAAGTTGAGCTAAGCTTGCTTACTTGCTTTGGTAAGTGGAGTTGAGCTGGACAACACAATATAAGGTAAAAAATTACATGTTTTAACTACTTCTAGTAAAAAATATATTGAATGCTTCAAGTATTTTTAGTAATGCTATAAAGCCTATAGTAGAATTTGATAAGAAATATTAAACAATTAAGTTAAAAAAAAAAAAAAAAGAGCTTGGAAAAGGCAAAACTGGCATGAGAGTCAATGGAGCAGAAGCATGGAACCGATGTGTCCACATCTCTTCCTCTCTCCCTTTTATCGCACAAACACACACTCTTAGTCCCTTTTCCCTCGGCTATTTATTGTTCTTTTCTGATTTATTTACATAAACTTCTTTGTTGATTAAAATCCATGACAACAAACAAATTACCCCAAAACTTAACAAAAATACAGCAAAATAAATTATTAAAAAATGTATGAATAGTAAAATGTCAAAACAAAAATAATAATAAAAGCAAATACGCCGCGTTTGCAGTCTTAAGGACAAATGGACAATGATGGAGTCTCATACCTTTTTCTAGTTGTCAAAATCAGACATCAACGTTAAATATATGTAGTTATATTAGCTAAACTGATGCGCTTTATTCGTTGCCAGGTTCCACAGGCATCTCTTTTTGTTGGTTAATGACTGTAAATCACCATACAATATTCAAATTCTTATAAAACCTATGTATGTAGATCTACCTATCCTATAAACAAGGTTATCATATGCATTTGGTATTTGATATAAATAACTTCAGTGTATAAAAAAAATTATACTACATTACTATAAACGTTTTAACTTCTAATTGTTTTTCACAAATTGCATCAACTACCATATTTGCATCCGGCCTGCGTTTACCAACTTTACCTACATATTTGTTCATCAAAAACATTATATAATTTTCAACACAATCTAAAGAACCAAAAAAAAAAAATGATACTATTCGGGTTTTAGTTTTCTCTAGTTGTGATAATTTTTTTCTTTGTATGTAGTGAAAAAAATGAAAATCTTCAAAACAACGAGTATTCATAAATTTATCTCTTTAAAACTAATCGTTTTCGGTTGATTACGGCCAACCAAAACTAACCGAAACTTATACATTCATTTAGGTTTGAGTGGTAGTACTTTTAATAATTTATCCGTAGTTATCACTCCACTTTTTAACCTCTTGAATTACCAAATATATATTTACAGCCGAATTATCAACCTAAGGTGCTTGGCCTAACTTTAATCTTATTTTCTTGAAACAAAAGTCCATCACGATTTTTAGAAGAAAAGCTATGTGTTGATTTATATATATATTGCTTTGTAAATACTAAATACAATGAATTATTTGAGAACGCTGACAGCTGACTGAAATCCTTTTGTGCTAAATGACGTATTAGGTATTGTAATTTTTGAGAAAAATACTAAATATGTTGGAATGAATTGGCAATTCTTTAACCAGCAATTAAAATTAATGTAAATTTCTCTAATTGTTATCCTTATCCCTATATTTTATTTCTTCTAACTATTTTGCAACCAGATAAAAGAAGAGAGAATCAACCAAAAAAAAAGAGCAGAGTTACATTTACAACGAGTGCCACTGCCATCTCCTAAACTGGCTCAATTTAGTGAACTTAATTAAAATTTGGGAACTTTTTCTTTGTGTATATATTACTTTTGATACTTTGTAAAAAATAGTACTGGTTTTCATTTTTCTGCAAAAAGCAAAACCCAAAAAGCTAAAAACCCTAATAGTCTTTACTCCTTCATAAACCCCAAAAAACCAGAGAAGCTAACTAGCTTGAGTCTCAAAATATCAAACAAATCGTCTCTCTCGTTCTTCTTGTTCCCTTCTATCTTTTTGTTTTGTTTTGTTTTGTCATTTTAATAATAAAAACTCATTTTGGGGTATTTTTAATTTCCTCTTTAATTTGAGTGCTTCTTGAAATGGGTGAGACAACAAAAGGAGATGCTACAAAACCATCACCGAATCAAATCTCCTCACCTAAAGATTCTTCACTCGATCACCAAGCACCAAACCCATCACTCCTCCTCCACCACCACCACCACCAATCTTTCCTCCCCACTCCGATCTTCATACCCACCGTCTCTTCTCCCGGAGCTCCGGCCATCCCCAAACGACCACGTTTTGGCACTTCCGGTGGTCTCTCTCCTCCTCAATGGAAAGCCTTGCCTTCTCCTTCCACCGTCCCAACTACCTCCACAATCTCTTCATCGCCGACACCTTCCACCGCCGTGGTAACAGCTTCTTCCACCGAAACAGCCGGATCTTCACCGCCGGGTCAAGAAGTTACAAACAGCGAGAAACAAATAAAAAAACCCGAAACGGAGTCCTTTCAACATAAGTTCAGAAAAGGCAAGTACGTGAGCCCCGTGTGGAAACCAAACGAGATGCTCTGGCTAGCAAGAGCCTGGAGAATCCAGTACCAAAACCAAGGAGCCGGGTCCGGATCCGGATCCGGGTCAGGCGAAGGCAGAGGCAAAACCCGGGCTGAAAAAGACAGGGAAGTAGCCGAGTTCCTAAACCGACACGGCATAAACCGAGACTCTAAAATCGCCGGTACGAAATGGGACAACATGCTTGGTGAGTTTAGGAAAGTGTACGAGTGGGAAAAATGCGGAGATCAAGAAAAATACGGTAAGAGTTACTTCAGGCTCTCTCCTTATGAGAGGAAGCAACATCGGCTTCCCGCGTCTTTTGACGAAGAAGTCTATCAAGAATTGGCTCTTTTCATGGGTCCACGTGTCAGAGCTCCGACTATCAACCGCGGCGGCGGTGGAGGAGCTCCGGGGACTGTTACCTCGACGCCTCCGTCTGTTGAGGCACTACCTCCTCCTCATCCTCCACCGTTGATGACTTCAAGAGACGAATATGATACTGAAAACAACCCTATGATCCCTTCCATTGGTAACATTTTACTTTTTTTACTTCTTCCATAACATTTTCATATTTATTACTCATTTGACTTTTCTAAAGTGCATCTCTTATTTATTTAATAGTCACATTGTGCCATACTGCTTTATTTTGGACTTGTAGACTATGTTTGCTACGATTGTTTATTGGTCTTATTGATTAGAATTGAAGGAACATGAAATTCTCTAATTGGCTATTCTAATTTAAGCGAATTAACTTTTGAGTAAAATTAATTATGTATTTTGTAGGAAGAGCGAAGCGATTAGCATTATCAATAGTTGGAGATGATTATCCTCAATATCATCCGTATTCACACAACATTGCTAGAGGATCATCAGGTTTATTCTCTAATAAATCACTATACATTCCTACTTCCGAGATGATCCCTTCTGCTTCTTCTTCGTCTTCCTCGATAAAAGATCTTCGCCGTATTGGGAAAATACGGTTAACATGGGAGGAATCAGTTAACTTGTGGGCTGAAGAAGGAGAGGTTGATTATGGGAGAATTAGGGTTAGTGGGTCGAGTTTCTTGAATGCAGACGAGCTCACGTACTTGGACGATTCCATGGTGGCTTGTACAATGGAATCCTTCGATGATGGACCCCTCAAGGGATTTTCTTTGGATAAATTTATTTCTGGTCAACATCTTAAAGTCTTTGGAAGACAAAGGTCAACTTCATCATCTGCTCCTTCACCTTCAGGTAACACACATATATACATTGGTTTAGTGATACAATAATAATACAATTGTGGCTAGCAAATGAATGTGAAAACCAATACAAAGAGCCTCTCTAATCAGCGAGGAAATATTTAAAATATAGTAATAATGATTAAGAGACTTAAGTTAAAGAGGAACTAAAAAATTTATGCAAGAAAATTTAAAAGTTAAAACTTTTTGCGATAAGTATACGAAATTAAAGAGGAAAACAATGCAACTCTTAATCCTATTATTTGATTTTATTTTCTGTTAATGTGGCAAGTTTGTTTGATCAATAAACCTTTAGTGATAAATATAGAAAAATTAAAGAGAAAGATTAATGTAACTCTCAAAGCTTATTATGTTTTTGTTGTTTTAACAGTTAATGTGGCAGGTTTGTTTGATCGAGCTCAGCTTCAACACTCAGAACCCATTTATAAATGTAAATTCATATTAAATATTACAGTTTTTTTTTTTTTTTGGACAACATTTCGAATCGTATAGCTTAAAATTTCCATTATTATATTAACATGGGTACTAATGCTAATACAGCAATATCAACACTGGACTTCCAAGACCCATCGGAGCATTGCTTGAGTAAATTGCGTGTACCAGCTGGAAATCTCCCGAGTTTATTTGACCTAGCACGATATCTTCGAGAACCACCGCAGGTAAATCTCCGGTTTCCTCTCCGGCCAGACGTCTACAAAGACTTGCCAACGGGAAAAGAGCTTTTCTTCTCCATCTCCTCCACTGAGCTACTAGATTGTAGAGCAATCACATACGATATCATTGGCCCCATAATGTCCCGCTTAAACCCTAATAACGGAGTCGTGATCTCGAGCAAAGACTCGCTGATACCACTTTGGGACGACTGCATTAACCGGATGGTTTCGAAGTTTTGTGAAATGATGATTTTGCGTAAACCAGACTCGTCATCTTGGGTTGAAAACGTGCAAGATCAGTGGCCAAACGTGATGGGATTCGTAAAAGGATTTGGGTTATGGAGAGGAGAAGAGGCTGATAAGGTACGAGGAGGTGCAGCTGATCCTTGTTCTCTATTGGTGGAGAAGATTCTTTGGGCGTACAGTGATGTTCCATACATTCTTGGATATCACGCAATAGGGTTCACGGTAACTCTCTGCGCTTTGAGCCAATCATCACAAGATCGAGTGATCTGCACCGACCTGTATACATTCAACGTCTCATCACCGTCCGATCGAATCAAGGCATTGGTTCCTTGTTACCGTCTCGCTTCCCTTTTACCATTGCTTGCGGATCGGTGCACTACGAGGCCTTTATGCTACAACGACTTTGAGAGAGCCGATCATGGAGAATATGTGACAGAAGTAACGCCTCACACGGTGACTAAGTACTACTCAAGCAAGAGAAAATGGATGAAAGTGAAAGGAATCTACGATTTCCTCGACGAAAGAGTTCCACACGCGGAGCATTTGGATAGGGCATGCGAGAAAGATCTGTCGTTGAGTTTTAAGCCACGTGGAATCAGAGTTAAACCACAAAGCGTTGACCAGCTCATTGACTCGCTGATGTGTGTGACTAAAGCGCTCGTTGCCCTTCACGACCTTTCGTTCATGCATCGTGACATGGGATGGGATAATGTAATGAGAAGCACGGCGACGAGCACAACAACAACTGACACGGATTGGTTCGTTTGCGGGTTCGACGCGGCTGTTGAGGCACCGCAGCTTAACCCCTACCGTCCTGTAGCTAAGGCAGTTGAGGAGAAGGAAGAGGAGCGTGGGAGACACGCACCGGAGATGGAGAGGGGATTGCATGCGGTGAAAGTGGATGTGTGGGGAGTGGGTTATATGATAAAGACGTGTGGATTAAGTGATGTGCCAAAGATGTTGAGAGAACTTCAAGGGAAGTGTTTGGAACCGAACCAAGAGAACCGACCAACCGCAGCTGATTGCTTTCACCACCTTCTCCAGGTTCAATCTGCCAGTACATCGTCATATTAGTCTACTTTTTCTTTTTTTTATTACTTTTCTTGTTTTTTTTGAAGCAGTCTAGTGGTTTTAAAACCATATGTTTAGTTTCACATCTGAATGTTCGAGTCACAAGTGACATAGAGTGTTTGGCCATCAGGTTAGTCAATCTTAGTCAATCTGATTACCCTTCGGTAGCAACGTTTTAGTTTCAAATATTTTGGGCGTAAGTGAGTTGTATTGAGCAGCGGATAATAATTGTTATATATTCGTTGGAGATAATTTTACGCATGAAATGAATAAAAAAATATGCAATTGTAGACTTGTAGTAAACTTCTTAAATTATTGTCCAATTTTCATAATTTATACGTAGTAGCAAAATATTGACGTTGAAATATAATATTTTTAAAACTGTATGACTGATGAGAAGTGAGAAGTGAGTTTGTCGAGAGAAACAGACATTGGGCTAAACAAAATGGCGGCTGTTTTCTATCATCTAATGGCAGCTTATATATCTCTCTGACTCTCCCTCAAATCACCTGCGCCACACTTGACCTATATTTTCTGCCCTGCAATATTTTCTGCTCAGGGTTTTATTATTCTATTGTATTGTTTTGTTTTTTGCTGTCAGATCTTTTAAAATATTTTGGAATCTCATATATCACCATTTTTGTTAGATTTTCAAAATTATATTTAAACATAAATGGAATGGAAGACACAATTTGAAGCTATGACTTTCTAGGGGTTATAAATATGCAATATTTATTGTTTAAACTTTTCTTTTTTTTACTATATGTTTTAATCATTTACAAATAGTTCTGTGTTGTTTTTTTATAATCAGTCTATTTCGCGTAGTTTTATTTTAAGATTTTTCGCACGAATTAAAATAGAAATATAATATGATTATTATTTTTTGACGATTTTTTTTATATAGTTTTTTCATGTATCTATAATAATTGATTTTTTTGTTATTTTCCAACTTTTTACTTTCCCACTTTTTAGTATAATTTTTTTTTTACTAAAATCAATTTTGAAGAGAACTAAAATAGGGAATATCTCACAATCTCACATAAATTATGGAAGAATTTTGTTTATATTTATTTTTAAAACAAGCTATTTGAAGATAGAATAAATTGAAATAGGTTCAAAGAATTTTTTTTTCCGATAAAAGTTAAGTTCACTGATAATGAAATAAGAGTTTCAAAGATTATTGGTGAGTTTCAAAGATTATTGGTGTAAGTACTTTATTTTAAAAGCTATCACAAAATTGCAAATAATAAAAAAAAAAATCAAAAGCTACTGCTGTAAGTATTTTATGGCTCCAATGATATACTGATAATTGGAGACTTGTGTTAGTGGTTATAGCGGTTGGTATCAATCATACAAAAAGTTTTATACCATTCCTAATTGCTCGAAATTACAGAACTTTAAAATCTGTTTTCCGTAAGCGTTTACGGTTGAGAGTGATTGTGATTAACAATTAAAAAGTAAAGAATGATTGAATTAATTTAAAAATTTCAGAATTCATGTGGACAAAAGATATCACATGTTATTTCAACAGGTAAATGTGGAGAAACAAACAAAATCAAAATCCACAAAAATACTTCTAAGTGGTATTCAAGAGTATTAACAAACAATTTGGAAGTGATTTGTGTTGGAACCAAGCCAAAAATAAAACTTATTTGGATCCACTAAAGAAATGTCATCATAATTATAAAACAATTGTGACACCCTCCGTTTCAAGAACATGCATAGAGCTTTAAAAGAATTGATTTGACCATTTATATCATCAAAGTGTACTTATCTTTTCGATCAAGGGTATTGAGAGAACTCTAGAGTTAAGCGTGCTTATGCTATAGTAGTTTCAGGATGATTGACTTTCCGGAAAGTTATTATCTAAACTGTGCAAGTGAGGTCCAAACACATGGAAAGATCATGTGGTGATTTATAGAAATGGTAAAAAATCTTTAAAGTCTCTCGGATTTAGCTAACCGGCTGTTGAATATGGATGAGCCCACAAGCCTAGTGAGAGGACGTATAGCCCATTATTAAGGTGGGCACATGGATCAGGAGTGGACATGAAATCTACTCAGAAGTGGCGGTCAGAGTGTTACAACAATCTAGAAAATCTATGATAGCAAGCTTGTGTTTCGCCATTTGTCATATTACTTAGTTTTGATGCAATTTTGGGTGATAAACCAAATGCATAAATGTAATAAGTATTTAACTACAAAATTTATTTAATTATTTAATAATTATTGTAGTACTTTTTAATGAATTTTAATTATTAATTAAATTTAATGCCGGATTTCTTCGTCCTATCGGTCGGCGTCAACCGAGTAAGTTTTTCAAAATGGTCGACCGTGAGTCAGTTGTCCGCCATCTCAGCCAGAATAGAAAGGCCGACCGTGTTTCGGAACGTAGCCGGAGCAAATTGGGAAATTGCCGCCTTACGATTAGCGAAGTATGACATCAAGAAGAAAGGAAGAGGAAAGGTAACCCCACACTCGGCAAAAAGTTTCTCTGAGAGACAGATGAAATCTTCAAGGGCATCCCAGGGCTGATTGTTCCACTCCGGGGCGATAATGGCGGGCTGAGCTTACAATTTACCAAGCCTGACCGCTTTCAAAGCCAACTCAAGTTTGGAGGAGGATTTAGGAACGTGGGAGAGGATATGTCTTTTGGCCCCCGGAAGATCGGCAATAACCAGGAGAGACCCGCGAACAACAATACGATCCGCTGGAACGTCGACGTCCTCCAAATTTTCATCGATAAGAGAAGGCACTTTGCAAGGAAGACGAGACGAGCTAGTAGTAGCCGTGCTGGAAAATATGCGATGTTGGAGCTCAGATAACTTAGCCGCGTCGGAACCGGAAGACGAATCTGATGAGAGATGACTCAACACCGGAGATCTCGCCTTGTGACGACCAGATCTAGCCGAATCATCAGAGTCAGGTGAAGTGGTTCGGCGAAGGTGGCTCGCCGCAGAATCAGGCGAAGTGGACCGGGGAGAATCCATGGAAAAGTTATAAAAAAATGAAAAGTAGACGATTAAAAGACAATAGAAGAAATACCTGAAGTGATGAGAGCAGAGAAAAACAACTCGGAGATGAAGTGAGAAAAGTGGAGAAGAAGTGGGGTATTTATAAGGAGAAAGGAGGAGTTCCCGGGGTATCATCATTACGGAATTAGGTGTTATGCGGTGTTAGAGTTTCTGAACTTCACGCGCCATAGGGTCGACGCATGACGATTTGACAGCATCCTTCGAAAACCGAGATATCCCACGCGCGATTCTTCACTTTCTCAAATTTTTCCAACGAAAGACTTTTCGAATGCTCATCACTTGTCTGTTCTGGGATTGTCTCGTCGATTAACACCAGCCAAACGCTAATAAGTTTAAAATAATGGCGACCGACAAATCGAAGCTCGCAAAACGATCGGCGGACAATCGGACGACATGAAAAAGCTCTCCGCAAAGCTACGAACTGAAGATGGGGGGAATACTGTTAGGGGTGGATCTTCACTCCTACACTACGCCCAGCCCAATAAGGATTCACGAAGGCTTGGAAAGGCATCAGATTGGCGGTCGGGGTATTTTGGTATTTTCGATAGATGAACCGACACGACGTCCTATAAATATCAGCGTACGACATCTGGATAGAAGAGGTTCAGAAAAACAATGAGTAATTAGTGGATACCTCAACTAGCGCAAAAGTCGACAAGCCGTTTAGCTCGTCCTTTTTCTCTTTGTGAATTTACTCTCGTAGCTCTTTCACTTGTCTAGTCGTACTTTATAGTTCGTCTTGTACGAGTTTTGACACTGAATCAATAAAGAAACTTTCGATACTTTACCCTCCAAATCAAATCTCTAATTGTAATCGATCTAGGCATCATCAAGAAAGTTGACCAAAATAAAGCAACAAAAGAAAAAGAAATTGAAAGAGAAATTCTTGATTTACAATTTTTATGATCTACTCAACATATTTACTAATATGTAATATCTAAAACGCTAATATTAAAAGAAAATAGTATAAATATATATAACCAATTAATTAATTAGTAGGATATAATATATAAATAATCAACTTCAATTCATAATTTAAGAGAAAACTAACAGTTATGTGTAGTATAAAATATATATTTTTAATTGGTTGGCAAACAAAGTTTGACCCTTTTTGATAGGTAATGTCATAGTTACAAAAACACTTCAAATGTAAAAGGTTTAGGGTCTTAATTTTAAACATAGGATAATCATTGGAAATATTTTTTCTAAACGATTAGATGGACACAATTTTTAATTTAAAACAAAAATATGTATTGTATGGACAAATTCCCTAGCTATACATACTGCTTATTTATACGGCCAAGTTTTTATTTCCGCCATAGTGGGAGTTCGAGTAGTGTCCACTTTCTTAAACACTGAATTTTAACCAAGAATAACCATGGTTGACCAATCTAAGAGAATATAGCAAAAGTGTTTTTCTTATACCGCCAAAAACTAAAAGAACTCATAATAATTTACTTTGATTTCATTTTAATCTTTAACCTAATAACAAATTTATATAAATCAAGGACGACGACTTGAACTAATGAGTCGTTGTGAGAGCTCCGCTCTTCTCATATCATGACGAGCGTTGTGAGAATCCTTATTTTATTTTTATTAGTAACTTCAACAGTTCCTATATGTGTATAGTTTTCTTTTCTAGTTACTAAAAATTAAGAATCTAGATCCGATCCATACATTCTCTTAGGCTTGAGTTAGTGACATGTGTCTGATTACTATGAACATCTTTGCTCCACTACCGTCCATCAGAGGATTCCCTACTTACACACACGTAATAAGAGACGCAGAGTGTCTAGCTTTCATCTCTGGATGAGTGGAGTAATGAGCATAGTAAATTGCGCGGACCAAACAATTTAGTTCATTATTAATGTGGAAAAGAATAAAGTGTCACGCACATACGTACCAAAAGAGAGTTATATTGATGTCGTTAGAGATCTACATACGATTCATGCATGAAGGGGGTGTAGAAACTAGTAAGAGAGATGGCATCAATCAGATATAATATTACAAATAGATTTGAATATCATGGAAAAGAAACATGAAAATCGAAAGAAAACAAATCTACAAGAAGAAGAAGAAGCAGAGAGAGATTGGACAACTAAATGTGCATATGAAGCAATATCCCAAACGTTGTCGTTTTGCTTGGCCGAGAGAGATCTGTTCTTTTGTTTTTATCCTTGCTCTAAAATAATAATTAGAGGAAAACAATATAATTAAGAGTGAGGAAGAGAAAGAGAACAAAAGAGATGCACGTGATGCGAGGGTGTTTTGGATTTTGATTAGAGCTGTTCTTTCGTCTTGTTGCTTACAGGCTTCTCTTCGTCTTTATTATCAACAACTATGTAATTAAAATCTTTCATTTTTCTTAGATTCATGTAAGCTAAGCTTTTAAAAAAAAAAAAAAGTTTCCATTTTATAATTGTATATATACAAGTTTTGTTTGCACCGTAAGTTTAATTTGGACGTTAGTTAGCTAGATTTTAATTGTATTATAATATGTATATATGGAATTTATATGCTCATCACAAGTTTATATATATGTTGCGTTGATGTGAGACTATCAACTATATCTAACCATGTTTCTTTTGTTTCTGGTTAATTTAACAAAGTTAATTCAACTATACCTACTTAATATACAGAATATATATTGTTTAATCTCCACAAATGACAAAAGTTTACTCAAAAAGGTATATAAGCATTTTTGTGTGAAGTAACTTAAGTCGTGTTGCAAAGGACAGAAGTTAGGGTGAACAAATACGGTTGAACCGTAACGGTTCAAAAGGGGCGATATAACTTTTTACCGAGGTAAATAACAGGGTGTTTATATATATAAGCATTTTTTTGTTCCACACATCTCGTATCAATTATTTTAGTCGTTTGATTCCCACGATCGGACAAAAAGTTTAATGTTCCTAAAATGTTTTCGAAATTTAAAATCTGGTTAAAAACGTACGTGAATAAAATATAATAGGAAAATAAACTCAAAAATGAGTTGTAAATTGTGCAAGAAAACACATACAAGTGTCTGCTACATGTATATCTAGCGTGCCAAACAGGTAAGATTCAAAGGATGATGAGCATTATTAGGGTTTTTGGTTCTTATGTTTGCAAGAAACAGAACATTCTTGGGTAGGTTTTGGTGGCCCATGTGTTTTGTTTTCTTATGATGACTCTTACTACACTACATGTTGTTGATGTATATGATGCACGAATTTTATGTCTTTAATCTTGAGTTACTGGTTAATGACACTTGATGTGTACTTTGTTCTTGGATTTTTCTTACTCTCTTTGTCAATTTCCTCCAATCAAATCCACTCCGAAATATTATGACACGTAGATAGGACTGACTGAACAAGTTCTGTCTCGTTCCCCTCTGATTTGGTGATAAACTATGTATGATTCAATCAAAATCCCCTCTTGCGGAAGTTAACCATTAAAATTATAGTTCCAAATGAAAATAAATATTTATTAGCTTTATGATTGTAAAAAATAACCGGAATATTTGAAATTATAATTTAGTAATAGCTTTATGTTATATTTCTGCCTCTTTATTTTTTTTTTTTTAGAATATTAAACACATTTGAAACATGACTTTAGTTGCGAAAATTTTTGTTCCGAATTTCAAATGGAAATAACATATAAGTATCGATCATGAAACCCCGTTTTTACCACACCCTCCCACGTATTCATTTTAACGAGCATTCATATGATATGCCATGGTCTAAAATTTGAAACAATATAAAAACGTTATAAACTTCGAAATCCAATTTAATGGATTTACACCATGAGAACAAAGGACACAAATTAAAGTAACCAAAACGAAAAAGACAAAAAAGATTGAGATAGGAGTTTGGTTTCTTAGATGGGATTTTTGTTGGTCCTAATGACCCAATTTGAAAAGGAATCGAGAGTATTCACATCTGCTCTATAATGTTTTTGAGTAAACTCAAGGAACATAGACCAAGTGAAGTCAGGGTATTTTCTTGTTTTCATCTTCTCCAAGATCTCACTTGGTGGTCTCACCACTTTGTCTTTCTTCGGACACAAGAAAAACGCCATTGATTTCCTCGCGCATTCTCTATTCACAACCGCTCTATGCAAACAACTCTTGAATATCCCGTTCGATAGAGCCTACAAAACCACAATTAATTATGATCAATCATTTGTGTATTTGAGTAACCATAATGTATATTACTATTTATATTGGTTATCTATTAATTACCATGAAAGTGTCACCGATATTGACAACGAAAGCCTTGGGATTGGGGAGAATGGACCGCCATTGATTGTCAACAAAGACTTGAAGGCCATTGACTTGGTCTTGGTGAAGGATTGTCAAAGAGCTTGGATCACAATGAGGTCCTGTACCTAACGTGAGATCTGGTGTCTGGCATGGAGGATAATGATTTAGCCTCATTATCGAATCATTCTCTTCGAAAAATCCTCGGAAATAGTCTCGGTTTACGCCTAAACTTAGCCCCAGTAGCTCCATGATCTTGAGTGATAGAGAACTCATTGCTTCGCAGTAGTCTTGATACACCTTCCTGTGAACAAAACCGGGAAAATCATTAGCTAGACCGGTCAAATTATTTCCGGTATGATAAAAACGGTTTATTTTAAGCAAGATTAGAAAACAGAGAAAGCAAGGGTTTGCTCTGTTTCTGTTTTGTGGTTCTTGTTATGTATAAAAGACACGTACCCAAAGTGTTCGAACTCTTGTCCTAATGTATCGGAGAAGTAATTTTGAACGGTTCTCGAGCAAATATTCTCGTTGGAGAATCGGAAAGAGAGAGTCTCCTTCCACGGGAGCTTGGTGGAGAATCTTCCGGTGAAGCTACTTGCGTAGCCACAGCTCTCACCGGGTTTTCTCTGAGCTCTCTGTTTTCCGGCGAGAGGCATCTCGAAGAAACGTTCCATCAAACGTTGAGCTTCGGATATGAGTGACTCGCTGACGCCATGATTGACGACGAGGAAGAAGCCGTGTTTAGTGCAAGCTTCTGCGATGAGTCTAGAAGCTTCGAGAGTAGAGTCTTGGCTTGAGAGATCGATGAAAGGGACGTTGAGCTCGGGGATATCAATGGAAGGCTTCTCTTCGTCTGGCCAAATGAATTGGTTTGGGATTTGGTTTTGAAGGTTAAGAAGAGAAGGGTTAAAGATTAGTGGAGGAGTTTGGTCGTTTTCAAGATCTTGTTTTGGTTCGTGTTCTTTCTCTGCCGGAGATGTTGTTGTTGTTGTGCAAAGTATCGCCATTTCTTTTCTTTTTTTTTTCTTGGAGAGTTTTTGGGTTTTTTGTTTTGTCTTGTTCAAAGTGAGTGTTGTTGAGGAGATGGGGGAACAAATTAAGGGTCCTTTAAGTCTTTATATAAGCAAGCTTCAAGTCATGTTAGTGTACATTTGTTTGGTTTATTTTTTTTATATCTTTCTTATAATAATTGTTTTTTTTGTTCTTTCATATATTTTGTTTTGAAGGGCTTTGCCACATGGGATTTCATACTAATCTCTTTATAAGGTGAATATAATAGTAGTGTAAAAAAAAAAAATTGCGTATATGGAACAAAATGTTTTGGTCTTTAATCAAAAGGACAAAAAGAACTAGACGACAATTAAATCCTAACTTAAATGTGTATTTGTTTCATGTGCTTGGTATTCATGCATGTTGGATTCAATCTTGATCTTATAATATACATTCTTATCGGAATCTTGCAATCATTTCATGTAGATATTGTAATCAAAATAGTTACATGTGTGTATCTAGACTATACCACAAAAGTTTTAGAATGTATAAGCATAAGACCTTAATAATTATTTTTAAAAACAATAACTTATCGTCTATGACATCCTAAAAATTTCCTTTATGTACATTCTACAATGTAATACTAACTGAACTTTTTATGATCAAACATTTAATTCACTTTAAAAGAAAAATCGTATTTGACCACTCTAGATGTCAAAAAGACAGGTACATCCTATTAGAATCAAATTTGGCTTCGGTCCAAGAAACAAATTGCCATGTAGATAGGGACTAATTGGGTATTAAAATCACATCAAAACATATAAACATATTGTTTATAAGCAAGCAAAATTTATGAAATCAATGGACACTTTTGTTGGTGTCTGTTTTTATAGTTGGCAGGAAGAAGAGGGTTCCCGAGGTTATGTTTTGGCTGTATTAGGAGAAGTGTTGGTTCCATTTACTTATTTACTTTTTCTCGTCTTACATAGTTTTTGAATATATTATAATTATTTTTTTACTTTAGTTTTCTTGGTTTGTTTGTCGAGTTTTTATTGGATGTCAAAGAGAAAATGAAATAGGAGAAAAGCAGACTTTGGATCCAAAGTTCCAAACACAAGTAATAACTTTGGGCTGCTCTTATTACACTTAAATGGTAAGATATGGGGTCGATCTTGCAAACCCCACAACCTGCAGGATCTCTTGTAATTATGCCCAAATCATTCATGGTTGGTTCGACCAATTACGACTTTGAAAAAGTTCGTAGATTCGTTATGTTAGTGACACTTTATCATTTACTCGCATTTATGTTCGTAACTAATTCCTAACTTTTCATCAAAATTGAAAGATTTATAAGGGTAAAACAAATACAATATGTTTTTTTTTTTTGACAAACAAATACAGTATGTTATAATCGTCACTTTTTCACTTTTATAATACACCTAGTGTCTTTTCCAGTTTATGATACAAATACATTCAAAGATCATCACCTTCTAGCCTTTTCATATTACTATAAGATGAAATTTCTAATCTTCTCGGACATTAATGATATCAAACAAAAATTTGAAACCATATATATGCATTTGTTTCTTAATTTTTTTCCTATGATAATATTGAAAGTAACTGAAAATCTGTATTTAAAAAGCATATATATATTTTTAACTAAACCGAGCTGAAACCAAATCGATCTGAATCGAGGAAGTGTGTTTATTTGCTTTATTTTTGTCAATACTAAAATTATACAAGAAGTGTTTCTTCAAATATATAAATAAAAACACTACAAGAAGAAAATGGAATGTAGAAGTGTGAGAAAGGCAGGATCAGTAGACTATTTTCTTCACACGTGTGTTTATTTGTCCAAACTTGAAACTAATAGGACATGGAAAAGGACAAAGAGGAGAAGAAATGTTGGGTGAAGAGAAGTAGGTGGTGGGGACAATAGGTACAAAGGCCCCAAGCAGAAGAGAAGTGAGTAGAACTGTAGAAGTGTATAAGATGGTACGCATGATTTCTCTCTTTGCTTCTAAGTTCTAACTGTTCCAAATAGCCCAAATTCAAAACTCCCCATTGGCCACTTCCCTGTTCCTCTCACTCTCTTCTATTAAAACATTCCTCAAAATATGACTCTTTTTTTTTTTCTTATTGGGGAAAAAAAAACTCAAAACATGAATCTTGGTTTGGAAAATTAGTGGGTAAAAAGGTCTATATCCTAGTTCCTTTTAAAGAAGTAGGAAATTTGGTGAAACCATTGAATCTCTAAATGTTTAGCTTGACCATTTAGAAATTAAATTGATTATTGTAAATCCTAAATTTGGGTTAAAGAAGAAAAAATACAATTTTTATTCAAAAGAATTATTAAGATCTGCGTATGTACTCAGCTATAAATATATATATATATAATTTTATTTAAAATATTTGAATCTTAAAACCGGATTTGAATTTCACAAACTCTATTTTGTAATACAATTTAACTAAATATTTCATCATAATAAGAGAGCTAAATATTTTTTATTAAAATAATATGTGTATCATTTAAAATATTTATATCTTGGTTAATATTAAAACATTTAAAATTTGACAAAACATAACTAGTGAAAAAAAATAGGAAAAGTTCATCTTTTCAAAATTAACATTGTCTTAGATCGTTCTTTTTGATATTTTTAATCTTGTAGACAATAATTTTACCTCATGTCATACTTACTCATTATAAATGCGTTAAAAATTTATAACATATCTTATCTTATTATATAAATCTTGGTTCTCAAAGTTAGTATATCACCAGATCATGACACATGTTAATTTTAACGATCAGAGTTCAAAGTTAAAAACTCAACAGATCGTGACATGTGTCAGTTTTAACGATTAAATATCATAATTAGTAACTCATCAGATCGTGACACGTGTCAATTTTAACGATCAGAAATCACATATCAAAGTTAGTAACTCATCAGATCATAACATGTGTCAATTTTAACGATCAGAAATCACAGTTTTCAAGCTTGGTAAAACGATGCATAAGATAATTGTAATCTTATTATATTAAAAAAAACTTAATTCTAAAAAGAAAAGGATTGTAAATACACCCCTCTATATAAGCAAAAAGATGATGATATTTTTTCACCAAACAAAATAAATTTGACTAGCTTTGTTTTTCTTGGTAAAATTTTTATCTTTGTTTTTTATTAACCTTTTGTTTGACACATCATTGTTCTCGTACAAGTCTCGAAGGCAATTGTTTTGTTGTCTAATCGAAGCAACTATATAAAAAGATTCCTAGATATTACCGCGTGTTTTCATCGTCATTTCTTTGAATTTTGTTTCGTTTCTCAAATTCATAATGCATACTACACAATCTTTGACTTTTAAGTGTCAACAAAGTTTCTTATGCATAATAACTAAGGTTTTTGGGATTAACAAATTTCTCACGGAATTATTATTATTTCTATTAATTTGCAGGACATGTAGCATAAAAAAAAAAAAAGATTAATACACAAATGCAAAATAACAACGGAGATTATATAACACTAGATCAACTAAACAAAAAATTTTCTTATCGTCAAACGATAATACGTCTAACAAGAAAGTGGGAAGCAAGAAATTTTTGAGAAAACAATGAGCTCATTGGAATAAATTTTCTCATAATATAGAAAAGGGATTAAGGAAAATATACAGAAATTATTAATTCTAAAATATGTAAATACTCACTTCTATATAAACATAGATCGTCTCATATTATTCATCTAATAAAATAATTTATTCAGAAATATTGCTTTCAACTTTGTTCTATTGGTCAAACTTTTTTAATGGGAAGACAAATTTTCCTTATTTTTTTAAACCAAAATATACTCGCACTTTATACTTTTTAAGTTTGGAAGAGGTAAGATTAATATGTTGACCCAAAAAAATATGGAAGATTAATATATGCATCTTCTTTTTCTTATACAGTATTTTAAAATTTATTGTAGTAGTTTTAGATTATTTTATTTAATTTATATTTTCATCTTTTGAATTATTTGAGATTCATATATTAATGTGCTTATAATTTTCTATTATTTCATTAATTATGTCAAATTATTTTTTCTCTAATTTCTCAACCTTGATTGGTTGGTCATAGACCATTTTTTTGTGTAAACATAAACGTTACCATTCGTTCAATCTCATAAAGAGGAGAAAGTCATCAACCTAATGGTTGGATAAAATAGGCTAATCAAACACAAACCTACAACAAACATAGATAGATTGGAAAAATATAAATCGTTGCTGATAGATCCATACGAGATTGAAAACAGAGGCTACATCATATGTGTTAAAGATACTTCTATGAATACATTGGAAAATTTAACATTAATTACTATCAAAAGATTTTGTGACGTTAGAAAAGGGTCTTTAGTTTCATTGGTTGCTGGAGCAAGTCACTTTGAGATAGCTAAAAGACGTGAACATGTTCTCTCCACACAGGAGGAGGGCAGAGCCGAGATTCTCTCTATGGAGGATGATGTTTGATGCAAGGTTATCTCCCCAAAGGAGGAAGGTGGGAGAGGTTGGACGCAAGGTTATCTCTCCAAGGGAGGAAGGCGGAGCGAAGGTTCTCTCCATGGTGGAGGAGGTTGGCGTAAGGTTCTCTCCATAAGAGAGGAGGACAGAACGAGGTTCTCTCTATGGTTAGTCATACGCTATTGTGATGTAATTTATTTTTATTTAAAATGTTTTTTGAGCCAACAATTTTAGTGACTAAAGAAACTATGCAAAAATGAAAGTGAAGAGACATATTATAGTTGACTTAATTTGTTCATATAGACATTTTCTAGACGGTGGTAAATAATATATTTGTAACATAAAATATACCTATGTTTAAAAAATACACTTTTAATGGTAACATACATAAAAGATTTGTATATGGATATAATTCAGTGTATTCTAGCAATTTTTTTTCATAAATAATATACAATAAATTTTAATATATTTTTATTAAATTTTATTTTATTTACAAAACTTTAAATCTGCATATCGGACTAGTACTTATCTATTATATAAAATTTGGTTTTATAATGTTAATAGCTCACATGATTTTGGTTTTATAATGTTAATAGCTCACATGATGTGTTACATATATATATATATATATATATCAATTAGATTGTCAACACATAAAAAAAAATTAACATGATGCCAGTCTGAGAAAATCAATATGTTTAATTTTGATTAGAAAGCAAGAACTAAATCTGATTTGATTTGTATCTACAACATCTTAATTTTTTTTTGGTCCAGTGATTTAACAGATGGACTAAGAAGCTTAACTGTTTGACCAATGGTCGTCTAATCGGTTGAATCAGTCTTTCGGGACTATTTACTTTCTCATGCCAAAATTTCGATATATTTATCATGAAATGGATTTCAAGAAAGAAAAGAAAAATAAATCAGAAAGAGTGACAGATATATATATACTATCATATATGGACATAAAGAAGTTATTTGCACAAAAAAAAAAAAGGATATAAAGAAGTTTCTGTTTTCTTGATATAAAGTACAGACATGAGATATTTATTGGTTCAATCTCAAAATAGAAACTTCAGTCACAACATCTATCGCACATGGCCTTGTCCAACCAATTAAATCATTTATTTTAAATGTATCAAAACTAAAGCACTTAATTCGTTTTATTAGAAGGGCTTTATTAATATCCGCTGTAATTCCTTTTTATAGATATTGTTACATAAATTTTTTACACCGAATAAAATTATGATCAGTTTTTTTCTAGTATCATTTGCATAATAGTAATTTTCAACCGAATTAAGTCATATTCAACAGTTTTTCCAACACCAGCTAACACGAATATTATCAGACCAATAGATAATTTTCTATTTATTATACCATTATTCATAATTATTTGATGATAATTTCAGTTTTAGTCATAATTATATGGCTTAATTTTTCCCGAATTCACCAAAACGAATGCATGATCCAGATAAACACCACTAAAATTAAAAGTTTGTCGGATTCAAGAATTAAGCCACAAATTCATCAATTAAACCAATTTATCCAAAATCTTCATAAAATACCCAAATGTGTTGTTTTTACGTCTCTCCTCATTTTCGGAAAATTTCTTTCCAGTATATCTACATGGACGATTTTACCTTCAACGCATACACGGTAAACTATTTTACTGGCGATTTACATTTGAAAACTTTTCTTCGCAACACATAGACAATTCTACTAACACTAATACTATATCTATAGTAAAAACTTGTATTTATAATAAACGAGACCGCAGAGATTCTACTTAAACCGAAATGGAAACTCGGAGACATTTATTTCAATAATACAAAACTTTATTCACTAGGGATCGAACCTTTTATTGTCTCAATTGTATTGATGTAGATTAGAATTCATGAAAAAAACTGTTAAAGAGTATATATATTGTACAAACAAATTATAATAATATCACGCCACAAATATAGGCATCATCACTAAGACGAGAGCAGCTTGCCTTAATAGATTCCGGTTACTTTGAAGAGATACGCTGTACACACAACTGACACGTTCATCAGTGAGAAATTAGTTCCCATAAGTAGTGAAATAATGTTTCTTCTCATATCCAAAGGAAATCTTTAGGTAACTGTAGAATGTGGATACTGATAAGTGATAACGATTCATCCACCAATAATGTCAACTACATAGTGCGACAATAAGACAAGATGCACGTTGGTTACAAAGGTTGTAGTGGTACCTTGTCTCAATTCGCTATCTCTTGAACACCTCTTCAACACAAAGTCACTTTCTCTCATAATTCTAGAGCCATCACTAAAATTATTTAATATTTATAATATATAGAATCAAAAAAAATAAAGAAATGTTGCAACTTCTTGTATACTGAATAGAAAAAATCAAGACCATATACACCCAAAATTCAATAAAAAAAAAAAAAAAACAATTGACCAAGAAAAGTAAAAATAGAATAAAAAGTTTGATTGGCTCGTTGTAAGCCATCAAAATGGCAATCACAAAGATGATATGAAAGTGGCAAGTTAGTACAACTTTTGCTACACCGTTAAAAAAGTTTGATCGTTGCCAACCGAAATCAAAGTCCTTTTGAAATTTGTTTGAACAACTTAGGATCTTAAATTGAAAGTTCACAATTCGAGTTAGTGAAGAGGCAAGCAGTATTGTTAACATACAACCACCATACCATCCTAATTAAGTTGGTTAAGTCGTTCAAAATTATGTAATTCAAAAGCATGCTACGCTTTTTCGATTCTTCAATTCCTAAAATGATTTTTTTTTTTTTTAAGTGTAATAGAAATTACCAAAGGGAATAGTCAAAATTATGGTTAATGAGTACTAAATAAATAGTGACAAGAAGTCATCTAATCCCTTACGTACCCATCTTATTATGACCAAATACTGTAAATTGTAAAACATCAAATGAGATAAGTTAAAAAAAAAAAAAAATAGTGAAAATTAAATTTGAGGTGACGCATATTAATCAACAACGAAAACAAAACAAGTACCAAAATTCACTAGTACTGAATCCTGACAAATAAAAAGACATCCAAAGTTTTTAGGGTCCATCGATTCTATTACAGAATACCAAACTCAAGAAAAGTCATACAAATAAGTATCTGAAAAAAAGTATTATCAATTTAGAATAAATGGTGTTACGATTCTGGTTAGGTACGGTAAGGCAGGTGTTAGTGATGTCAATGCAACACTTGTTACGTTCATATTTGGGTGGAGATATATCTGTACATTTTCTATTTTTGGAATTCAAACCGAAATGATTATAAGAATATTGACGTAAATAGGAAAAAAAAACGTAGCAACCCAAAAAAAAAGACAAAATGATGTAAAGTTAGAGATAAAAGAGAGGTCAAAAGCGACCATTATATTTTACTTTCCATATACGAACCAAAAAAAACAAGACCTGAAGAAAAAATTAGAGTTAGGAAAAAAAGAAGAAAGAAAAAAACCCCATAAAAAGTATTGTTGTCTTGTCACTTAGCGTCTCTACTTTATAAACCACTAAAATAGATTCCCTACCTTCACTAAACGATGAAAAAAACCTGCTTTTGACATGACAATCTCACTATCAAACTATAACTTCTCCTACTCTTATCACACACAACAGGAAATTGCAGGTAAGTGTTTGATATCTCCAAAACAGATAACTAACAAACAAACAAACTAAAGGACCTACTTCTTCACTTGTGTTCCGTACTCCGAAAAAACTCAAATGTTCTATTGACCAGACAGACCTTACACAAGAGATGCATGATGCACCACACGAATGTATCAGAAACCGAGCTAACCCGTTAAACCCGAGGGAGAACAGAGTGATCAGGTCATGGAAAAAAAAATGGGATTACCAAAAGAGATAAAGAAGGCGGGGAACAAAGGGGGATATGTGCTTAATAGAGTTTTTTATCTTTCTAATTTCAAAAAGGATAGATGAAGTAACAAATGCTGGACCCTAGGAATGGACTACGTTTCGACATCGGATTTGTCAGTCACATTAGGACACACAACACAGTTCCTCTTCCATTCTCTTGTTTATCCACTTTTAAAAAGATTACCTTCTTTTTTTTTTCTTTCTCTCCTGTGGCATTATTGAGTGGAGAGAGATTGAGAGTACTTAACTGATGACACTAGACAATCAGGGAGCAGATATGATCTCCAATAGATCTGTGTTTCTTGATTCCCCTAGAAAAAGACATGACTTTATCACTAATAACGCCAAAAGCATGTCCCTCACTGTTTAGGATATTAGAATGTGACCCAGGCGATTGAGCGCATAACAGAAAATGATATAGACAGGATCATAAAATTAACAAGGAAATATCTTTATTTACCAAGAATCTCTGTAAATATATTGAGGGGGGAAAAAACCTAGGCATGTCCATTAACCTATATACAAAACAACAGACTACTTGCAAACACATGTTGTTAGGTCATGGCGAGTACGTGCTTCACAATCCTGGTCAGCAAACCAATCACATTGAATATACTGGAGTGGAAGAGTTCTAGTTTCTTCCCTTACCTATTTTCTTTTTTTCTTTCTAGATTCCAAACAAAAATAACTAAGAAAAATGATATTGGGGTGTGTGTGTATAGTGGAAGTCTTACTTGTACAGCAAATGGACTGGTCTTTGAAGGGCCATTGGGAGATAGTCTCTATCATTGAAACTTGTCAGCTAAAGGACCCTGTAAATACATCGACTAAAAAAACAAGTACAGCTAATCTTTGCTTTCTTATCTACTTGTGTCCCTGCAACTGAATATTCACTTGGTCTACTCCGAAGAAAAAGACACACCAACCAAGAATAGGGAAGAGATAACAATTGAATTCACGAGTCCAATAATAAGCAGCATAAGAGACAACTTTTTTCATCATATAGGTACATGACTGTGCATATAGTATCCAGTAAGGTAGTCTAGGGCCTAGGCGATACAAGAAAATAGAATACTTTCATTGGCATACCAGATATCTTACACTAAGCATTCTTTTCTACGACATAGTCTCTATCTTATATAGCCCATGATCATCGGAGATCATGACTCCACAGGTGAAGGAAAATATATCCTTTTATTTATGTCGAAAGACGTATATAGTTATACATGTTACACAGATAAGCATTTCATCGCTCTGGAATTTTTAAATAAACATCGCTCTGGAATTTCTAACGTCACGAATCCAACTTGCCTTTCAAAAAAGACCATGTGACACAGAATAGTTTTTTCTTCATGTAATGACTGTGGGCTTCTCCCTCCCTGTGAAGTCCTTCAGCTTTGATACAGACAATGCAAGATCTGTTACATAACAACCAGATCAATTATTACTACAGTCATGAACAAGAGATCTTTAAGTCTCCCGAAACAAAACAAGAACGAACCAATTAAAGGTTTTAGAGCTATTTGTGCATCCACATCATGCTTTGAAACATCTGGCTCAAATTGCTCAATGTATATTCGAACTGTAGCACCAGCTGAACCAGTTCCCTGGAACAAAAGAAAAAATTAATATAAATTAGGTCACTGTGTAGAGGCCAATGCGTTACATATGAAATTAAGAATTTGATTTCTTTTACTAGAATCTACAACTTACGGATAAACGAAATATGATTCTGGATCCATCCGTGAAAACAAACCGAACACCTTGCTTAGATGCAACACTTCCGTCAACCTAAACAGAAATATAGAGAATTATGCTCAGGATTTTAAAAATACAGGCATGGTTGAATCATCATCAACATTTTTTATTATCAGACTTACAGGGTCTGTGTATGAAAAGTCATCTGCAAACTGGATGACATAGTTTCCTGAGAGATGAAAATTGTTATGAACACTAAAAATAAGTTATTAAATACGGAGAAAGAAATGGACTGGGATGAACCTAACCATAACTTTCACCGGCCTTGCTCTTAGACACAATATCTCTAAGATACTCTATCATTTTATTGGCTCCTTCAGATTCACATTCCTGATCACACAGTCATAAGAAACTGAGGGGTTTCTACAGTAAAATGTAATATGTTACAAAAATCATACACAATCTTACTTCATAGTCATATCTGGAAAAGAAGTTCCTTCCATACGTCGCCCAATACTCTTTCACAACATCTGCAACAGACACCAACTTGTCCCCTGCTTTCTTGTCCTTGTTGCGATGAGCTAGGATCGAAAGCCACGCCAACACAGCCCTGTCATTTTTAAGGTTAAAGTCATCCTACGACGTAAAAGCAGAGTAAAATATCCACAGCTCTGGAATGGGATTGAATAAGCCATATACGTAGAAAGCTTCATGAAAATCAACTTCAGTAACAGCACACATAGATTATAAAGATTGAGTCAGGAACAACTTCAAATGACACCTTTGTCTTAGTAACGAATCTATAGCTAAATGATGAAGTAATTCATGGGTGATTCCAGCTATAGAAAATCAAAACTATTAGATGGTTCAGGTCAGTATTTAGGGAGTTTCACTCACCAGATTACCAGAGATCAAAGTGTCATAAACTTTTGAAAAAGCCATGATACAATGCAGAATAGATTTGAAACACCATTCACAAACTGATATGTGACGATAAAGTCATTAAGACGCCCACTATCATAGATACTGAAAACATTGCATGTCAATGGTTGGTTTATCGCATATTCATTCACCCAGTTGTTAATGAACATAATGTTCAAGGAAGAGAGTACCATATGCCATCCTTCTCACGGATGTGATCAGAACCTGTACCAAAGCTCTCTTCTCCACAGATTGACAATTTTCCAGCATCCATAAGATTTCCAAAAAATTTCCATCCGGTGGGAACCTAGAAAACACAAGTTAACTTGTCAAAAAATTTCTCCTGATATATCAGGTTGCAAATCTGGAAAATCCATAGGCTGACTAAAATGGTTGACCTCGAAGAAAGGAAGCTTCAACTTCTCGGCAACACGATCAAGAGCACCGCTTGTTGGCATTGAGCGTGCTAGCCCCTGAGCATAAAATCCATATCCATAAACTTTAAACAGCACTCTTCTAATAGAAAATAAAGAAAAGCAATTTATGCAAAGCAGTTCACACCTTAGGGCCAGAATGGAAATATGGGATTGCTTCTTGGGCATTGGCTGCGATGATAGCAACAGAGTCTGAAGGAGTGACAAAGAATTTGTTTCCTAAGACCATATTTCTGTCACCATCACCTGTGAGATAAATGCACTCTCTCGGTGACTGAATTCAGGGCCAATGTTTCTCTCCTAAAAGAGCAAAAAAAATTGAAAGATATGTTCACAATCATACCATCACTTGCTGCTCCGAAATCAGGTCCATCATCACGATACATGACATCAACCAAATCCTTTGCATATCTATATGTAAGAAGGTTAATAGAAGTTACATTGTAAGTGAGTATGGTGAAACGTCTCTTCAGTTTGTTTCTTACGTCAAATTAGGATCTGGATGGCCATGCCCAAAATCTTCCAGAGGAACCCCGTTGGAAATTGAATCCTACAAAACATACATAACATCAATCATCTGAAATATCTAGACGTTCCAAAATTAAATGACACATTTATCTTAATGTCAAAGACATACCGGTTTGGCTCCAAGATTATCGACAAAAATTGGTTTCGCATAAGCACCAGTAACAGCATGCATGGCATCGAACATGAACCTAAAGGCAAGGAAAGAAACAAAAGTATAAAAAAGTCATCAAACAATGGCCTAGTTTCGGTTCTTAGCACGTTGAAGGGCTCCGCAACCAGGCTGAAGGCGCATATAATAGGATCATCAACACCCAAAACTGACACTAAAAACTTCTAGCCTGGTTGACTCTAGATGTAAGAACGTACCCAAAATCTGGTCTTGAAAGAAGACCTCTGATGAGATCAAAGTCAAACACATTCTGCATAGAATACCAGGGATATATGTCACATACCTAATGTTAAACAAACCCAATATCATGAGAAAAGAACAGGAGAAGCATATGAGGGTATTCTTACCTCCATGAGCTCCAAGTAGTCGGAAACGGGATCTATAACTTCCACACTGAAACTCCCATATTTGGTAACGCCAACTTGAGAAAGATCAATGTCGGGAATCTCTGCCACCTTAATCTCAGAGATCTAGAATAGTGTACCAGAGACGAGCCCATTATACAAACAATTTGACGGACGCCACAATTGCAGTGATCATGAAAGGAAAATTTGGCTAGATGCTTACTGAAAGTGTATTTCCATAAATTTTGTCAGTAATGGATTCAGGAGCCGGCTGACCACTGCTGTAATTGAACTGGAATTTAACAAAGATAAGATAAGGTGAATAATTAATCTGCCAGCAAAAAGCTGATTGTAAAGTATAACTCATTGTCGTTCAAGACCCAAATATCAATCATAATGAAAAATAATCTAAATTAATACTTTTCACATATACTAAGGTTACAGATTAAAGAAAAAGAGATACAAAGGCACTGATATATCACCTTGATACCCCAGTCATATTCAGGTCCACCAGGATTATGACTTGCACTCATAATAAATCCTCCATTAGCCTGTGAGAATTATATTATAAAAATGAAAAATGATGTTGAACTTTATAAGAAGAAAAGAGTAGAAAAGCTTGCCTTTCTTTTTCTGATAACAGCAGAAACTGCTGGGGTTGACAAAATACCTTCCCTACAAGTGTTTGGTAATCAGCCTGATCAGTATATAAACCTTAAGGAGGAACTGACAGAGTAGCTCAAAAACTCCCAAAGTTACTTTCTTACGTAAAAATACAAATAGCTAGGGAGACCAATCTTTCAGCAGTATATTTCATCATCCAAAAACATTAGAAATGGCTAATGAAACTTACTTTCCAACTAAAATGGTCCCAACTCCATTCCCAGCAGCAATTTTGATAATGATCTGTAAGAAAAGTAGACGGCTTCAACAAACCAACAAACGAAATGAGTTATGAGTAATATAGGACGTATTAAAGATAAACCTGTGAAGCCTCTTTGTTGAAGTAACGACCATCACCTCCTAAAACCAACGTCGCGTTCTTATAATCCTCAAGTGGTAATGAATTAAACAATGCCTAGGCCACATAAACGATATAAAACTATTCACCATTGAAAAAAAGAGAGTCATGAATTAAGAATTGCAAATCAAAATGGAGTTAACAAAATCAGAACCTGGATCCAGTTAGCTAAATAATTCTCTTCCATGAAAACTTTCACCTAAACTTAAAAAACGGTTAAAAATCGAATGCAATCAAATCACTCCAACACTTAAAGAATTGAGATATTCCAAAAAATTTCAGAAAAAAAAACGATTTGATTACAATCACAATCAATAACCTTCTTTCGTAGCCCGCTTGTTCCAGTCTTCTGACCTTCGATAGGCTTCGTCGGCAACGATTTAACCTTTTTTTTTAAAAAAAAAAAAAGAAGCCAAAAACGAATCAATAACAAAAAGAATATTCAAAATTCGAAAAAACGCAGCGAGAGATAGAACAAAATAAAACCTCAATGCTATCAGTTCCGGCGACGACAGCCCCAGAAGATGAAGATAAAGCTACAATTGAGTGCAAACGCGAAGAAGCCGGCTTGGTTCTGAGTTGAATTCCGGAAGAGAGAAGAGAAGGCGACGGCGAATACTTTGCACCGGAGAACCTAGAAAACAGGAATACGGTATCGAATCTCGCATAGGTGGACGCCATTGTTGAATGCCTCGAATCGATCAGAGGGAGAGAACTGAGAAGTGTCCGTTAAAAAAAATAAAAAAGAGTGAAGAGGAGGAGGAGGAGGAGGAGGAGGATCCTGGGGAAGAGAGAAAGTAAAGATAATTGAGTTGTTTAATCAGAATCCACATGTACCAATTCCAAAGCCCTTCACTTATCTAGAGAGAGACTCACACTCACTACAGTCAGAGAGTATATACTAGTATTATTTTTTTATTTTTCGGTTTGGAGGATACATAGTACACGTGTCACTGATTCGATTAGTATATTCTCTCGGGTCTGTCGAATAAAACTGTTGTTTGGTACTTGTAGCAAAAAAAAAAAAAAAGATTTGGTAGCTTGTGGAATAATGGCAAGATCTTCTACAAACTAAATGTGAATATTTATTTACTCATTTACTCATATACTACTATAGAGTGAAAACATAATTAGGATCTTGATATGGAAACTTACGATAACGTATATGATAGGAAAAAAAAACATCATCAGGCATAGGCATATTAACCGAATTAACCAAACCGAAATTTTAGGATTCATGGTTTTATTTTCACTAGCTTCCATGCCTTGATTTTTCGTTATCATTTTTTTTTCATCCATTGCATATCTCTCTACTCTCTTGGTATTTTGACTACTTCATCAAAACTACAAGCTTCCATTTTAAATGTGAGATAAAACGTTAAAAAACACACTCACAAACATTAGTAATTTCGGGAGAGAGATAGAAATTGCCTTGTAAACTTTGTAATAAATAGTGTGCCCCAAATTTTAATAATGTAATATGATGTGAAGTGGAACACATGAGTTTTGTCGTCAGCTTTAAGATTAGGAGGACCGACCTTGGTAATTCGAGAAATATTTTTATACTCTTAGCAAGTTCAGTTATACACTGAGCTTATTGGCGTTCTTTACCTCTCCCTCTCACGAGTCAAAAGGTACACCCTTTTCCCAAAAGAAACGTTAACCATTTCACCTTTTTCGATGGCCTCCCTCAAATAATTGGGCTGTCTCGATCGACTCTACCTCCACTTGGGCCTCTTCAAACTTTTCGAAACCCAACTTTTTCTCTGCCGATAACCAATTTTATCCACTAGTGAACCGAACACCATACCGAGAGCAGAGTACATCTTATAGCTCAACAACTCACTCTCCAATTCAAATTAACAAGACAACAATCCACTTAACTATTTAGCAGAAACTATATGATACCCATTTACAAAAATATTCATGTATCGTTTCGTCGTGACTTTTAGACAAATCCTCGGAATAATATTCCAACCCCACCTGGCCACCTCTTCATCTCACTTTAGCAACAAGTCAACTCTAGTAGGCAGCAGCATATTCATTTCCAAGTTCAAGATTCTGCTTTCGTAAATATTCATTTAATAAAGAACGTCCATCAACTTGTATCTCTATTAGTATCTCACTTGAAACTTCTTGTAATCTCTCTAATTTCACGAGAATTTTTAGGAAAAAAAGACATAACAACTAAACAAAAGAAAATCACGAACGGATGTTTCTATTTCTTGTCATTCAAAGAACGAGGCTTCTCTCATTCCCTCTAATCGTACTTCACGGGAAAATATATAACACCCAAATCATGTTTCATGCCAGCCACATTAAGCACGCAATTTTTTCATCATATATAAATTACTATAGGTTATAATATCATTACACTGAATCTGTGAATGAATTAAGCTAGGATTTTTTTTTATACTGTTTTACCGGAAACCTAAAATTTCAGGAAGGTTTTAAGTTGCCCTTGGTGAACACGTTGCAAAAGATTTAACCTTTTTTTTTTCGTGACGTCAAATTTTTAACGTTAATATCTATTTTGTTTTTTTTTTTTTTTTGTCGATTCATAGATATTTGGTGACGTAATCATGAAACCTTACTAATACATAACCAACTTCGTCTCTTCATCTCTACTACCAATTACCAAAACAGAAAAAAACAAAAAGCACACAAATTTTCAAATCTTTCTTCTCTCCTCTCGTCTCGCTCGTTCTCTCTGTTCCTTGTAGATCCCTCTCTGTTTCCTTCCGCTTCAGTCTTTTTCGAATCTGAAGATCTCTCCTTGTATCGAAAAAATGGGTGAGAACGCCATCTCAGGTTCGTTTTCGAAACCTTTCTTTTGTTCTTGATTTGACGCTGTCGAGTGATCTTTTTCGAGCTGGATTCGAATTGGGTTTTTCGTTTTCATGGAATTAAGTATCTGGGTTTTATTTTTTTATGCCTTAAAGCTTTGTTCTTTGATCATTTAGCTTCTTGGGTTTTGTTCTATAGATCTCTCTCTGTTCATCTTGTGTTATATCGTTTGATTGACAAAACTAAGGAACTTTTTTTTTAAGTTGTTTGAATTCGAATTTTTGATTTGCATGCCTTTGTCTTCTGGTGATAGGTAATCTCAAGAATCTAACGATCGATACAAGAGATTCAGAAACTCTTGTGGTTTGTTTTGGTGAGATGTTGATTGATTTTGTTCCGACGGTGGGAGGTGTTTCACTGGCGGAAGCACCAGCTTTCAAGAAAGCTCCGGGAGGAGCTCCTGCTAATGTAGCTGTTGGTGTCTCTAGACTTGGTGGCTCTTCTGCTTTCATTGGAAAGGTCTGAGATTTTTCGACTCATATAATAGTTTGATCTTCAGTCATAGGGCTCTTGTTTTTGGAACCAATCTTAGTTTTTGATCTTGTTTGGAAAAAAATTAGGTTGGTGATGATGAGTTTGGAAGAATGTTAGCTGATATTCTAAGGCTGAACAATGTCGATAACTCTGGAATGAGATTTGATCACAATGCACGGACGGCTCTCGCCTTTGTCACTTTAAGAGCTGATGGAGAGAGGGAGTTTTTGTTCTTTAGGCACCCTAGTGCTGATATGCTTCTCTTGGAATCTGAGCTTGACAAGAACCTAATCCAAAAGGTAGATGAGATTTTTTTAAGTTACTTGGAACCACATTTTGGAATGAGAGACTTAAGTCCACTGGTTTGTTTTGTTTGGTTACAGGCCAAGATCTTTCATTACGGTTCCATCAGTTTGATTGAGGAACCTTGCCGTTCGACTCAGCTTGCAGCTATGAAAATCGCTAAAGCCTCAGGGAGCCTCTTGTCATATGACCCGAATTTGAGATTGCCGTTGTGGCCATCAGAAAATGCTGCAAGGAAAGAGATAATGAGTATCTGGAACTTAGCAGACGTTATAAAGGTATATATGATCTTTCTTTTACTCCTAATTAAGGTGAAAGATCAGATCATTATCCCTAGTATTTGAATTGACACAAGTTTTGTCTGAGAGTTTCTCAGATTAGTGAGGACGAGATCACATTCCTGACTGGTGGAGATGATCCTTATGATGATGATGTGGTGTTGCGAAAGCTCTTTCATCCCAATCTCAAGCTTCTCGTTGTTTCAGAAGGACCTAATGGCTGTAGATACTACACTCAGGTTTGCTTCTCTTTTAAAAAAAGCTTCTTCTTCGATATCAAATCGATATTAGATTACTTATTCTTGAAGCTGTATATTTTCTTGCAGGAGTTTAAAGGTAGAGTTGGTGGAGTGAAAGTGAAGCCTGTTGATACAACAGGTGCAGGAGATGCATTCGTGAGCGGTCTATTGAACAGCTTAGCAACTGATCTCACTCTTCTCAAGGTACTTTTACTTACTCATCTCTTTCATTTTACCTTCTCTAGCTTTTTAAAACTTAGACTCTGAATCAGTGATTTATATATCATGTAAAAATTTTTTGCAGGATGAGAAGAAACTAAGAGAGGCACTTCTATTCGCAAACGCTTGTGGAGCCATTACAGTAACAGAGAGAGGAGCGATTCCAGCTATGCCTAGCATGGATGCTGTTCAAAACCTTCTGTCTTCTTCTTCTTCTCCTCGCTCCTAAACTGCTTAACGAGTCTCTCTCTTTTGAGTGTATCAATTCAGTTACCTTTTACTGTATTTTTGTCCTTTGTTTGTTGGTTTAAATATTTTCCCCCAGTTTGTAGGAACTCAAAAATGTTGTGTGTGTGGTTTTAGTTTGTTGATCTCCCGGAGTTTTAGTACTGGGGTAGTTTGGTTTTATGTTCAAGTTAGGTTTCTACAAGACTCTACAACTTCAAGGAATAAATATTTCTCATTTTGTAAGCTGCTTGCCGTTTTTATGAACCGAGAACGACACACACTCTTTGAGACACAAAACGACAGATCTCGTGAACCATTCATTAATTGAATTGTTAAATAACCGGTTTACGGTTCACGAGGAGTTTCCCACAGATTCCTCAACATGAGCAGCACGTGACACCTTTTTTGAAGTCAAACTTAATTGGTCTTTAACGGCGTTAAGAAAGGAACGTTAAAGTCTTTAGTGAAAATTTAACGAACTTTAAACTTTTTCGTTTTCGCCGTCAAAATCAAAATCAGAGGGACGATTCTCACGTTCTCTCCATCACTTCCCCTCGATCCAAAACCAGACTGAGGAGTGAGTGGGAACTACACGCGAATTACGTCAACCTGTAATGTGAGTTTTTGAAATCGAGGAAGAAGACGACTAAATCGGAGCATTTGATTTTTGGAAGTTTGGGAGAAGAAGAAGGGAGGAGATAGATGATGGCTTCGGATCCAAAACTCAAGGCTGAGATCGGACCTGATGGTCTTGCTAGAGAAGCTCCTGTTATTGCTTACACTGAGAAGGTACAAATTCACTCTCTCGATTTGATTGATGTATGTATCTTCGTGTGATTCGCTTTGTTTGACTGAACGCGATTTGATGATTTTTTTTTTTTTTTTTGTTCTGAATCAGATAATCGCGGAAGAGCAAGTTCAGTTGAGGAAGTAAGTACTTGTTTGTTTCTGATTCTGGGATTTTGTTTGATGCTTTAGGAATGTGAATGTAGTTGTTTCGTTTGTTGGGAAGAAGGATGATAATGAGTATTTATGTTTCATCATTTTGGTAGATACATTGAGGAGAACTATACAAAAATTAGGGATGTAGAAAGGGAATTTGGAAATCTTACTATGGAAATGAAACTCACTGCTGGACCTAAGAAAGCAGGTTGGTGGATAGTTCATTTTTTTCCATCAATGTGATATTGTTTTTTTTGGTTTTGTTAGTTGGAACAGTCCAATTGATTTAACTTTCTTGTTTTCTGTGATTGTGAAAACTCAAAGCAATGGAACACTTGAGAAAGAAAATTGAAATCGCAACTGAAAAGATCCATGTTGCTAAGTTGAAAGAAGAAGAAGCACGAAAGGTTTATCTCTCTTTCTTGATTTATGTAGCTCAGCGTTTTCTCCTGTCATGTTTTTTTTTCTGACTTCTCACATTGCACGTAGAGTTAATTATCGGTTGATGTGAACATTTCTATTGCCTTTTTTTTTTTTTGCCCCATTAGCAGAATAAGTCATATCAATGGACATTTCAGATGTCATGTTCTCATAATTATACTGTTAAAGATAGCTGAGTAGATGAACTTTTGCTTAAGTTTCCTTTTGAAGAAGTTCTTCTACGTGGTTGCTTTTTACTTTCCAATGCTGGAGTATCCTGTTTCATGCATATCTGTGATATATAGGAATTCAACTCTAATTCAGATTGTTTAATTTAACCTCTTTGAGGTCTAGAGATTGTTAATTTAACCTCTTTCTCTTTTTAGGCATTTGAAGCAGCATCAAAAGTTGTGAAGGATGAAGAAGCAGCAAAGCAGAGTCTTTGTGAAGATTTAAACCGTCTGGTAAATATATATATTTTCTGAACTAATGATAATGAGAATTAATTCTTCTCTATCGAGAAACATTCGAATAACTATCTTTTTTTTTTTTTTGATAATCGAATCACTATCTTTTGTAAATTGTAAATGTAGGTACAAGAAAGCAGCAATACGCAGTACGCCAGACTTGAGGAATTGAAAAGAAGACTAGAAGCACTGAATCCAAATAGATCATCTACTTCTATTCAGCAAGTAAACAATCTCTCCTTCTAGTCACATTCAATTTGTCTCTGGTAACACAACTTAGTCTAACTGTAGAGACACCAGATAATTCTTGCATCAGTATGTTGTGAACCACAGTAGATACTTTGCAACTGTTATATTTGCTTCGCAATCAGTGGATACTTGAAAGATGTTATATATGTATATTTCTGATTGTGTTCCATATATAGGTCCAAGAACCAGAGACTAAATCTGTAGTAGACAGCTCACCAGCACCCAGTGGTAATCAGACTCACCCGGAAAAACCAGAAAATAACCAGGGGAAGGAGGAAGGAGGTAAAGAACATGGACAGAGTCCAGCAACAGCGGAAGGAGAATCAAAATCGAAAAAGAAACCACAGAATCAAGGAAGGGGAAGAGGAATTGGAATCATGAACAAAGGGAGGGGAGGTTGGACAGGTGCTGGATTCGATGTGGATGGTAGAAATTAAGATACATAGATCTATAATACATACATTCGAAAGCCGCCTTTTCCAGTCAGAATTACATGTCATATATTGTTTACCAGGTACGTTACATTCATCTGATAATATTGATAGACCTATCCACAGAAACAGAGAACTCTCGTTTCAAATATACTTGTGTTGATGGAATGAAAAACCATTCCATCATATTTGGGTTTTCATTGATCGTTTCTTGAGTTTAGGTCTCTAATTTTGTACAACTGGGTTGATGTAACGATCTGAGAACGGTTAAGAGTTTTATATTGTATAAGATGTTGCCATGATTGGTAGTAATGGTGTGGAGGACAAGCTTCATATGTCTACATATTCGATTTTGAATGGGCTCTCCTGAATTTTAACTGAAACTGATGGTGGTAGATAAAGGAGTTCTGTAAAAATGAAAGGTCAACAGTGAATCTTCTTTAAATGCTTCTTCTCTTCTCTGCTCTGTGTGTGTGTGTCAATCAAAATAATGAATTATAGAAACAAGTGAACCTGTGACCGATTTGTGTCAGTCCACAAGTGGGATCCAGTTTTTGACGTCACTTGAAATTTGGTTGTATTAACAAGTTTTTGTTTTGTAGTAAAATGTTGAATGTATATGCTTGGAACCAAAATATTCGGATCCTAGATCTTATCAATTGTGGTTCTAAAATAGGATATATAGAATTTCTGGATTTGGATTTGTGTAATTTGATTTATATATCATATTCGGATAAGGCCTAGCAACCTTTTCATCATATAATTTACAACATATATTGTACTATAAAACTAGATTTTAACCGGTGATCAGTGGCGGACCTACATTATGGTTTGTGGTGGCAGCCACCATCAATGTTTAAAAATCTAAATTTTTTATACTTTTTTTTTTTTTTTTTTTTTTTTTTATCAAAGAGATATTCTCATTTCATTAAGTAGAACCAAACAAACAGAGCATAGATTGTTTGGAATAAAAAGGACATAAAGCAGTAAAAGTATAGAGATAGATAAGTGCAGTCGATATGAAGAGCTTGAGAGCTATGAGCCACATGCTAAAAAGTAATATGGGACTTGTAAGGTCAAGGCAAACCAATGCAGACTCCATGAGCAGATCAAAGGAGTATAAAGCCACTGTCTTGAATCTTCGAAAACTTGGCGGAGATGAGAATGACAAAGCTACATTGCCAAAGGTTCGAGCATAGGCTCTGATGACAGGTTACTACAAAGGTAGTTGATGGTCCAAGGATGATAGAGTAGACCTTTAGAGGGTTGTGGTAACCACTACTCCTTTGAGTGAGGGTCATAATGCCACTAACCTTTAAGGTTAAATGCAGGGACTTCAAAAAGTAGCAACTATGCGGTTTAAAGATCGTTAAGGTTTGGTGAGGTATGGGCAGGGCAATGGTGGAGCACCGGTAATCACCACTCCATAGAGATGGGATCATAATGCCAGTCTGCACCAATTTGCCTCCATAAATGGGAGCATCCCTAGGGTATCCAAGAAACAGGGTTTTCAAAAGATTCCTATGCCTTTCTAGCAACAATGTTGGTTTAAGGTTTAAAAGCAGTCTTCGGACTAAAGAGACTATTAAACTAAACACAAATTGCTTGGGGCGGGATGTGCCAGATCGACGAGTAGAAATCACGGTTACCGGGGTGGTCTAGGGTTTGTGGAGGCGGTTGCAAGATCAGGGGATCAAGGTCACCGAGAGGGATGGACGGAGGTGGAGGGAAGAGGGGAACGAGCTGAAGCTTACACACTGCCGGAGTCGAGATCTGAAATCTCAAAGGGCCTCCGGTGAAGAGAACAAGAACCATGAAAGATATGAGCGGAGAGAGGAGAGGACAAAGGTTACAGATCCAAGACCCAGTGACGCCGATCGGTCTCGACGCCGCCGGGGGAAGCGTCCTCGGTGGTTGTGCCAGAGAAAAATATCGGCTAGGGCGAACTTAAGGATATTTTCTTGTCTAAATTTTTTATACTATGCAAAGGAAGTTGAGTGGCAAAATGGCTTGAGAACAAGGTAGCATATTTGCCACCACTTGTTGCCAATCTGCCACCACTTATAACTTTTTTCTGGGATCATATTTATATAAATCATATATATATATATATATATATATTTTGTTATTTAATTTATTTGATGTATACTCATATTGTTATTTGTTTTTTTTATGAGTATTCAATTTTTAATATCTATTGGGTTTGTATTTATAATTGGATATTTTAGAATGGAGTTTAACACATAAACGAAAACTAAATCCAGTTAGGATAGGTTTGGTATAAGTAACTTATTGGGTTTACAATTGTTTTACCCAGACCCAATTGTTAATATTAACCATATTTTTTTCGAGAGTGATGGGAGACGACAAACTCAGTATATAAAGCATTTTTTTAATAAATACAATGACAGGAAGTTGTAAATAAGTTGATGTTTTTAGAGTTATTTAATAAAATATATCATGAGCTTTGTAAAGCTCACACATCAAATTATATACCTGTGATAAAGATCAAGTATTGAGTATTCATTTTATAGACCCGTTCCGTTACGCAACCCATTACTGGATCATTACTCGACCCGTAAACACCTGCTTTTTAATGTTTATAATATTATTAATATATATATTATATATATATCTTAAAATGTTTTAGAATGACTTTGCAACATATAATTATAAGTTATTAGTTTTCCTAATTTTTTTTGGCGGTGCAAATAGAAAATTTAGTTTTAAGGTTTAAAGTGTTAGTAAAAGGTTTATATTGTTAGTGAAATTATATCGAAGGTTAAAGTTGTACTCACTGACAATTTGAAAATTTAAAATGCAATTTTCCCTTTTGAATTTTGTAATTTTACATTTTTGAAACTTTATATTATAGTTTTATCTATTTTTACCCGGTGTCTCTTTTCTGAGTACCCGTATTTAAGGGTTGAGTAATAGTAATATCTTTGATTCCCATAATATACGAAAAAATAAGTTGTATGATTATAATTGTGTTTGAATACAGATTAATGTTTCTTTAACTACTAAATATGGAAAACTCTCATTAAATGTGAATTTTTTGTTAATATTAATTTCAAAACTAAAAAATCAAATTATTATTAAATAGCTAAAAGATATATTAAAATATTTTTGATATCAGTGGTATTATCTCTTAATGTTTGCTTATTTTGTAGTAAAACTTCCTTTTCTATTTTTGTAATCTTGATTGGATAAATTAATGGATTTTGAAAAACAAAAACCATGTTAAAAACAGCTATTATTCAAGGTCTTAATCAGTTAATCTTATACCATAAAACAGAAAGGGGTCTTTTTTGTTTTGGTGGATTTACAAAACATTCGAAATTTCATTGTCAATGCTTTTTGCAAAAAAAAATTTAAAAAATTTAAAGGTGGAAATTCTGAATATTCGTTTAAAGAAAAAATTAAAAAGTGAGATTACGGATGAAAAGGAATAATCGGATAAATTTTAAAATATCTTTAATTTTTTTTAAGTTTGTTACCAAAAATTAAGGATCCGATTTAATGTAAATTTTTGGAAACTGAAATATTGCAATTATCAAAATTTTTGAGGGTAACTGATTAAGAAAATTATAAAGAAACAAATAAATAAAGAGGATTAGATTAAGAAAACGAAAACTAAAGAGAATAAACAATAATGATCCAAACCATAATAAAATTAAAATTAAAAAGTGGAAAAAGTTATTAACGAGAAAGAAAATAAAATTAACTTATTTATTAAAATATCTTTAAAATTCGTTCTTGACGACGAATTAGGCTATAATTCTCTCCCCAAAATCTTAGTATCATCTGATCACAAAGCTTCATCTCTCAATGGAAGAAGAGGGACTCTTTCTGTATATCTTCTCTTCCTCTATGTATATCTCTCTATTACTATAGATAAACTTTGAAATTTCAAAGGAGAGTTTGTTTTCAACAAGCCGCTTCGATTCAATTTGATGTATGAGTAATTGTTTTTGGTGTCAGCATCTTGCATCATGGGTCTTCTTCCTCAAACTCTCATGATTCTTCGGTAAATAGCTGATCAAAAAGACAAAACTACTGAATTAAACACTCCTACTTCGATTCAATTCTTAGATGATCGTGATAAAGCAATAAAAACATCCCTTCTAGAAATAAAAGAAAAACTAATTATTCATTAGATAACCGTTATAAAGGAAGAGTACACAAATATATCATCATTAAACAAAAAAAAACAAAAATATATCTTAAAAAGTTTATAAAGCAACAACTAAAACATGGATTCTCATTTTAAAGAGTTTTAAAAATGACCTCTTCAAATGACCCGTTGAAAGCTTAAACAATCTATGTAGAAGATCGTTTACGAAGATAGTTTACAGGGGAGCCAACAATCTCTTAAGTCATATTGTCGAAAAGCATCAATATCATCTGACCAGTTCCATCCATACTTTTCACATGAAACTTACACCTTTTCAAAACAAAAAGTGATAATTATCAAATTTTGAAACCGTAAAATAGATGTCTATTGTGTAAAGTGAGTAAATCTGACCAAACAAACAAATAACAATCTCACCAGCAGCGTTCTCCATTGTCCTAGAAAATAACATTTTAAAAATGTTTTAGATACTTTTTTTAAAAGAAAGCATGGACTTTTGTAGGGCCCATTTTTGTACCATGTAAAAGAAAGTTGATGTGAGTATTATAAACAGGTGAGATAATTATTATAAGCAGATGTATATTGCCTTCACATCACCGTCTTTCAGGTATTGAGGCCCTTCACTTGCATACACCACACGTCTTGTACGGCTTCACATAGTTGAGGAATGTCACGGATTGAGCTATTACTATGGAAAGAAATTTTTATTATTATTATTATTATGAGGTAAGTTGATTGCTTGATGAGTTAAGATAGCTAATGATACTCTATATTTATAGAAAACTTAGATAATTAGGGTATTATGTTGATCGTTTATTGAAAAACTTGGAGAGAAAGCACAATATCTTACATACAATAAACTATTTAAATATTTTTTAATTATTATTTTAAAGTAGAATGAATGATACCATTGTTTTATGGAAGATTAGAAAATATTTGAAGATTGGTTGATCGTTATGATTGAATGATTGTTTATGATTAAATATGATGCAATTCTGTTTAGGAAATAGCCGTAAAAGTCTGTAACATCTGCGAATCAAATAGTGATATTTGGGGATGGGCGTCGATCGACACCATGTGTGTGTTGATCGACACCAGTTTTTCTAGTTCGACCAGATTGTTTTAATTCGCAATTTTTGGGTTGATTTGGTTTAATTGGGTTGTCCAAACCGGGTATATAAGCGGAGAAGCAACAAAGTGAAGGGTATTAGATTGTTTTGGTCGCCATTTGAGAGAAGAAAAAGAGAGAAAGGAGAGAACTTGTGAGTTGAGAGGTTTTTGGCTTGTTCTTAGTAGTTTTTGGTGAGATCTGTTGCTGGGGAAGGGAGTGTTGTTGCTGGGAACGAAGTAGAAGCTTCTTAAGGTGTTGTTTCCACCGTTGCTCAATCAAATCTTCCTGCAAAAGAGGTGAGTGCATGACCATGGCTTATCTAAGCTTGAGAATTCTATGTTTTTTTGTTCTTTGAGTTGTTTGATTGATTCCTTGCTTGCTTGTGGTCGATTTGGGGTTTCTATGGCCTTATGTGGCATGTGGAAGAGTTTGGGACGCTTGGGAATCGTTTGGAGGAAGACGATGTTCGACATCAGTATCGATCGACACCATTGGTGTGTCGGTCGACACCAGAGCGAGGACGGCTTGGGAATTCTATGGAGTGTCGATCGACACCATGTGGAGGTGTCGGTCGACACAACTAGGATTTTCGAGAGGTGTCGAACAGGTGTCGGTCGACACCAGGTTGTCAGTGTCGATCGACACTGGTATGGTGTCAGTCGACACCAACCTTCGTTGGTTGATGATTGCTTGCTTCCTGATTTGATTGTATTTGTTTGATGATTGTTTGACATGGGATTCTCAAATGCTTGTGTGTATAGCCAGTAGATGGGAGGTTTGCCTCACTGAGTGTTTATGACAATACTCATGCATCTCAATTTGTGTTTGTGGTGCAGGTAAAGGCAAAATGTGATCGTAGAATCAAGACGATGAGGAGGAGGATGTTCTAGAGGCTTGATTGATTGTGGTCTAGCTATTGTTAGGTTGCTAGAATTGAGTTGATGGATCATTGTAGGATGTTGGATTTTGGTTATTGACCTTGTTGGTTTATTTGATTATTTATTGTTGGAATCTTTACTGTTTTAATGGAATTATTTGGTTATCCGCTATTGTTGCTAGGTTGTTAGTGAGTATGGGACCACTAGAGAATTATTAATATATATTAAAAAAAAATCGGAAGGGTTGTTTCATTTTGGTATCAGAGCCCTTACGGTTCTAGGTCTAGGGTTCACTGTAGCTTTTGCTATTGGTGTTTAGGATTTCATGCTAGAGTTGATTATGTGAGTTATTCAATTGCGTCTGGCATGAGGTCTTAGAACATCCTCTTCGAGCATGCTTTGTGATTCCACGGTGAGTTGTGTTCTTGTGTTGTTAGAATTATTTGTTTGCTTAGCCTTCTGTTCTTGGTGATACAGATGGTTAGAGGTGAGGATGCTGTTGGTCGCAGGCGTGGACGTGGTCGTGGTCGTGAACGGGGTCAGGTTCCCGAGGCCAGTGAGAGTGTGACCCAGAGCATGGCCAGTGAAGAGGTGGCAGAGTCACAGGTTCATCCTAGAGTGTCTGGAGACCAGGCTGGTTTGGGTGTCGGCAGCTGATGTGCTCGTTGTCGGTCACGGTGTTGTCCCGGGAGTGAGGGTTCCAACGGAGGGTGCTCCAGGTAGGGAGGATGTCCTGATAGGCTTGCTAGCTCAGGTATTGGCGCGGTTTCCAGCAGCAGTGCCGCGAGAGGTTGGTGGGCAGGTTCCAGCAATGCCACCACGGGTTGGTGAGCAGGTTCCTGTAGTGCCGCCAAGTGTTGGTGGGTAGGTTCCAGTGGTACCGCCAGTGGTTGGTGGGCAGGTTCCAGTGGTGCAGCCTGCGACTGGTGTGCAGGCAGTTGTGCAGCCAGGGACCAGGGTAGTGGATGCACAATATGTTCAGATGATGGTGCAACTACGACATGTGGTTACAGGTTCTTTCTCGGGAGGCACAGATCCGAGTGTGGCGGATGAGTGGAGGGAGCAGATGAAGGATATTTTCCAGTCGCATCGGTGTCCCGACCAGTATAGGGTGTACTTGGCAGTGCACTACCTGACAGGAGTTGCACGTGTGTGGTGGAGGTCGGTGACAACACGGAGGGTGCAGCGAGAGATGACTTGGATGGATTTTGTGAGGGAGATTATCTTCAATTATTTTCTACAGGAGGCGCGGTTCTTGAGGTTGACCTTGGGGAACCGTACGGTACGGGAGCTGGATGCGGAGTTCAGTCGGCTTGTGGTGTATGTGGAGCTAGAGTCGGCTCAGGTGCGGAAGGGAAGTTGGTTTTCGAGGAGTGAGACCGACTTCGGGGAGCCTCGTGATCTCGGCCGTGCAGGCTGGAAAGATGATCGAGAAGGGACGTGAGGCCTACTTGGTTACGATTTCGATGCCGGAGTCAGTAGGGCAGTCTTCTGTTGGAGGTATTCGGGTTGTGGAGGACGTTTTATGCGATTTGGGTTATCGTGGACCGTTTGACTAAGTCTGCACACTTTCTGGCCATCAAAAAAACTGATGGAGCAACGGTTTTGGCTAGGAAGTACGTGAGGGAAATAGTCAGATTGCATGGTGTGCCTGCTAGTATTGTGTCTGATAGAGATTCCAAGTTAACTTCGGTGTTCTGGAGGACGTTTTCAGGTAGAGATGGGGACAAAAGTGCATATGAGTACAACCTATCATCCTCAGACGGACAGTCAGTCGGAAAGGACGATCCAGACTTTGGAGGATTTACTGAGGATGTGCGTGCTGGATTGGGATGATCATTGGACAGATAATTTGAGCTTGGTGAGCGAACACGGCTGTCCACACGATCGGGTGCTCGAGTATCTCCTTGGGTGGCGGATCGGGTTGAGCATTGGGTAGGGGATTGGAAACGTCCACTCGCCAGTTGGGTATGCGAAACCTTTCCACCTCCTCGGGAATCGCGAGCAGGGATGCCTTCTCCTCCGATTCTGGCAGCGGCGGAGGTTGATCTGGTTCCCTTCTTTTGATATGTTTTGATCTTTGGAGCCATAGGTGGATCCTTGAAAAGAAGAACAGAGACTAAACCGAGATCAATAGGGTTAGTTCCCGAAAATCTTAGAACACTCGACTTTGAGAGAAAAATAGAAAGATGGAAGCGTAGGAGTTTTGAGGACTTATCGGTTTGATGTTGGGGGAAAAGAGGTTTGGTCCAATTAAATAGAAGAGGCAGCGACTAGGGTTTCACCGAGAGTGGGTCAGGGTTTTGGGGAATTCGGATTCAACTCGCCACCCGAGTAGGAACACGATTAGGTGCGTTGGGTACATATTCAGGTACAGCCTCGGGTTCACCAAAATTTCTATTTTTCTTCTTTTTCCCTTTTTATTTTATTTTTATTATAATATATATATATATATTTTATTGAATACTTGAAGAAACATAAAACTATTATAAAATCCAAATGAAACAAAACAAAACAAATAAAATAAAATTATATGAGAAGAGATTAAAAGATATATATATATATATATATATATATATATATTTTATTGAATACTTGAAGAAACATAAAACTATTATAAAATCCAAATGAAACAAAACAAAAAAAAAAAATAAAATTATATGAGAAGAGATTAAAAAATACCTTTGGGACTTCCTTCCAAGTGATCTTGTTTTAAGTCACTAAGCTTGACTTTTCATGCTCTTCAAGCATTGTTTTTGGGAGGGAGAGGTTTCAGAGTCCTCTCCATTGTAGCAAACTTAACGGATTTTCTGGTTCTTGTCCTGGTTCCACAACAAACGCAATATGAATTTCTTGGCAACGTTTGATTATCCTTGGCATCATTTGGATGGATAAAACCTGACAATCAATGGTTGGCTTTTTTATTCCATTCTTGATGTCAAATCTCATTTTGAGGTGCTCTCCATGCTCAATGCTTATATGTCCTTTTTTCACATCTATCACCGCACCTACTGTTGCCAAGAATGGTCTTCCTAGGATCAGTGGATCTTCTGCTTTCTTATCCATGTCAAGGATCATGAAATCGGTAGGAATCTCCACTCTTCCGATCCTGAGAGGCATGTTTTCCAGGATACCATGCTGATGCCTAATTGTCCTATCAACTAGGACCAAATATATGCTACTTGGTTTAAAACTGCTGAAACCCATCTTGTTGGCAAGTGAAAGTGGCATGATACTGACTGAAGCTCCCAAATTTCATAGACAACTGGTGAAGATCCGAAGGCCCATTGAACATGGCATAGTGAAAGAGCCGGGGTCCTCCAATTTCTCATTGATCCTCAGTTCAGGATTTAAACACACTCCACTCCTCAGGATCGCATTCCCAATTTCTTTCACAGGTTCCTTTACTTCTATCTCCCGCTGGGCTGTTTCTTTGATGATTTCCTCTCTAAGAGCGTGTGGTGGCAAGAACTTAGGAGGGGGGGGGGCTTTCCGGTTAGACATACGATCTGCAAGCGGCTCTAATTGGATGTTAAGAGCTGCTCTGAATCTTTCCTCTAATAAGCGGACTTTCACCCAGGGTATCAATTCCCTATGCAGTTGTAGTACAAAGGGTTATCAATCCAAATGGTTGTTTATGCTAGCAGGAAGGATGCAATCAGAACAATGCAAGTCAAGCCAAGCAATTAAGGGTTTTGTCTAAAAATCTAAAATAATTGATGTGTGTGGTTTTTCACTTCAAATCTTTTACCTTAAAAGACCACACGACGGCTGAAAGTGCATAGCTAATCGGTAGTAGTATTTAAGGATCGATCCCACAGAGAGAGAGTTGTTGTTCAACGGAATCCAACAGAAGTAAGTAAAGCTAGGACTCAATAAAAAGGGGGTTTTGGTTGTCACGGTTGTAGTAAGCAAGTAAACGAAAATAAAAATGCAAGTAAAATAAATGAGACAAGTGTTGGGCATCAAGGGGAATCGCAGGGGTTCAATGATCTATCTATCTAGGAAAGTTTAGGGTTAGTTTGTTTATCTAAAACTCGGACTATGAAACACTAATAAACCGTTAACTTAAAGTTCTCAAGCTAACCGTCTAATATCACTACACCCCGTAACTCAACTATCGCAGGCTACGACGCATAGATCAAAGCATTTAAAACAGGTTCGATTCTAATCCATGGAATTCCATAGATAAGGGGTATGTGCTTCCTATGTCTCCCCACACATCTAAGCTAGGTCAAGCACACATGCAAGCTTTTGGCAAAGCACACACACTTTAGATCATAGTTAGTTCATGAGGCTAACTTAAAGCATTAAGTAAAGACTTCGAATTAAAGCATAGAATAAACAGAATTTAAATCTAACAAACCCTAAAAATTGCCACCTAAACTAAGATCATCTCCCCCCTTTGATTGTCCCTTTAAACCCAACTAGAAAACTACTCTAGCATGTTTAAGGGAATCATCAAAGCAAGGTTTAATAGACTCATAAACATAAAAGAATTAATAGAGAAAAGGGTTTTAGATATTACTTTAATGGTTGTCAAACAAAGTTGTAAAGATCTTCTTCCTTTAGAAAGCTAATGTAACAAACAAACAAAAGAAAGAGAAAGAGTTTGGTGAACTTCAAGGCTTCAAGGATGAACGAGAGAGGGCTCTGGTCGTGGCTGCTTCTCTGATCGTCGGCTTTTAGGGGCTGCTTTGAGGCACTTTGAAGGCACACTCTAAACCCTAGGGCTTAGAAGAGTATTTATAGGGTTTTGTCTAGGTTTAGGGTTTTGTAAGGGTAGAAACGTCTTCTCTTGATAAGTGCATGGCAAGGGGCGGCGTAGGAAGCTTCTAGAACGGTGGTGAAGGGTTGGACTGGGCCGCCGTGGTGATCGGTGGTCAGGCCTTCAATAAAAGCCCATGGGCTTCATGTTTCTTCTTAGGTCGGTTTAAGGTACGTCTTGGTAAATCGAGCATAACTTCCGGATGGTTGGATGGATCGACTTGATTCCACTTTAAGGAGAAAGATGACTCTTCCAGCTTTCCACAGACACCAAGTACGTCGAAATGTGAGTTATGTAAGTTCTTCAAACTTTGCCCGTTCTGTAAAGCTCTGAATCTTTCCTAAAACGTATTTTCCTTGCCTTTTGGTCCTTTTTGCTACAAAACCTGTAAAACTTTCTTGAAACCTAAAATACTTTATAATAGACATTAAAGCCTTGAAATCATATCAAACTCATCCTATAGCTAAAGTGGGTAAAATAATGATGTTATCAACTCCCCCAGACTTAGTCTTTGCTTGTCCTCAAGCAAATAATCAAACTAAATCATGGAAAAGAGGTTTTGAAAATAATGGGAATTCACTTATCTTTGAGGATATTGTCTTTGCACTCTTCATCGCCTTGACATTAGGAACTTACATTTGTAATCCACCATGAGAGTCATCAACTCTCCTTGATCCCACAATTCTTTAGTGTTTCCAGAATCTCTATTCTCATCTCTTTACATAGATTAAAGCAATAATAAAAAGTGAAACCTTACCAAGGGAAAATAGATCAATGGCTTGCAGACTCTCTTCAAGCCAAGATTTTCTTCATATGATTCCTTTTCTCTCCCTTTTCTCACTTGTTCTTCCTTTTCCTTTTTTTTTTTTAAATCAAAGATGTAGGCGAATACTGGGGTCATCGGTAATTTACCTACCCCTCGCTTCCAAGCTTTGTGTGATCATTTGACTTAAGAGTAGAATAATGAGGTCACAAGTAATATACATACCTCTCTAAACTGATCAAAATCATCTCATCTTTTATTCTTTTTTTTTTTCTTTTAGTATTGAAGGGAAGAGAGATGGGAACATACTTTTGAAGAAGTGCAATGTCTCATGTGGCTTGAATGTAGAGATCTAGTCCAATTTATACCAATTCCCTGGGCTTGAAAATTAAGTCCGGTTTAGGTCCTATAAAAGTTAGAGACAACGTTAGATCATCTGAATATCCATCGAATAGGGACTTGGGGGATTGTGGAGTCGGCTCACAGTCTTTCCAAACTTCGGTTCTGTTGTCAAGCATAATCAATAATCATAAAAGTGTTAATCCAAATCAAATAAACCGTTAGAATAAGATCATAATCCCCTAATAGTTTTGACTCAATAAAAAAAAAATGTGACTCGATAAAAACTTCAAAATTATTGATGTGAAAAGTGGAAAAAGGTCTCAAGTCAACAAAATAGAAAGTAGCATTAGTATAGGATGGAACATCCTTCCCCCCAGACTTAGATCACACCATCCTCGGTGGGAAAAAAGAAAGAGATGAGGATTAAAAATCATAAGGAAAAGTATCGGGTTTAAGAACAATATCACCTTGATGGGATTATGTTGTCGGTTCTTAGACATTTTATGGTTGCCCAAATTGTCTTAGAAATCGGCTGTGGTATGAAAGTGTGGTGACTAACCATTTGTATATCCTTTGGTTGCTTGACATCGAGTATGAACTAGGCTAAGTTCATTCGAATTCTATTTGATATATCTCTAAATGCATCCTCCTTGAAACAAAAACCTAAAACCATCAATAATAATGAGAAAATAAAAATAACAAATGCATACCTAAGTAAAAGAATGGTGATGGTTGGTGGTAAGGATGGTGGTGGTTCAGAATTGTCTCGCGGTACACGGGTGAACGGACACAGACATAGCAGCTGGTACGGTGGTGCGGTACGCGGTACATGGGAGATGGTACGCGGTACACGGTGCATGACATGGCATCGGCTATGGATGGTATGGCTAGTGGGGACTCTCGGCATCGATCACATGAGGATTGTGATGATCCGTTGCCTTCGGCTTGCATCGGACATGTTGAACATGGCCGGTCAGTTGGTGGTGCTTGCCACTAGACATAGTGTATGTAGACAACCCATGGACCTTCTTCTTCCTTCTTTTTGGCTTTTCTTTTTTCTCTTTTTTTCTATTTTTTTTTATGAAAACCTGAAACTAAAATGCATAAATATTAAAAGTAAAAGAAAATAAATCCTAAAAATAAATACTTACTAGACATGGGTTGCCTCCCAAGAAGCGCTCTTGTTTAACGTCGTTGGCTTGACGTTAGCTTGCTTTCTCAAGCAGGGTGAGGAGAGTGGGTTGTCCTTAGGCAAGCTCTCTTTGATCTTCCTTCAATGTAGGCATCATGTGGCTCTCTAGCATAGTCTTCCTCTCTTGTTTCGGCAGTACAGTTTGTGGTTGGCAGCTCCGCTTCTCCCTTTCCTAGACCTTCTAGGTCTCGTGGTGGTGGAGCATAGGATGTGGTAGTGGCAAAACAAACCTTTGCAAGGTTTACTCCTTCTTCTCGAGAGTGCTTGAGTGAGTTGCGGTTGAAGCTTTTGGTTTCCATGGAAATTTGTAGCTTGTCTCCCACGGTTTCTTCTTCAAGTTCTTCTATGACTTCTAGGGTCTCTCCTTTGTCGTGATCTTGTAAAGGAGGAATAGGGTTACCTTGTGGTTTTTTTCTCCATGAAATTCTCTTGTGTTGAAGTAAAAGAAAATTTTCCTTTTTCTAAAAGGAAATTAGAATGTTTTCCTTTTTCGAATAGGGTTTCCTTTTCCTCTTCTTTCCCATCGAATCGACCTTCTTCCTCCTTGTGTCCAGTAACACGTGAGGTAAGGTCTTCAATTCTAGCATCAAGGTCATGGTTCTTCTCCTTAAGTTCAGATTCAATCTCCTTAAGCAACTTGTGGCTCTCCTTGGCGTTTTCTTCAAAATAAGATTCTCCTTCATCGGTTTGGTAGTGCTCTTCTCTAGTCCACTCCTTGGACTTGTTAGAATCGGCTGGGAACTCAAGAGAGGCTCCATGTTCTTCTTCAGCATCAGTAAGTTGATATACTTGATCATCACTCCAGTTGTTGCACTCACCGGATTTGTTGAATATGGCTTCTACTTTCCACTCTAGGCGGCTCTCGATGGTGTCAATGGTGTAGCCCATATTGATAAGCTTCGTACTATGATCTTGTAAATCCTCAAAGTTGTTTGAAACTTGATTGTTGATGGCATTTATTGATTCCTCCAAGCGGGTAACCTCCTTGGTGATAATCTCGAGTTTAGCTCCAAAATCAATACTCCTCTTGACTTGATATAAGTTCATCTATCATCTTCATGAGCTTGTCTTCATTGTAAGAGCTCCTTGAAGTGATTGGTTTTCGATTGTCATAGAAAAAGTTTTTATTGACATCGGCTTGCATGACTTCTTGCGGATCAAGGTACTGGTCCGTTGTGAAGCATGGCACGTCCGTGTGGTACGGCGTGTAGGAAAGGTCAGCTCGGCAGTAAGCTGGGCCAAGTGGTGCTCGGCCTTTAGGTGGTCGAGTGAAAGCACTGCGACAAGGTCGCCTAAGTGATGGAACAATGCTTGGTCGAGAATGACCAATACGTGAACCGTGCAGCGAGTGGGCTTGCGGACTGGATGGGTCTCCGTCCGTGGCTCGGTAGCGTGACATGAGCTTGGCTATAGTAAGATTCTCAAAATCTCCTGAGAGAGCATCGAGGTTCATCCTCTAGGTCTCCTGAAACAATAAAAAACAAAACGCAAATTAAAAAGCAAGGTGTCCTAGACGTTATTCTAGTTCCTAGACTCTTGTAAACAACAATCTCTCCCCGGCATCAGCGCCAAAAAGCTTTGATGTGTGTGGTTTTTCACTTCAAATCTTTTACCTTAAAAGACCACACGACGGCTGAAAGTTTACAGCTAATCGGTAGTAGTATTTAAGGATCGATCCCACAGAAGAGAGAGTTGTTGTTCAACGGAATCTAACGGAAGTAAGTTAGGCTAGGACTCAATAAAAAGGGGGTTTTGGTTGTCACGGTTGTAGTAAGCAAGTAAACGAAAATAAAAGTGCTAGTAAAATAAATGAGACAAGTGTTGGGCATCAAGGGGAATCGCAAGGGTTCAATGATCTATCTATCTAGGAAAGTTTAGGGTTAGTTTGTTTATCTAAAACTCGGACTATGAAACACTAATAAACCGTTAACTTAAAGTTCTCAAGCTAACCGTCTACTATCACTACACCCCGTAACTCAACTATCGCAGGCTACGACGCATAGATCAAAGCATTTAAAACAGGTTCGATTCTAATCCATGGAATTCCATAGATAAGGGGTATGTGCTTCCTATGTCTCCCCACACATCTAAGCTAGGTCAAGCACACATGCAAGCTTTTGGCAAAGCACACACACTTTAGATCATAGTTAGTTCATGAGGCTAACTTAAAGCATTAAGTAAAGACTTCGAATTAAAGCATAGAATAAACAGAATTTAAATCTAACAAACCCTAAAAATTGCCACCTAAACTAAGATCATCTCCCCCCTTTGATTGTCCCTTTAAACCCAACTAGAAAACTACTCTAGCATGTTTAAGGGAATCATCAAAGCAAGGTTTAATAGACTCATAAACATAAAAGAATTAATAGAGAAAAGGGTTTTAGATATTAGTTTAATGGTTGTCAAACAAAGTTGTAAAGATCTTCTTCCTTTAGAAAGCTAATGTAACAAACGAACAAAAGAAAGAGAAAGAGTTTGGTGAACTTCAAGGCTTCAAGGATGAACGAGAGAGGGCTCTGGTCGTGGCTGCTTCTCTGGTCGTTGGCTTTTAGGGGCTGTTTTGAGGCACTTTGAAGGCACACTCTAAACCCTAGGGCTTAGAAGAGTATTTATAGGGTTCTGTCTAGGTTTAGGGTTTTGTAAGGGTAAAAACGTCTTCTCTTGATAAGTGCATGGCACGGGGCGGCGTAGGAAGCTTCTAGAACGGTGGTGAAGGGTTGGACTGGGCCGCCGTGGTGGTCGGTGGTCAGGCCTTCAATAAAAGCCCATGGGCTTGATGTTTCTTCTTACGTCGGTTTAAGGTACGTCTCGGTAAATCGGGCATAACTTCCGGATGGTTGGATGGATCGACTTGATTCCATTTCTAAGAGAAAGATGACTCTTCCAGATTTCCATAGACACCAAGTACGTCAAAATGTGAGTTCTGGAAGTTCTTCAACCGTTGCCCGTTCTGTAAAGCTCTGAATTTTTCCTTAAACGTATTTTCCTTGCCTTTTGGTCATTTTTGCTACAAAACCTGTAAAACCTTCTTGAAACCTAAAATACTTGATAATAGATATTAAAGCCTTGAAATCATATCAAACTCATCCTAAATGCATACTAAAACTATAGCTAAAATGGGTAAAATAATGATGTTATCAATAATAAAAGAAAAGAATATAAACAAATAACCACACGACCTAAGCATTCGATGCAAGCATTTGAGTACAGGATCGGGTGGGGTGTTCGAGTAAGCAAATGAAGTATGAACAACTCGAGGGGTTACTCGAAGCAGGTGATCGTGTACCTGTTCGGGTACGGGATCGAGTGATGAATGAAAATGCAAGCAATTAAGATACGAAAGCTTCTAAGGATGGGGTAATCGAATCCTAAATATTCCTGACCAGTACAAATGTCTTACATGCCTCAAGCAAATATTCCCTAGACAATGAATCTCTAAAATCTTGTTAAAACACTCTCGTGATTGAAACAATCAACCTTGATCACTCCCCTACCCAACTCTCGTTGGAGAAACATGACCAAGGAGGCAATAAGAACCAATTCATTATTGTCAGTAAACCCCTTACTCATCTAATCTCCTAGGCTAAGTGAGTAAATCTCTAGCATTGGTTGATTCAAGCATCTCATCTACACCTCTAAGTGGTAAAACACCTTAGATCTAATCTCACCCTCTCGGTTTGTTGACAACATTAAGAACACCAATCTAGAAGGGAATCTATTAAACATATACAATCAAACTAAGACATCCTAACCGATCAAGAACACAAAATCATCTATCCCATCCCTAGAAACTTTACTACACTACTCGGAAATCATAGCAAGAAACATAAAAGCATATATGAACGAAAATTGCATTGTATTAAAAGATAAGAGTACAAGATAAAAATCTAAAGAAATGATAAAAAGATATGAAATAAATCCTAACAAAAAGTGAAAAGTGTTTTGAGTCGCTCAGTTCTCTCACAGAAGCTCTCGCTCTCTGGTTTGAGGGTCTGCTGCATGCTCGTTTGCGAGGAAGAAGAGGAGGGGTTTATATATGGAAACCCCTTTGACCTAGCTTCCCAGTCCTGCCCGAGGGTCTACTCGATGGGGCACACGAGGATAAGGTCGAGTTACTCCTCAGGTAGATCTTCGGGTTGTTTTTCCTGCTCTCGGATCCTCCTCGATCGTGTTGGGGTTCAGACTGTTCTTGCAGCTCGATGGCTCCTTCGGGTACATGCTCGGGTTTGTCCTTGTTTTTCTCCATTTTAGGCTCTTAAGCACCTTTTTTCATTCAAAGTATGCAATGCAAGAATGCAACACCTTAAATGGTCTAAAAGTGAATTCCTACAGTTAATGACCTAAAAATGCTAAGTTAAGGGTATAAACAATGCAAAATATGGACAAAAAAGGATGCTAAAAACATGTAAAGTTAGAGATTTGTCATCCTCCAATTCCCCTTCCTCAGCTGTAGGAAGTTGAGATTGATCTGTCATCTGGACGTCTGCCCGATGGCTCATCTGATCACCATCATCAAGTAGGGCGTCGGTTTCAGCATCGAGGGGTGCATCGGTTAGCAATTCTTGAGCCAGTGTTCGATCGCCAACTCGATCGGTCTGGTCGAGTGAAGAATCGGGTTGATACTCGGATAAGTAATATTGGTGCTCATAGATCCCACAGTGATCCATATCTTCTCCATATTAACTATCACTGTCTTCAGTGAGATAATCATCGACATCTTCAAGAAATATTGCCTGAGCAGTAGCATAATCCCTTGGGTTCTGAACAGATTTACCGGGAAGCTGGCCTAGCTTTTGAGGCAGTTGTGCGATGTTTTGGCCTTCTAGGTATCTCAACTTATTATTGAGAGAATCATACTTAGCATTGAGGTCATTGTACCCAGAGTCTATCTTGTTGCTCATCTCTGCACACCGTTTGGCGTTGTCCATCGCTGCCGATGTCTGGCCCTATATGATCTGCTTAATCAATCTGCATAGGTCAGCCTCTTGAGGTTGGTTCTATGATCCTTGATGTGGTGGGAATCCATGTGGTGCAGTTGGTTGGTGGTAATTGATGGGGTAATGCTGCTTAGGAGCATAGCCTTGATTGTACTTGACGAAGGATTTGGCTGGCCCTGGTTTCCTTGGACTGCGGATGGGTAGATTTGATCCTGAGGATTAGCAACATTGGGGTTACAGTAGGAGAGGTCCGGGTTTGGTTTGTAGTTGTTGTATCATTTATTGTAACCCCTTTGATTGTTGATGTAGTACACATCCTCTAGCTGAGCATTCTCCCGATCTTGCTGCTGAAACTGGTCTTCCTCTGAGATTGAATGGACATGTTGTTGCTGGTTGATGAGTTTGTCCAATTTATCATTGAGTGTTTGCATGTCGCACTTATACTTTGCATCGTCCTCGCCGGATGACCGTATGGTGCGATCATATTCCTTATTATAGTGCCCATCAAATTGGGCTAAATTCTCCACCATGTCCCAACCTTCATCAACATCCTTGTTGAGAAAACTTTCATTGCTGGCAGTGTCCAGCAACATCCTTATCTTTGGGACTACGCCGCGGTAAAGTGTACTTAGCAATGAAGCATTGCTGAATCGATGATGCGGGCATCGGCGGGTGTATCCCTTGAAACGTTCCCAGTCTTCACTGAACGTCTCGTTGCTTTTCTGAACAAAGCTGGAGATGTCATTCCGCAGCCTTGCAGTTCTGGAGCTGGAGAAAAATTTGGCGAGGAACACCTTTTTGCATGCTTCCCACGTGGTAATAGGCTCCTTGGGAAGTGATTTCTCCCAAACGTGTGCTTTATCACCCAAAGAAAATGGGAAAAGCCGGAGCTTGAATCCATATTCACTAACTCCATTATATTTTTATGAGGATACAGAGCCTATCAAACTCATCCAAATGATCCAGTGGGTCCTCCATTGGCAGGCCATGAAACTTGTTGCTCTGAAATCTGGATGAGACTACTCTTGATCTCAAAATTTTTGTTTTGAACAGCAGGTGGCACAATGCCATGTCTTTGAGTATGAGTAGATGGAGCATCTCCTGCTCCTATGTTGGTCCTTTCTTAAGGAGCTTGTGGACCATTCTGATTATTCATGACCTCCTTCAATTGTTGTTGGTTGTGGTTGTTGTACTTGTTGTTGTCGGAGTAACCATGGTCTGTTGATATTATCGATGAAAGGACTCAAGTGGTGACTACCCGTGGATCGTGTTTGCATGCACAATCAATTATCCGAGTGAGTACACAAAGGCCAACTCGATCCAGGTGATCGAGTGACGGGTCAGGTGGGTTCTCGGGTTGTTCCTGAAATGCAAAACAACGAAACACAAAAGTAAACAAGTCCGTACTGAATCTTTTGAGATAAAAATAACTCGATCTAGCAAGTGCTGAAATCTTAAATGTAACAATCAAAATTCAACCAAATGACAGCGGCGCCAAATTGATAACAGATTTTTCACTCAGGGTATCAATTCCCTATCCAGTTGTAGTACAAAGGGTTATCAATATAAATGGTTGTTATGCTAGCAGATAAGATGTGATCAGAACAATGCAAGTCAAGCCAAGCAATAATAGAGTTTTATTTAACAACCTAAAAGAAAAAGAAAAGTAAATAAAACAAGAACCACACGACCTAAGCACATGATGCAAGCATTCGGGTACCAGATCGAGTGGGGTAATTGGATTACAGAAGAAATCAAGAACACAAAGATGAACAACTCGAGGGTATACACGAGGATGGTGATTGAGTACCAGTTCGGGTAATGGGTCAAGTTATAGGTAAAAGGCTAAACAATCAAGTATGAAAGCTCCTAAGGATGGGGTAATCGACTCATATATAAGTGCTCATGATCAATTTGGGATATCTCACATGCCTCAAGCAAATATTTCCTAGATAATGAATCTCTAAACTTTGCAAAAACACTCTCGTGATAGAAACAATCAACCTTAGTCACTCCCCTACCCAACTCTCGTTGGAGAAACATGACTAAGCGGGCATTAAAATCCGATTCATTATTTTCAATAAACTCCTTACACATCTAATCTCTTAGGCTAAGTGAGTAAATCTCTAGCATTGGTTGGTTCAAGCATTTCAACAACATCTCTCGATGGCAAAATACCCTAGATCTAATCTCAACCTCTCGGTCTGAAAGTAGCATTAAGTATACCAATCTGGAAAGGATTTTTTATAAAATAAACAATCATGCTAAGATATCCTAATCGATCAAGAACACATACTCGCCTATCCCATCCTTAGAAACTTTGATTCACTACTCAGATCTCATGGTAAATAACATAAAAGCACAAACAAATGAAAGTTGCATTGAACTGAAAATAAGATAAAAGTAATAGAATAGAAAATCAAAACTGAAAAGAGTAGCAAAAGAAGTAAAAATCGAATCCTAACAAAGTAAGAAAATGTGTAAATCGCTCTCACTCTCTCTCTCTCTCTCTCTCTCTCTCTCTCTCTCTCTCTCTCTCTTAGAAGCTCTCTCTCTGGTTCGTGAGTGTCTGCGGCTTGTTGGTGAGAAAATAAGGAGTGGGCTTATATATGGAAAACCCTTTGACCTAGCTTCCCAGCTCTGCCCGAAGGTCTGCACGAGGTTCTGCATGAGGTTCGAGTCGTGTGGATGCTCGGGTAGGTCTTCAGGTTGTTCTTCCTGCTCTTAGATCCTTTTTGGTCGGGTTAAGGTTGGGACTGTTCTTCTCGCACAATCACTCCATCGAGTACACGTTCGGGTTTTACCTCATTCTTCCCTTTTTTGGGCTCCAAAGCGCCTATTTTCATCCAAAATGCACAAATGCAACACTGCAGCACCCTAAACGGCCTAAATGCAAATTCCTAAGGTTAAAGACCTAAAATTGCTAAGGTTAGGGTATTTATAATGCAAAACATGGATGAAAAAGGGTGTCTAAAACATGTAAATTAGAGAGTTATCAGCTTATGATAGAGAAGTCTCAGGATTGGTGACCTTCCGGGAAGTGATTGTCGGAACTATGCAAGTGAGAACAAAACACAGCGAATGATCATGTGGTGATTTGTAAAGATGGTAACAAGTCTTTAAAACCTCCTGGATGTAGCAAACCGACTGTCAGATAGGATGGGCTCATAGGTCTAGAGAGAAGACGTGAGACCCATTAAAGAAGATGGGCCCATGTACTAGGATTGGACATGGGCCCACTAAGAGGTGGCGGTCGGGCGTTACAAGGGTTATCCAAGCGTAACCCAGATGAGTGTGGAGTCGAGTAGGCTCACACTGTCGGGGGTGAAAGTTTTGGTGCGTAACGAGGACATTGCGATCTGTAAGTAAGGGTGAATTGTGACATTCCAGTTTCAGGGACATGCAGAGAGGTTTAAAAGAATTGATTTCGCCACCTATGTCACTAAAGTGCACTTATCTTTTCGATCAAAGGTCCTGAGAGAACTAACACGACCTGACCTAATATTTTTTTTTGTTTTTTAAATATATTATTAAACTACTGATCCTATACTCACTGACAACCTAACCCCAATCAACAACAACGGATAACATAAATGATACTATTAAACCAATAACCAATAAACCAATGATCAATTCATACTAAACAGTAATAAAACATCTAACAAAGTCATTAAACATTAAACCAGCAACCTATCATCATTCTAATGACTCGACTCTAGCAGGCTAACATAAGCAAGACAATACATCAACGAGCCACTAGAACATCCTCCTCTTCATCGCCTTAATTCCACAATCATATTTTGCCTTTATATGCATTACAACACATATGAGATGCGTGAGTATTATAATAAATACTCTCTAAGGCGATCTTCCCATCTACTGGACTATACACACAAGCGAAAAGACAATCACAAGGAACTCACAGAACAAGCAAACTAGACAATGCGTAACTCCGGGACCTTGCGTCGACCGATGTACACCTTTCATCGATCGATGCAATCCTCCGAATCTCATAGCTGCATCGACTGATGCACTCCTTGCATCGATCGATGTAACTCTTTCCATTGTCGTCAAATCCCTAACTGCATCGACCGGTGAAAGGTCACACAAATTACAAGGAACATTCACAAGTGATCAAACAAGCAATTAACAACCAAATATCACACAAAAACAACCATCAATTCGCTTAGATCAGCCAGGGTCACGCACTCACATTTAGGAATGACAAAAACTGGATCTAAACTCACAAAAAAGCCTCCAAGCAAGCTCCTACGACGATCCCAACCACAGATCACCACTCCACAGGCAAGATCTCTCAAGAACATGCACCAAAATCTCCAAAAACTCTTAGGAACAGCTTATCTCTCTCATTTCTCTCTTCTATCACAAAAACGACCAATCTTGGTCAAGGACGTCGAGATATCCTTTTATACTCAACTCCTATGTTTTGCCCAACCAAAATGCAACAAAACTAGTGTTTAACATAAGCTGAACTTATATCGACCGATGCAACATCTGCATCGATCGATGCTGATCCCAAACTGAGATTTCGGTTCCCGAACCTTACAATTCTCGCCCACCAATATAGATTCATCCTCAAATCTCGAACAACCATCAACCAAGGACTGCCGTGCAACCATCTCCACGGCCCGCACATCCTTCGATCAATCTGCGAAGGTTACCTCCAGGTGATAGACTTACGTTCCAAGCATTATTTGTTCTCGACTTTTGGGCTTTCCTTTACTTATAGGTCTCAACCTTGAGTTTTTGTTTGCTCCTCATCAGACCTTAGCCTGCATACCATAATATTGACTCCTCATCGGGCCTAAGCCCGCATGCCATGATATATAAGGAAAGTCCAATACTCATCCCTCGGGTTTCCACACTACAACGCTCCTCCGGATCGTCATCCAAAGTCGATATACCAGTCATACTCTCTAGCCACAAAGTCTCGAGATATGACGGTACTAGGAGAACTAAATTCATCCATGAGTCGTTCAGGACCAATTGTCCTTAGAGGAAAGAATTCTGAACACGTAAAACATCAAAATGCCTACCAACCACATATTCCCTCACTGGAATACCTAACAACCACACAAGGATCATCAACATGCCACAAGGGCCGCTACTAAGGCCTACAAATGTCCTAAACAGGACCGCCACAAATGTCAACAATGTCTAAATAGATTGCCACCAAGGCCAAATAAATGTCGTAAACCAGACCGCCACCAAGGCCAAACAAGGACTGCCACCAAGGCCACACATCCCGAAGTATCGTCACGAAGACCACTCGTCCCGAAGGACCGTCACGAAGACCACTCGTCCTGAAAGACCGTCACGAAGACCATACATCCCGAAGGACCGACACGAAGACCAAACATCCTGAAGGATCGCCTAAACAGGACATAAAGGCTAAACAGCCTTCCACAAAAGACACACAATGTCTCGAAGGACCGCCACACACAAGCCACACAATGACATGGATTTTCATTTCAAAGAGTCTTGAAAAATAACCTTATCAAATGACCCGTTGAAAGCTTAAACGAACCATGTAGAAGATTCTTTACAGGGGAGCCAACAATCTCTTAAGCCATATTGTCGAAAAGCATCAATATCATCTTACTAGTTCTGATGTGAGCGCAGGTCGGCTCGCGGTACAGACAGAAAGTCGGATCCTCGGATCGTTCAGTATTGCGAGAACTTCCTTTGGGCCAAACAATGGAGAATGCTAGGGGAGACGATTCAAACGAGGGAAACGAGTTTTGGTGGTGAACGGACGAGGGAAATGTGAGTTGGTACGGTGTTCGTGACTCTCGGTTGAACGGACTATACGGGCAATAGCGGTACGGAACGGTTTGTCGGGAACGACCAGCGGCTAACGAACCGAGGATTGGCGAGCTAGACGAGATGGAAGCGAGGGTGGATCGAATGACGACACGCGAGTGTTGACTCGACTCGTGATACGGCCAAACCAGTAGATTACAAACCCGGTTCGTGAGTCTACTAGGGTTTCTCGAGAGCTAGTCCCGGACTAAGGCTAAAGAGAGAGTTGAGACAAGAAACAAAGAATCACTCTTTGATAAAATAATTTCATTCAAGTCTAAAAGTTGCAGCTACGAGATAGAGAAGTTTAAATAGTGTGAGGGTTTAGAGGGAACCAAGGACACGCGGACTCGCTATGGTCCGCACACGTTTGCTCTTGACGTGTTTCCATTGATGGAGAACACGTCGCCCTCAATGTGATTTAAACAGAACCACACACGTCACACTTTTCAACCGTAAGAAAGGAATACTCTAGATAATTGTTCAAAACGCAACACTTAAACAAAAGATAACACGTCCTTAGGCTTTGAAGCGGGAACCACGTCATTGGCTTCAAAACGCGGCGGTTTGCGTTAGGACTCGTCGCCTCATTAAAACCTTCTCCGATAAACCTCGTGGGACAAACCCGGAGTAAGAAAAAGAGTACGGGTCATGATCCTAACTAGTCCTGGGCGTTCGGGTATTCGGTTCGGTTCCGGATATATCCATTCGGTTCTAGGTATTTCGGATATAGGATTTTAGGATCTATTCGGTTAATTTACTATTTCAGTTCGGGTTCGGTTTGGTTTCGGTTATTTTTGGTTCAGTTCCGGATATCCACAATAATATAAGTTTTAAAAATATAATTAACTTTGAATAAAAGTGTGATAAAATTTTGACAATATTGAAAGTATTTTAATATTTTAGTCTAAATTTATATGATATTAGTTCAGTTCTGGTGTTATTTTTTTAGTTTAAACGTTATCCCCTTATTAATCCGAAATGCACATAGTTATTAAAATGTCTTGGTGGTGTAGTGGTTGCATTCGGTTCTCTAAGGCCGAGAGATCTGCTGTTCGAACCCCAACAAAAAGAGTTTTAATATTAGTTTGGTTTGATTCGGGTATCTTCGGGTAACCGAATGGTTATCGGTTTGGTTCGGTTACTAACCGATATCCATGGATATCTGAAAAACTATCCATTCGGTTATTAGCCTCTAACCGAACTCGAACCGGAACCGAAATTTCGGTTTGGTCCATTCGGTTCGGTTATTCTGCCCAGGACTAATCCTAACGGCTTGGTCGCCTTCATCCTTGGATAAGGATGGAGGCCGTGCAAACGATCTCCACTTGAGTTGTCTTGGCCGGATTGCTCTCTTGATCTTCTCGAACAAATGCTTGCATGAACCGGTTGAACCTTTGTCTTGCGGTCTTTAACGAGCTCTTGGAATGTGTAGTGGATCTGGGCGTGATCCTTGGTGCATCGGCTTGATGTTGTCCCCCGGGTAATGCAAGCGTCTCGGCAACGTCCTGGGGGTCCTGGTCCGGGACAGTCATTCCTAGTCGCGTGTCCGGTTCCGTGCTCATATCATTCCCTGCCCCTTGAGAAGGTTTTGTCCCCAAAACTTCTTCGTCATCACCTGCATCAAACGGAACAAGATCAGTAATGTTGAACGATGTAGAAGTGTTGTACTCACCTGGCAGCTCAAGGCGGTAGGCGTTGTCCTTCCTCTTCTGGGCGAACCACTCCGGCCTTAGGTGTAACCAAACCCAATCTCCCGGTTTGAATAGAATAGGCTTGCGTCCGCGGTTGAGAAAACTTGCATATTGTTCGGTTCTCCGCTCGATGTTTGCTCGAACTTCTTCATGAATCTTCTTGACCAACTTGGCTCTTGCGGCTCCACCTTGACTCTCGACTTCGTCCGGTGGTAGTGGTAGCAAATCCATCGGAGTGAGGGGTTAAACACGTAAGCAACCTCGAATGGCGACTTTTTGGTAGCCGAGTGGACGGCTTGATTGTATGCAAACTCGATTAGTGGGACGCACTCCAGCCAGGTTCCTTTATTGCTTGCAATGGTCGTGCGGAGTAAGACTCCGATGGTTCGGTTAACAACTTCGGTCTGGACGTCGGTCTGTGGGTGTGCGGCGGTGGAGTACAACAGCTTGGTTCCAAGTTTCTTCCATAGAGTTCGCCAGAAATGTCCAAGAAACTTTGGATCACGTTCAGAAATGATGGTCCTCGGTAAGTCGTGAAGCCGAACTACTTGACTGAAAAACAAGTCGGCCAGTTGAACCGCATCATGGCTCTTATGGCAAGGAATGAAATGCACCATCTTTGAGAACCGATCGACTACGACCATCAAACTGTCCTTCCGGTGTATAGGTGGCAACCCGAGGACAAAATCAATGAATAGGTCGATCCAACGTCCAGTCGAAACCGGTAGTGGTGTGTATAGGCCTTGTGGGTGGGTAGTTGACTTGGACGCACGACACACCACGCATTACCCACAATGCTTCTCAACCATACTTCGCATCCTTGGCCAGTAAAAGTGTTCTTGAAGCATGGCCAAGGTTTTTGTTACGCTAAAGTGTCCGGTCAGGCCTCCACTATGCGCTTCTCGGATCAGCAACTCTCGGATAGAACCAGTTGGGATGCATAAACGTCGGCCCCGGAACAGATAGCCGTCGTAAACATAGAACTCGGTGTACATGCCCTTGCCGTGATTCTTGAAACAATCTCCGAACTCAGAGTCGTTGGCGTACGCCTTCTTGATGCTCTCAAACCCCAACACCTTGGCGTCCATGGTAGTGATCATGGCGTGCCTCCGTGACAAGACGTCGGCAACAATATTCCCTTTGCCTTTCTTGTATTTGATCACGTAGGGAATAAACTCAATGAACTCTAGCCACTTGGCGTGCGTCCTTTTGATATTAGTTTTGCCTCGCAGGTGTTTCAAAATTTCATGATCCGTGTGGATCACAAATTCGCGGGCCAACAGGTAATGCTGCAAAGTCTCCATAGCACGGACTAATGCGTATAGCTCCTTATCATAGGTAGGGTAGTTGAGGGTGGCGCCACTGAGCTTCTCGCTGAAATAGGCCACCGGTTTACCTCTTTACGTCAGGACAGCTCTAATGCCTACACCGGATGCGTCACAATCCACTTCGAAGGTTTTGTTTTAATCGGGCAGGACGAGTAGGGGCGCTTGGGTGAGGCCTCTTTTAAGCTCCTTGAATGCTCACTCCTGATCTTCTTCCATTTGAACTCCTGGTTCTTCTTGATCACCGCGGTAATAGGCGCAGCGACCGTGCTGAAGTCTTTCACGAATCATCGGTAGAAACTTGCGAGTCCATGAAATGACCGGACGTGGGAGATACTGGTTGGCGTGGGCCATTCCTCTATGGCTCGGATTTTCTCACCATCAACCTTAAGTCCCTGTTCACTAACAACAAAACCTAGGAAAACTAGTTCATTAGCAGCAAAGACGCACTTTTTCAAGTTGGCGTACAGATGCTCTTCGCGGAGAGTGTTTAAAACATGTTCTAGATGCTCAACATGATCAGATAGGCATGAGCTATAAACAAGAATATCATCAAAGTAAACCACAACAAACTTGTTGATATAAGCTCTCAAAACATGGTTCATCAATCACATGAAAGTAGATGGTGCGTTAGATCAACTGAATGGCATAACCTACCATTCGTACACACCTTGCTTGGTTTTGAATTCTGTTTTCCACTCGTCTCCTTCCTTAATCCTCACTTGGTGGTAACCGCTTTTGAGGTCGATCTTAGAGAAAATGCTCGAACCACTCAATTCGTCTAGCATGTCGTCAAGTCTCGGTATCAGGTGCCGGTACTTGATCGTGATGTTGTTCACTGTTCGGCATTCGACACACATACGCCAGGTTCCATCTTTCTTTGGTACGAGTAGGACAGGGACGGCACACGGACTGAGGCTCTCTCGAACATATCCTTGGGGCATAAGCTCGGCTACTTGTCGCTCTAACTCCTTGGCTTCCTCCGGATTGACTCGGTACGCAGGGCGGTTCGGCAGCTGGGCTCTAGGGACTAGATCGATCTGATGTTCGATTCCTCGGATCGGTGGTAAACCTTCGGGCAGCTCGTCCGGGAACACGTCCGCAAAACATCGAAGAACGTCTCGGATAGCTTCCGGTAGTGCATCCATCGAACCCTCAATCCCTTCAACCAACAAATCTCTAAAAACCATCAATAAAACTTGGTTGGAGTACTTAAGGGACTTTCTAACATCACTAGATTGAATTAGAAAGTTCATTTTAGGGTCCGAATCCTTAGACAGTTTAGATTGCATTTCACGAACTTGTGTTGGTGTCAAAGGTTTTAAATTGATACGTTTGTTATCGTGTACAAACGTATACTGGTTCGTGCGACCGCAATGCGAGGTTCCCTTATCAAACTGCCATGGCCTTCCTAACAAGAGGTGGCTAGCTTGCATCAGTACTAAATCGCATAGGACTTGATCCTTGTACGGTCCGACACTAAATGGAACGAGGACTTGATCCTTCACCTTTATCACGGTCTTATCGTCCAACCACTTAAGTTTGTAGGGTCTGGGGTGACATGTGGTTGGTAAAGAGAGTTTCTTGACCATATAGGAGCTTGTTACATTCGTGCAGGAGCCTCCATCGATGATCAAGCCACACACCTTCCCGCTTACCGTGCATCGCGTGTGAAAGATGTTGTCACGCTGATTGGAGTTGGCCGCTTCCAGGCTGGTGCTGAGGATACGCCGGATCATCAAGTATTCTCCGACCTCCGGTTCGGCTACTGCCTCCTCCAGGTCCGCCTTGGCCTGATCGTTCTCTTCGGCCACTTCTCCTTCGGACTCGAGCTCTCCGGACTCGGTGATAATCATATTTCGGGCGTTCGGGCAATCTCGGGCATAATGTCCTCGGCCCTGGCACTTGTAACAAATGATATCGTAGCTTCGTACGTCATTGGTCGTCCTTTGCCGGTTGTCGTTGGTCGGTTCCTTGGGCTTGAACCTCGAGTCAACAACGACCGCCTTTGGTTTCTCCTGTGGCCGGTTGGAGGGCGAAGTCTTAGGTGACCAGTTAGGCACCCCTTGAGCTTTGGTGCAGCTTGTAGCGGCGACCTTCTTCTTGATTTGGGCTTTGATCTGCACCACTAGGTGCAATAGTTCCTCAAACCCTCGGTACGGCTGACGCTCGACCTTTCGTGCGATCCGTCTTTTAGGCCGTCGAGGAACTGCACCATAAGGGACTCCTCGGTGTCCTTTACTTGGAGTCGGTTGCTCAAGTGCTTGAACTCTTCATAATACTCTTCCACCGTTCGCTGTCCTTGGTTGAGCCTCCTAAATTTCTTTTGGAGCTCACGATGATAGAATGGTGGAACGTATCGTCGCCTCATGACGGCTTTCATGACTTCCCAAGTATCAATTGGTCGGTCATGGTTGCGGCGTTGTTCGGCTACTAAGCGATCCCACCTTGTAAGTGTGTAATCGGTAAACTAGGCCACGACGTAAGAGATCTTACGGATCTCCGGATAGTTGTAGCAGGAGTAAAGGTGCTCCATCCGGCTCTCCCAGTCGTGGTACGCCTCGGGATCAGATTTGTCGGCAAAGGTTGGGGCCACCATTTTATGTCCTGGTTCATTCGGCCGTGGTGCGTCCTCATACCGGTCATCGCATCGGTGCCGTTGCCTCAGACGCGGTTCATAATCTTCGTTAGATTGGTTGCTTGGTTCCAGATCTTGTCGTTGGCATCGCATGGGCAGTGGGTCTTCCCTTGGAGGGTTAGCGAGTTCGAGACGTGTCATTCGTTCGGCGAGATGTTCTATGCCGTTGCGAAGGGCCGTCAAGGTGGCACCAATCTCCGGTGGAGGTAAAGGGATCTCCGGTGGATGTTGTTGTTCGGCCATGATGGTTGTACAGACGGTCAATGGTGACGTGTTTTGGTCCGTACGTGTTGCGCTGTCCGATCGGTCCCAAACCTCGTTGCAACAAACGAATATTTGTGAGTATATTTCGTTCAAAGGACAAGGGATAAGATATTTCTTTGGGCCAGACAATGATTGAAGACAGCAATGCAAACAACAACCTAAGACTAAACAAAAAGTAACTACACGCGCCAAAAAGCAAACTTTTGGGACCACAATACGAAATAAAAAGCAAACACTCTACTTTATGGATCTGTCGATTCCTAAGCAAGAACAAGGATGAACAGCAATAAGAACACGATGAACAAAATAAAAGTCGAACGTCCTAACAACAATACTATGCATAAATTTAAACTAAACGCCCTAACGAAACAAGAGGAGAAGAACAAAGACTACTAAAAACAATCAAAGATTAAAACTTTAAACAAATAAAAGAAATTTCTAGGTTTCAGAAAGATACAACCTTTGGGTAGAACCTTTTAGCTTTGATACCAGCTGGTGTGAGCGCGGGTCGGCTCGCGGTACGGACAGAAAGTCAAATCCTCGGGTCGTTCAGTATTGCGAGAACTTCCTTCGGGCCAAACGATGGGGAATGATAGGGGATATGATTCGAACGAGGGAAACTAGTTTTGGTGCTGAACAGACGAGGGAAACGTGAGTTGGTACGGTGGTCGCGACTCTCGGTCGAACGGACTATACGGGAGATAGCGGTACGGAACGGTTCGTCGAGAACGGCCAGCGGCTAGCGAGCCAAGGATTGGCGAGCTAGACGAGATGGAAGCGAGGGTGGATCGAATGACGACACACGAGTGTTGGCTCGACTCGTGATACGGCCAAACCAGTAGATTACGAACCCGGTTCGTGAGTCTACTAGGGTTTCTCGAGAGCTATTCCCGGACTAAGGCTAAAGAGAGAGTTGAGACAAGAAACAAAGAATCACTCTTTGGGAAAATAATTTCATTCAAGTCTAAAAGTTGCAGCTAAGAGATAGAGAAGTTTAAATAGTGTGAGGGTTTAGAGGGAACCAAGGACACGCGGACTCGCTATGGTCCGCACACGTTTGCCCTTGACGTGTTTCCTTTGATGGAGAACACGTCGCCCTCAATGTGATTTAAACAGAACCACACACGTCACACTTTTCAACCGTTACAAAGGAAGACTCTAGATAATTGTTCAAAATGCAATACTTAAACAAAAGCTAACACGTCCTTAGGCTTTGACGCGGGAACCACGTCATTGGCTTCAAAACGCGGCGGTTTTTCGTTAGGACTCTTCGGCACATTAAAAGTTTCTCCGGTAAACTTTGTGGGACAAACCCGGAGTAAGGAAAAAGAGTACGGGTCATGATCCTAACGGCTTGGTCGCCTTCCTTCTTGGATAAGGATGAAGGCCGTGCAAACGGTCTCCACTTGAGTTGTCTTGGCCAGATTGCTCTCTTGATCTTCTCGGACAAATGCTTGCACGAACCGGTTGAACCTTTGTCTTGCGTCCTTTGATGAGCTCTTGGAACGTGTAGTGGCTCCTGGCGTGATCCTTGGTGCATCGGCTCGATGTTGTCTTGCGGGTAATGCAAGCGTCTCGGCAGCGTCCTGGGCATTCTGGTCCGGTATGGTTATTCATGGTCGCGAGTCCGGTTCCGTGATCACATCAAGTTCCATCCATACCTTTCACATGAAGCTTACACCTTTTCAAAACAAAAGGTGATAATTATCAATTTTGAAAATGCAAAACAAATGTCAGTTGTGCAAAATCTGACCAAACAAACAAACAACAATCTCATCAGCAACATTCTCCATTGTCCTAGAAAATAACATTTTCAAAATATTTTAGATGCTCTATTTTAAAGAAAGCATGGATTTTTGTACCCTGTAAAACAAAGTTTATGTGAGTATTTCTATATGATATAGAAATTTAAATAGGTGAGATAATTATTATAAGAAAATGTATATTGCCTTCACATCACCGTCTACCAGGTATAGAGGACCTTCACTTGCACACACCACACGTCTTGTACGGCTTGACATCGTTGAGGAATGTCACGGATTGAGCTACTACTAATTGCTATGGAAAGAATTATTGATTTATTTATTATGAGGTAAGTTGATTGCTTGATGAGTTAAGATAGCTAATGATACTCTATCTATGTAGAGAACTTCGATAATTAGGGTATTATGTTGATTGTTTATTGAAAAACTTGGAGACAAAGCACAATGTCTTAGATACAATAAACCATTTAAGTATTTATTATTATTATTTTAAAGTAGAATGAATGATATTATAGTTTTATGGAAGACTAGAAAATATTTGAAGATTGCTTGATCGTTATGATTGAATGATTGTTTATGATTGAATATGATGCAATTCTGTTTAGGAAATAGCCTAAAAGTTGAACATTTAGTTAATACTAAAACGACCCAAACCATTTTTTTGTTTGTTTTTAATTTAATATTAAACTAGTGATCCCATACTCACTAACAACCTAATCCTAGTAAAACACAACAGCGGAACTAAACATCAATAAACCAATAAAATCACTTAGCAATTATCCAATAACCAATAAACCAATAATAATTCTATAGCCACTAAACCAATAAATCATTCCAACATAAAACAAGGAAAGATGATATAGTCGATGAAAATGATGATTGACACATCCAGAAACTCCTGGAACACGCTGTTCATCAATCTCATAAACGCTGCTGGCGCGTTAGTCAACCCGAAAAGCATCACCACAAACTCATAATACCCATACATTGTCTTGAAAGCCGTCTTCCTCACGTCTGCCTCATCTATCGGGATCTGATGATAACCCGACACCAAGTCAATCTTGGAGAACCAAGTATCACCCCTCAACTAATCCAACAACTCATCGATCCTGGGAAGAGGGTACTTGTTCTTCACAGTGACCCAGTTCAGACCCCGATAATCAATGCACAAGCGGAAACTCCCATCCTTCTTCTTAACGAACAACACCAACGCTCCCCACGGTGACACGCTAGGACAGATGAATCCCTTGCTCAAAAGGTCCTCCAACTGCTTCTTCACCTCTGTCATCTCTGTTGGAGCCATCCTGTAAGGCACCTTGGATAACGGCGTAGTCCCCGGTTCCTGTTCAATCGTGAAAATATCAGACCGAGATGTTGGTAACCCCTGCAACGACTGGAACACATCCTAAAAAGCTTTTACAACCTGGATACCGCTAACCGTAGACTGCCTCACTGACTCTGGCATCGAAATTGTAACCATATAGGCCTCACGCCCCTTCTCGATCATTTTCCCAGCCTGCATGGTTGAGGTCACGAGACTCCCGAAGTCAGTCTTGCTCTATCTAATATCAACTTCCCTTCTAGATATTAAAACTCCACTCTACCCCGATGACAATCTAGATGAACCCTGTGACGATGCAACTAATCCATCACACGATAACATCATAAAACTCCATGGGGCTGATAAGAAAATCCACTGGCGTTGACCCTCCTGCAATCTGAATATCAACTCCCCTTGCCCGCCAAAGGACTCTTAGAAACTTTCCTACCGCAAATCTGACAACTTCCTCTCACTCTCCGGGATCTCTTCTGATATAGGCGCTCTCAGCGCACTCTAGGGTAATGAATCAATGTGTTGCTCCAGAATCAAACATGACATGGGACCTAAACCCGCCCACCAATAAGGTCCCTACACAAACCTCATGTGCTAAGAACCCTAACACTTTATCACAGACATTAATAAAATATGAACTACTGAAATTCACAAAGTCATGGTCTCATAAGTTATACATGTGATCCCTCTCGCACAGGTTCCACTAGTCTCCATGGTCGTGTACACCGCGACGCCTGCTCGATACGTGCCACCAGCTGCACTCCATACTACACCGCTGACGCTGCCATCTACTGCAAATTGAGACACTTGGGCTTGATGTGCCTAGGCTCCCTACAGTGATAGCATACACGAACCACCGTCTGAGCTGCTATCATAGCATTCATCTGGGAACAGTTAGCCACCTTTTGGTCCATTCCTCAGCACCCGTAGCATCCTGCACCACTCGGCCTATGCAAAGCCTCTCACTTTCTCTTGGTTCCCAGCGCAGGCTTGCCGCCCTTGCCAGAAACTCCAAGATGTTGAGTCTTTGTAGGCTGGACCGCTAGACTAACCGTCACTGCATGTGCCCGGATATCCTCCTCGATCTCCATTGCGGTCTCAATCAGCTCCGCCCTCTGCAATGAACCCTTAAGTCATCACGAAGGGCCCTCATGATTGTACATGCATGTGCCTCCTCAGACTCCTTCGCCCGACCCCCATACATCTGAAGCCGACTGAACTCCACATCCAACCGGTCCAGTGCCTCATGGGGAAAATACTTGCGGTTGAACTCCTCCACGAAGTCAACCTAAGTCATCTCCCTCTACAGCCTCCTGACAGCCACTGACCTCCACCATAGGTGAGCATCGCCTACCAGGTTGTGGATCCCTATGTCCACCCAATAGTCCTGAGGACATCTGAGAGACCCGAAGTTACGTTTCACTCTCGTCCTCCACGCATCTACAAGGTTCGGTTTCACCCAATAACCACTCTGTACCGATCCTGCCCATCTCCCACTGCATGGTAACATAATGGGAATAGGCTCATACACCTGCAGCCATTGGCTGCTGCACCTCCGCCACCACAGGCGACACCACCGCAGCCTATGCCGGTACCACTCCCGGTAACTAGAACTCTAGTACCACCGGCCAAACCAGCACCGACACCACCCAAACCGACTCCATCGGCGCCTAAGATCCTAGAGCCCCTACCTTCGGCCACACTCAAGGACCCCTCCTGGAATGCCTATGACTCGCCGACGCCCTCTACTATCAAACTCTGATCCATAGTGTCACTAACCGCTGGGCCTCTGCCCCTACCATAACCACGTACACATACACGACCACGTCTACGTCCCGCAACAGCACCACCTCTAACTTTTACACTACTAAGAAGAGAAGGCTAAGCAAACAATCTAACCATACACAATACACAACTTACCGTGGAATCACATTGAAGGCTCAAAGAGGACGTTCTAGGACCCCATGCCACACACAATTGACTAACTCACATAATCAATCAAAGCATGCAATCCCAAACATCAACAACAAAAAGCCTAGTGAACCCGTACCTAGAAACGTAAGGGCTCTGATATCAAACTGAAACGACCCGACCAGACACAATATTATATATATATAGATATATATATATATATATATATTATTAAACTAGTGATCTCATACTCACTAACAACCTAACCCCAATCAACAATAGCAGATAACATAAACGATACCATTAAACAAATAACCAATAAACTAATGATCAAGTCATCCTAAGCATTAATAAACCATCCAATAAAGTCATTAAACATTAAAACAACAATCTAGCAACATTCTAATGAATCGACTCTAGCAACCTAACAGTAGCCAGACAACACATCAACGAACCACTAGAACATCCTCCTCTTCATCACCTTATTCCCACGATCACACTTTCCCTTTACCTGCACCACAACACATATGAGATACGTGAGTATTATCATATATGCTCAATGAGGCGATCCTCCCAACTACTCGGATATACACACAAGAAAAAACACAATCCTAACTTGTGTGAAGATTGGGATTTATTTCCAACTTTGGTCTTGTCAGAGGGTTTTCCAAATGAGTCGGTGTACTCGAATTTGGATTTTGTTTTCTGGAGGGGTGCCTCTCAACAGGGTGATCCTGATCAAATTCTTCAATTATCATAGATTTTATGTGCAATCTGGAAGGCCATAAAAAAAACGTTTTTCAAGGTTTAGAGATCGAGGTGAATGATATAATTGCTCAGGCTTTGGGCGATAAGTTAGCCTGGGCAGAGACGCTCTCTTTTACAGCGGATCATGCCAGCTCCATCTCCGTCTTCGGATGTCCAGGTTTCTTCACCTGGTTGTCAGATTGATAGTTCTTGGAAAGCAACCAATGTGCATTCAGGATTGGGCTGGTGGTGTTGCGTTAGTGAGGAGCGAACCTTGTTGTTGGGGGCCAAGTGTCTAAGATGGAGCCCCTCCCGCCTACATTCAGAATTAGAAGCGTTGTTGTCGGTCATGGAGCGGATACGTGCTACAGGGATCGCTTGTCAACATATTGAAGTTAACATTTTAAAAGATTTTAGAATATTCTTGAAATCACTTGGTTTTCAATTGATGATTTTTAAAGATTTTTCAAAATCCTATATTATTCAATTTGATATTTATGTAAAATAATTTAAAATAAAATCATCCTATGTTGTGTTGTGAAATATTATAAAATCATCCAAAGTTTATAATATCATCCTATGTTGTGTTGGGTGTCACACAATATGGGAATTTTTCGTCTATCATCATTTATAATATGATAGGTTCAGATGAAACCAAAAAAATAAAAAAATAAGAGGTTCACATTTCAATGAACATTATTTAAAAAAAACTAAACATGAAATTTTAATATTTCAAAATTAAACATATCAATTATATATAAAAAAGTTCATACATATTTAACTATTGTTAGGTATAAATCATATTAGATATCCTATTATTATATTATATATATTCATCATTGAATCGACAAGACTCGATCAATAGCAAATTCCTATTACGCGGGGTAAAGCGATTTAGCGAAGTTGAACTCTAGTGGAATCAGTCGTAGAAGTGGTGGTGTAACTACTTAACATATTATTTTAATTTTTAGTTAGTTAATATTAAATTATATTTTAATCCATCTTGGGACTTGTAAATTGAAAATTTCATAATATGAAACAATATATGTAAATGATATAATATTTATTTAAATTGTATTTAACATTTATATGTAATTGTCAATCATATTCAGTTGCATACATATTATTAGAGGCAACAACATACAAGTCCCTGAACTCCGTAAGGTACACACAAAGCAGCATGAGAAGGTGGTTTCACTCCACATCTTTTGTAACAATCTTCTCTCCTATGACATGGTCCTTTAAACGTACAATCACTTGAATCATCCGTAATTCCTGAAAAAATAATCAAATTAAAAATATAATAATTACGTATAAATATCGTAAGATTTTTTTAAGAATTCTTTAATAAAAATGATGGTAGTCATATGAATATACAGTAGAATATGCACATTTTAAGTATTTGAAAACAAAAACTTACGAATAGATTGAACGTTAACAATGAGAGAAATGATCAAGAGAAAAGCAACAAAATGAGACTTTGAAGGCGCCATCTTTCTTACAAAAATCTACAATAAACTACTATGAAATATATGTAAAATCACTTAGACTTAATGAATAAAAAGAGAATTGACTGTTCTTTTATAGCTGAATATGTAAATAATACCATATAAAATTTTGCAACAAATTTATTCTATACCATAAAAATATATGACTTAGGATTTTGTTTACCTTAGAGGTATTGAACGTAACATTTTAAAATATTTTAGAGTATTTTTAAAATCACCTGTTATTCAATTGATGATTTTAAACAATCTTTAAAAATCATACGTTATTCAACTTGACATTTATGTAAAATCTGTTTTTAGTATACAATCTCTTGTTACTCAAATTATTTTTCTTTAAGTCCTTCAAAATTCTAGGTATAAGAGTATGATTTTGAGAGGAGGGGGGGGGGATATTGAAGTTAACATTTTAAAAGATTTTAGAATATTCTTAAAATCACTTGGTTTTCAATTGATGATTTTTAAAGATTTTTCAGAATCCTATATTATTCAATTTGACATTTATGTAAAATAATTTAAAATAAAATCATCCTATGTTGTGTTATGATTTATTATAAAATCATCCAAAGTTTATAATATCATCCTACGTTGTGTTGGGTGTCACACAATATGGGAATTTTTCGTTTATCATCATTTATAATATGATAGGTTCAGATTAAACACACAAAAAATAAAATGAGAGGTTCACATTTTAATACACATTATTTTAAAAAAACTTTATTAGCAAAGATGTTATTAATTCTAGTCAGAAATCTTACTCAGTCATAATGTATTAATGGAATATGAATGATTGTTTTAACTTTTTTTTTTTATTCATTTTTCCCCGTAACGTTTGATTTTTTACGTGTGAAACAACCCGATCAACAATGAGATGCGTGAGTATTACCAGAAATACCCAGTGAGGCGATCCTCCCATCTGAGAGCTATACACACAAGAAAATTAAGAGTACAACCACAAATAAAACATAACAAACCAGCCATTAAATAGAACACCGAATAACGCATTCACCACAGGTACACATCATCACAAAAAACAAGCCATACATCCCAATCGCTCAGATAAGCTCATGGTCACGCACTCACCTTATCAAACTGATTATCACAACGAATACAACCAGTTGAGACTCTCCTAACGTCTGCAACAGCCCAACAACGCCTTACAACAAGCCACACAACCAAAAACGACTTATAGCAAAACTGGACAAAAACATAAAAAAACGAATAGTCTCAAAGACGAAGCACTAAAAGAAAAACCAACTGTTAACTATCAAATCTTTCCAGTAAAAAACTAGCCCTAGACGTTACAAAGCGTCCCACAAAATGTCGTGCCGATCTGAAACAAGACGAGACCACGATCTCAGTTATAATTTCCAATGGTCCCAACTCGCGTATGAGGATATGTGTCCCACGAAACTGCCAATATCTCCTAGAATATTAACTCAAATTCACTCCTGTAAAAAAGAGAATGACGATGAAAGGCTTGGTAATAACTCTAACAAATTTGTTACCTTTGACAACAATTTGATATGTAAAAACTGTTTCCTCCCAAACCCTAATGATTATGCTTCCTCCTTAAATCTCCTTCACACCACAACAAGCTTCTCTCCTTCTCTCCCTCTTTCTTTCTCTCAACATCAACAATGAAGAGAAGCCACGAAGTAAGAGAGAAGAGGTGTCCAAAGCATTACAAAACCATCACTTAAGGCTCCCTAAAACCGTTTAAACCGGGTGAACTTAAACCAAACCAGTCAATTTCATGTTTTAACATAAATTGATCGGTTCTTCCACTTTAATTCCGGTACACGGTGTTACAACGTGTTACTCTGTTATTGTTGAACTGTGATAACACGTCTTAGGGTTTTTAATTATTAAAAACACTCTCTGCTCAACATTTACTAAGTATTACATATTCAATTTTCATATATTGGGTTCATGTGACAAGAAAACAATATCATAGACTTATTTATTTAAAACTAAACATGAAATTTTAATTTTTCAAAATTAAACATATCAATTATATATAAAAAAAGTTCATACATTTTTACTGTTGTTAGGTAGAAATCATGTTAGATATCCTATGATTATAATATATATATATATAGATATATTCATTATTGAATCGACAAGACCCGATCAATAGCCTATTACGCAGGGGTAAAGCGACTTAGCGGAGTCGAACTCTGGTGGAATTGGTCGTAGAAGGGGTGGTGTAACTACTTAATATATTATTTTAATTTTTAGTTAGTTAATATTAAATTATATTTTAATCCATCTTGGGACATGTAAATTGAAAATATCATAATATGAAACAATATATGTAAATAATATAATATTTTATTTAAATTGTATTTAATATTTATATGTAATTGTCAATCATATTCAGTTGCCTACATATTATTAGAGGCAACAACATACAAGTCCCTGAACTCCGTAAGGTACACACAAAGCAGCATGAGAAGGTGGTGTCACTCCACATCTTTTGTAACAATCTTCTCTCCTATGACATGGTCCTTTAAACGTACAATCACTTGAATCATCCGTAATTCCTGAAAAAAATAATCAAATTAGAAATATAATAATTACGTATAAATATCATAAGATTTTTTTAAGAATTCTTTAATAAAAATGATGGTAGTCATATGAATATACAGTAGAATATGCACATTTTAAGTATTTGAAAACAAAAACTTACGAATAGATTGAACGTTAACAATGAGAGAAATGATCAAGAGAAAAGCAACAAAATGAGACTTTGAAGGCGCCATCTTTCTTACAAAAATCTACAATAAACTACTATGAAATATATGTAAAATCACTTAGACTTAATGAATAAAAAGAGAATTGACTGTTCTTTTATAGCTGAATATGTAAATAATACCATATAAAATTTTGCAACAAATTTATTCTATACCATAAAAATATATGACTTAGGATTTTGTTTACCTTAGAGGTATTGAACGTAACATTTTAAAATATTTTAGAGTATTTTTAAAATCACCTGTTATTCGATTGATGATTTTAAAAATCTTTAAAAATCATACGTTATTCAACTTGACATTTATGTAAAATCTATTTTTAGTATACAATCTCTTGTTACTCAAATTTTTTTTCTTTAATTCCTTCAAAATTCTAGGCTTAAGAGTATGATTTTGAGAGGAGGGGGGGAGGGGGATATTGAAGTTAACATTTTAAAAGATTTTAGAATATTCTTAAAATCACTTGGTTTTCAATTGATGATTTTTAAAGATTTTTCAAAATCCTATATTATTCAATTTGACATTTATGTAAAATAATTTAAAATAAAATCATCCTATGTTGTGTTGTGAAATATTATAAAATAAACCAAAGTTTATAATATCATCCTATGTTGTGTTGGGTGTCACACAATATGGGAATTTTTCGTCTACATCATTTATAATATGACTAGATTAGGACCCGCCCGATGTGCGGGTTTAGAGTTTTTAAAATATATTAAATTTAATAAAGAATATAAAATAAATATTTTTAGTAAGTAAAAACTATTTATAAAAATAAATTGATACACAGAGTTGTCCAATGTGATATTTGGTGTAAATGGTGCGACTCTGCGGTTGAGACTATTCATCATGTTTTTTTTGAATGCCCTCGCTCGTGTGAAGATTGGAATTTATTTCCAACTTTGGTCTCGTCAGAGGGTTTTCAATATGAGTCGGTGTACTCGAATTTGGATTTTGTTTGCTGGAGGGGCCCCTCTCAACAGGGTGATCCTGTTCAACTTCTTCAATTACCATAGATTTTATGGATAATCTGGAAAGCCATAAATAAAAACGTTTTTCAAGGTTTAGAGATCGAGGCGAATGATATAATTGCTCAGGCTTTGGACGATAAGTTAGCCTGGGAAGAGACGCTCTCTTTTACGGCGGATCATGTCAGCTCCATCTCCGTCTTCGGATGTCTAGGTTTCTTCACCTAGTTGTCAGATTGATAGTTATTGGAAAGCAACCAATGTGCATTGAGGATTGGGCTGGTGGTGTTGCGTTAGTGAGGAGCGAACCTTGTTGTTGGGGGCCAAGTGTCTAAGATGGAGCCCCTCCCGCCTACATTCAGAATTAGAAGCGTTGTTGTCGGTCATGGAGCGGATACGTGCTACAGGGATCGCTTGTCAACATATTGAAGTTAACATTTTAAAAGATTTTAGAATATTCTTGAAATCACTTGGTTTTCAATTGATGATTTTTAAAGATTTTTCAAAATCCTATATTATTCAATTTGATATTTATGTAAAATAATTTAAAATAAAATCATCCTATGTTGTGTTGTGAAATATTATAAAATCATCCAAAGTTTATAATATCATCCTATGTTGTGTTGGGTGTCACACAATATGGGAATTTTTCGTCTATCATCATTTATAATATGATAGGTTCAGATGAAACCAAAAAAAAAAAAAAAATAAGAGGTTCACATTTCAATGAACATTATTTAAAAAAAACTAAACATGAAATTTTAATATTTCAAAATTAAACATATCAATTATATATAAAAAAGTTCATACATATTTAACTATTGTTAGGTATAAATCATATTAGATATCCTATTATTATAATATATATATTCATCATTGAATCGACAAGACTCGATCAATAGCAAATTCCTATTACGCGGGGTAAAGCGATTTAGCGAAGTTGAACTCTAGTGGAATCAGTCGTAGAAGTGGTGGTGTAACTACTTAACATATTATTTTAATTTTTAGTTAGTTAATATTAAATTATATTTTAATCCATCTTGGGACTTGTAAATTGAAAATTTCATAATATGAAACAATATATGTAAATGATATAATATTTATTTAAATTGTATTTAACATTTATATGTAATTGTCAATCATATTCAGTTGCATACATATTATTAGAGGCAACAACATACAAGTCCCTGAACTCCGTAAGGTACACACAAAGCAGCATGAGAAGGTGGTTTCACTCCACATCTTTTGTAACAATCTTCTCTCCTATGACATGGTCCTTTAAACGTACAATCACTTGAATCATCCGTAATTCCTGAAAAAATAATCAAATTAAAATATAATAATTACGTATAAATATCGTAAGATTTTTTTAAGAATTCTTTAATAAAAATGATGGTAGTCATATGAATATACAGTAGAATATGCACATTTTAAGTATTTGAAAACAAAAACTTACGAATAGATTGAACGTTAACAATGAGAGAAATGATCAAGAGAAAAGCAACAAAATGAGACTTTGAAGGCGCCATCTTTCTTACAAAAATCTACAATAAACTACTATGAAATATATGTAAAATCACTTAGACTTAATGAATAAAAAGAGAATTGACTGTTCTTTTATAGCTGAATATGTAAATAATACCATATAAAATTTTGCAACAAATTTATTCTATACCATAAAAATATATGACTTAGGATTTTGTTTACCTTAGAGGTATTGAACGTAACATTTTAAAATATTTTAGAGTATTTTTAAAATCACCTGTTATTCAATTGATGATTTTAAACAATCTTTAAAAATCATACGTTATTCAACTTGACATTTATGTAAAATCTGTTTTTAGTATACAATCTCTTGTTACTCAAATTATTTTTCTTTAAGTCCTTCAAAATTCTAGGTATAAGAGTATGATTTTGAGAGGAGGGGGGACGGGGGGGATATTGAAGTTAACATTTTAAAAGATTTTAGAATATTCTTAAAATCACTTGGTTTTCAATTGATGATTTTTAAAGATTTTTCAGAATCCTATATTATTCAATTTGACATTTATGTAAAATAATTTAAAATAAAATCATCCTATGTTGTGTTATGATTTATTATAAAATCATCCAAAGTTTATAATATCATCCTACGTTGTGTTGGGTGTCACACAATATGGGAATTTTTCGTTTATCATCATTTATAATATGATAGGTTCAGATTAAACACACAAAAAATAAAATGAGAGGTTCACATTTTAATACACATTATTTTAAAAAAACTTTATTAGCAAAGATGTTATTAATTCTAGTCAGAAATCTTACTCAGTCATAATGTATTAATGGAATATGAATGATTGTTTTAACTTTTTTTTTTATTCATTTTTCCCCGTAACGTTTGATTTTTACGTGTGAAACAACCCGATCAACAATGAGATGCGTGAGTATTACCAGAAATACCCAGTGAGGCGATCCTCCCATCTGAGAGCTATACACACAAGAAAATTAAGAGTACAACCACAAATAAAACATAACAAACCAGCCATTAAATAGAACACCGAATAACGCATTCACCACAGGTACACATCATCACAAAAAACAAGCCATACATCCCAATCGCTCAGATAAGCTCATGGTCACGCACTCACCTTATCAAACTGATTATCACAACGAATACAACCAGTTGAGACTCTCCTAACGTCTGCAACAGCCCAACAACGCCTTACAACAAGCCACACAACCAAAAACGACTTATAGCAAAACTGGACAAAAACATAAAAAAACGAATAGTCTCAAAGACGAAGCACTAAAAGAAAAACCAACTGTTAACTATCAAATCTTTCCAGTAAAAAACTAGCCCTAGACGTTACAAAGCGTCCCACAAAATGTCGTGCCGATCTGAAACAAGACGAGACCACGATCTCAGTTATAATTTCCAATGGTCCCAACTCGCGTATGAGGATATGTGTCCCACGAAACTGCCAATATCTCCTAGAATATTAACTCAAATTCACTCCTGTAAAAAAGAGAATGACGATGAAAGGCTTGGTAATAACTCTAACAAATTTGTTACCTTTGACAACAATTTGATATGTAAAAACTGTTTCCTCCCAAACCCTAATGATTATGCTTCCTCCTTAAATCTCCTTCACACCACAACAAGCTTCTCTCCTTCTCTCCCTCTTTCTTTCTCTCAACATCAACAATGAAGAGAAGCCACGAAGTAAGAGAGAAGAGGTGTCCAAAGCATTACAAAACCATCACTTAAGGCTCCCTAAAACCGTTTAAACCGGGTGAACTTAAACCAAACCAGTCAATTTCATGTTTTAACATAAATTGATCGGTTCTTCCACTTTAATTCCGGTACACGGTGTTACAACGTGTTACTCTGTTATTGTTGAACTGTGATAACACGTCTTAGGGTTTTTAATTATTAAAAACACTCTCTGCTCAACATTTACTAAGTATTACATATTCAATTTTCATATATTGGGTTCATGTGACAAGAAAACAATATCATAGACTTATTTATTTAAAACTAAACATGAAATTTTAATTTTTCAAAATTAAACATATCAATTATATATAAAAAAGTTCATACATTTTTACTATTGTTAGGTAGAAATCATGTTAGATATCCTATGATTATAATATATATATATATAGATATATTCATTATTGAATCGACAAGACCCGATCAATAGCCTATTACGCAGGGGTAAAGCGACTTAGCGGAGTCGAACTCTGGTGGAATTGGTCGTAGAAGGGGTGGTGTAACTACTTAATATATTATTTTAATTTTTAGTTAGTTAATATTAAATTATATTTTAATCCATCTTGGGACATGTAAATTGAAAATATCATAATATGAAACAATATATGTAAATAATATAATATTTTATTTAAATTGTATTTAATATTTATATGTAATTGTCAATCATATTCAGTTGCCTACATATTATTAGAGGCAACAACATACAAGTCCCTGAACTCCGTAAGGTACACACAAAGCAGCATGAGAAGGTGGTGTCACTCCACATCTTTTGTAACAATCTTCTCTCCTATGACATGGTCCTTTAAACGTACAATCACTTGAATCATCCGTAATTCCTGAAAAAAATAATCAAATTAGAAATATAATAATTACGTATAAATATCATAAGATTTTTTTAAGAATTCTTTAATAAAAATGATGGTAGTCATATGAATATACAGTAGAATATGCACATTTTAAGTATTTGAAAACAAAAACTTACGAATAGATTGAACGTTAACAATGAGAGAAATGATCAAGAGAAAAGCAACAAAATGAGACTTTGAAGGCGCCATCTTTCTTACAAAAATCTACAATAAACTACTATGAAATATATGTAAAATCACTTAGACTTAATGAATAAAAAGAGAATTGACTGTTCTTTTATAGCTGAATATGTAAATAATACCATATAAAATTTTGCAACAAATTTATTCTATACCATAAAAATATATGACTTAGGATTTTGTTTACCTTAGAGGTATTGAACGTAACATTTTAAAATATTTTAGAGTATTTTTAAAATCACCTGTTATTCGATTGATGATTTTAAAATCTTTAAAAATCATACGTTATTCAACTTGACATTTATGTAAAATCTATTTTTAGTATACAATCTCTTGTTACTCAAATTTTTTTTCTTTAATTCCTTCAAAATTCTAGGCTTAAGAGTATGATTTTGAGAGGAGGGGGGGAGGGGGATATTGAAGTTAACATTTTAAAAGATTTTAGAATATTCTTAAAATCACTTGGTTTTCAATTGATGATTTTTAAAGATTTTTCAAAATCCTATATTATTCAATTTGACATTTATGTAAAATAATTTAAAATAAAATCATCCTATGTTGTGTTGTGAAATATTATAAAATAAACCAAAGTTTATAATATCATCCTATGTTGTGTTGGGTGTCACACAATATGGGAATTTTTCGTCTACATCATTTATAATATGACTAGATTAGGACCCGCCCGATGTGCGGGTTTAGAGTTTTTAAAATATATTAAATTTAATAAAGAATATAAAATAAATATTTTTAGTAAGTAAAAACTATTTATAAAAATAAATTGATACACAGAGTTGTCCAATGTGATATTTGGTGTAAATGGTGCGACTCTGCGGTTGAGACTATTCATCATGTTATTTTTGAATGCCCTCGCTCGTGTGAAGATTGGAATTTATTTCCAACTTTGGTCTCGTCAGAGGGTTTTCAATATGAGTCGGTGTACTCGAATTTGAATTTTGTTTGCTGGAGGGGCCCCTCTCAACAGGGTGATCCTGTTCAACTTCTTCAATTACCATAGATTTTATGGATAATCTGGAAAGCCATAAATAAAAACGTTTTTCAAGGTTTAGAGATCGAGGCGAATGATATAATTGCTCAGGCTTTGGACGATAAGTTAGCCTGGGAAGAGACGCTCTCTTTTACGGCGGATCATGTCAGCTCCATCTCCGTCTTCGGATGTCTAGGTTTCTTCACCTAGTTGTCAGATTGATAGTTATTGGAAAGCAACCAATGTGCATTGAGGATTGGGCTGGTGGTGTTGCGTTAGTGAGGAGCGAACCTTGTTGTTGGGGGCCAAGTGTCTAAGATGGAGCCCCTCCCCCCTACATTCAGAATTAGAAGCGTTGTTGTCGGTCATGGAGCGGATACGTGCTACAGGGATTGCTTGTCAACATTTCGAGACTGATTTTGCTGAGTTACTCATTATTGTGCAGTTCCTGAAGATTAGCCGTCTTTCTTTAACCTGCTCGATGAGTTTAACTCGCTGGAGTCCTTCCCACTATTTTATATCTCTTTGATCCCGCATGCATCAAATACGAATGCAGATTGTCTTGCCCTTGCTTCGCGTTCTCTTATCTCTGAAGTTTCTTTTGTAAACCCCTTCCCTCCAGCTAGGACAACTAGCGAAGGAATTTCCTTTTAATATATTGTTTTGTTGAAAAAAAAAGGTAAATAGATACACTTTTAGTTAAAGAAAATAGTTGTAGATGAGTTCAAAGTTATTAAAATAAAATTAAATTTAACAAAAAATATATATTTAATTCTTTTCATAAGTAAAAAAAATGTATAAAAGTAAAGAGATAAACTTTTAGTTATAGAAAATAGTTATTTTTTTTTGCTATAATACACTAAGGTATATCCATTTACAAATCTACTATATACATTACCACTAAAAGTGTATTTGTACACATAAATATATTTTACTGTTAAAATATACTCTTTAGTTTTTACTACTTCCAACAAATTATCTTTACGAACACATTAAATAACTTATTATATGTCTCTTCACTTTAACATTTTTATAGTTACAAAAACGCATATGTTAATATTACATACTCCTATCTTATATATTACAATAGCAGTATTTTTGAATAAATTATTTGATTGGTGAAAAAACTATGAGATGATTTTTTTTATTTTATTTTTACTTCAACCATCATTTTGTTTATGTAAAGATGAGTATTTACATTTTTATAGACACAGTAATTAATTGTATATTTTCACAATCATTTTTAATCTTATATAAAAAAGTAATCATTTTTCTTGTAAAATTAGCAACTTAAAATTAAAATAAATAAACTATATTATAATTTCGAATTTTATGATATATATAATTTCCTTATAATAATACTTTTTAAAATTTGAAATTTGTTTAAATTTTATAATTGCTTTTTTATATTTGTAAAACTGTTAATAGTTTTGTTTTACACTTGGAAGTTTACAAAGATATTTTTTTTCTTTAAAAGATTTTAAATAAAATTAGGTTTTCTTTTCTCTATTTTACTTTTATATAAAACCTTTTTTTGGTTGGTTTTGAATTTTTACATTTTTATTTTTTAATTTTTTAATAAATATAGAATTGACATGTGTCAACATATGAATGATATAATTGACACGTGTCACGATCTTGATAATGAGTAATTTTGTCATCAAGGTTTATATAATAAGATAGGTTCAAATGAAAAAAAAAAAAAAATGAGAGGTTCACATTTTAGTAAACATTATTTATAAAAAACTTTATTAGCAAAGATGTTATTAAATCTAGTCAGAAATCTTACTCCGTCATAATGTATTAATGGAATATGAATGATTTTTTTAACTTTTTTTAATTCATTTTCCCCATAAAGTTTGATTTTTACGTGTGAAACAACCCGACCCATAATGAGATGCGTGAGTATTACCAGAAATACCCAGTGAGACGATCTTCCCATCTATGAGCTATACTGTAACATCCGTGTTCCGGGAATAGAGTTTGAGTTTGTTGAGTAAACCAGAAGAGTGGATTTTAATTAATTTTGGTTTAATTAAATCCTGGTTTAATCAAATTAAACCAAAAACCTTTATTTCTCTTTGTAATTGTTGACGCCTCCTCTCTCCTTTTGGTGCTTTTTTCGTCAGTTTCATCAGAGAGAGGGAGAGAAAGAGACATAAACCTTGGTTATTTGGTGTAAAGGAGAAAGAGTAGGAGATCAAGCTTTTTCCTTAGAGTTAAGAGAGAAACAGAACTGTCAGAGTTTGGGGGAAGGAGGATCCGACTGGTCAAATCGTTTCGAAAGGAGATATTGGCAGTTTCGTGGGGTGTTTCTTCTCATTCGCGGATTGAGACCAGCGGGTGTTACGGGGACGATTTCGGTTTCATCTATAATCTGATCGTGCTGAAATTTTGTGGGAAGCTTCTGGACGTATATACCTTGCTTTTCACCGGAGGGATTAGAAAGTTAACGGAACAAGTTTGGTTGTTCTTGGATATTGGAAAGCCTCTCATTTGGTTGTATTTAGTTTTGTGAATCACTTGTTAAGGTAAGTGCAGGACCATGGCTTATCTAAGCTAGAGATTTCTCTAATCTACTTGTTTATGTGTTGTTTGGCTTGTTGATTTGTTGATTGATGATTGTTTGTTGATGGTTAGAGATGTCTCTATTGCTTGTGTGTATAGCCCAGTAGATGGGAGGATTGCCTTACTGAGTGTTTATAAAATACTCATGCATTGCAATATGTGTTTGTGGTGCAGGTAAAGGCAAAGTGTGACCGTGGAATCAAGGCAATGAAGAGGAGGATGTTCTAGTGGTTCGCTTGGTTGTCTAGCTTTTGTTAGGTTGCTAGAGTTGAGTCCTAGAATGTTGCTTAGGATTGCTGGTTCATTGGTTTATGGTTGGAATTATACTGGATATTATTCTATTGGTTATTATATTTATTGGATATTATTTATTGGTTATTGGTATTGTTATTCCGCTGTTGGTTGTGATTATGGTTAGGTGGCTAGTGGGTATGGGACCACTAGTTGTAGTTTATTTTTTTTTTATATTATATTTATTATTTATTATTTTTTTTAAAAAAAAAAGGTTGGTCGTTTCAGTTTGGTATCAGAGCCCTTACGGTTCTAGGTTTGGGTTCACTAGGTTTCTGTTGTATATGTTTGGGATTGCATGTCTTGGTTGATTATGTGAGTTAGTCAATTGTGTGTGGCATGAAGTCCTAGAACATCCTCTTCGAGCCTTCAATGAGATTCCACGGTGAGTTATTGTTATGTTTCTTTGTGTGGTATTGATTTGTTTTTTTTGCTTGTTAGCCCCTGTTCTTGGAAGTGCAGTGGTTAAAGGTGTTTGAGTTGTTGGTCGTGGACGGGGACGTGGTCGTGTTCATGGTCGGGCGGGTCCCGAGGCCAGCGAGCGTGTGGTCCAGAGTTCCACGAGGAGGTACGTCAGAGGGTCGCAAGCGTATCAGGAGGGACCAGAGAGGGTTAGCCGGTGTGAATGCCGGGGGTGCTGGGAACCCAGGTGTGGGGTTGCGGCAGGTGGAGCCCAGGGTCGAGATGATCGCTTGGTGGAGCTATTGGTGTGCTGTTGGAGCGGTTACCGAGAGGGGTACCAGTGCAGGCTCCAGTTGTACCGCACGTGGCGGGGTGCAGCCGAGGGCTGCAGATGTTGAGGAGTTTCCATCTTATGTTAAGAGGATGAGTAGTTGTAGATGACCAGTATGGGATTATTCTCAAGAGGTATCGAGCCTAGAGAGGCGGATAGGTGGATATATGCAGGTGGAGCAGATATTTTTGTAGCTTGGTGGTTAATCCAGTTGGATATTAGAAGTTGAGTGGGCAGGCGTAACATTGCAATGTTATACTTGGACCACAGGAGGTACTTTTGGTCGGGAGATGTTTATAGTCGTTAAGGATTGTTGCTCCTGAGGGGATGGTGATTCCCCAGAATACCGATAGCTCGAGGGGCTGAGGGCTCTGAGAGTGGCAGAGGGGATGTTGTTCTCCTGAGGGGATGAGTAGTTCCCCTGATACCGAGATCTTGAGGATTGTGGTCCAAGAGTGAGACGGTATAAGTTAAAGACGCTGGTCTGAGAGTGAGATCGGTATGACTCGAAGGTTGCGACCAAAGAGTGAAAGAGTTGGGAGCAAGCAATGTATAGAACGTGAGTATAAACATAACGACGGAATGTAGACCTCGAGAGTGATGGTGGTTTAATCTTGGATTTTAGGATTATGTTGGCCAGTGGGCCAGGGTTTTATGACTGGAGCGGTCAAGAATGTGTGGCTGATGTGCTAGGATTGAGTGGTCGGTGGTTCTGGAGTCCCGGAAAGAAGAGCTGCAGCAGGTATGAGCCGGCAAGGGCATGGTTGCCAGGTACATAAGATTCATGAGAAACCTTCATGGCAGGATAAACTAATCGTTGCGACGATGGTGGATGAAGTTCATTGGAGATGGACAAGGTTACTAGATTTAAGGTTTTGGTAAGCTTGCTGGGGGGAAACAAGTCAAGTAGGTTAAGTTGGCGGTCTGCAAAGCATTTGATACAGTGAATCGGAATATGCGAACGTATGGTACTTGTTTGTTTTATTACGCTCGTATTGATGATTTGTTGTGGAGAATAGCTAAGTGGAAAGCTAATTTTGGATTAATCTATCTTGTGGAAGTTTTCCCTAAGAGACAAGTTACTAGAGGTTCTTGGACGAACAAGAGGGTTGACATTCAGGTGGCTTTGAGTTGATGTCGGTATACTTGAGTGTTTGTTTGGCAGAGCTGAAGAAGCAGCTAGAGGATTTGTTGAGTAAGGGATTCATCCGTCCTAGTGTATCATTGTGGGGAGCGCCTGTGTTATTTTTCAAGAAGAAGGATGGGAGTTTCCGATTGTGCATTGGTTATCAGGGTTTGAACCGGGTCACTGTGAAGAACAAGTACCCTCTTCCTAGGATCGATGAGTTGTTGGATCAGTTGAGGGGTGCTACTTGGTTCTCCAAGGTAGATCTGGCATCGGGTTATCATCAGATACCGATAGATGAGGCAGATGTGAGGAAGACTGCTTTCAGGACGAGATATGGGCACTATGAGTTTGTGGTGATGCCTTTTGGTTTGACTAACGCGCCAGCAGCGTTTATGAGATTGATGAACAGTGTGTTTCAGGAGTTGCTGGATGTATCTGTCATCATTTTCATCGACGATATCCTGGTTTATTCCAAGAGTCCTGAGGAGCATGCAGTGCATTTGAGGGCAGTTATGGAGAAGCTGCGGGAGCAGAAGCTGTTTGCCAAGTTGAGCAAGTGTAGTTTTTGGCAGCGTGAGATGGGCTTTCTGGGTCACATTGTTTCTGCAGAGGGGGTTTCTGTAGATCCAGAGAAGATTCAGGCTATTAGGGATTGGCCTAGACCGTAGAATGCCACAGAGATCAGGAGTTTTCTTGGACTGGCAGGTTACTACAGGAGATTTGTGCAGGGGTTTGCAAGCAGAGCACGTCCTATGACTAAGTTGACAGGGAAGGATGTTCCTTTTGTCTGGTCAGAAGAGTGTGAGGAAGGCTTTGCAAGCCTGAAGGAGATGTTGACTATTGCGCCAGTGTTGGCTTTGCCTGAGCAGGGAGAACCCTATGTGGTTTATACAGATGCATCTAGAGTTGGCTTGGGGTGTGTTCTGATGCAGCATGGGAAGGTGATTGCCTATGCATCACGGCAGTTGCGGGTGCATGAAGGCAACTATCCTACTCATGATTTGGAGATGGGTGCTGTAGTTTTTGCCCTGAAGATTTGGAGATCTTATCTTTATGGTGCGAAGGTACAGGTATTTACAGATCATAAGAGTCTGAAGTATATATTCACTCAGCCTGAGTTGAATTTGAGACAGAGGCGGTGGATGGAGCTTGTGGCGGATTATGATTTGGAGATAGCCTATCATCCTGGTAAGGCTAACACGGTTGCAGATGCTCTGAGTCGGAAGAGGGTAGCTTCGGCTCAGGAGCAGGAGATGGAGTCTCTGGTAGGGGAGATCAGTGCTTTGAGCTTGTGTGCTGTTTCACAGGAACCGTTGGGTTTGGAAGGAGTAGATAGAGCAGATCTTCTGAGTAGGGTGCGGTTGGCTCAGGAGAAGGATTTGGGGCTAGTGAATGCCTCTAAGGATGTGGATTCCGAGTATCAGGTCTCAGATAATGGTACTATCTTGGTGCATGGTCGGGTTTGTGTGCCCAAGGATGAGGAGTTGAGACAGGAGATTCTGAGAGAGGCTCATGCGAGCAAGTTGTCCATTCATCCAGGAGCGACTAAGATGTACCGTGATCTCAAGAGGTACTATCATTGGGTCGGGATGAAGAAGGATGTAGCTAGTTGGGTTTCGAGGTGTGATGTGTGTCAGCTAGTGAAGGCTGAGCATCAGGTTCCTGGCGGATTACTGAAGAGTTTATTCATTCCTGAGTGGAAGTGGGATATGATCACTATGGATTTTGTGGTAGGATTGCCAGTGTCACGGACCTTTGATGCTATTTGGGTCATTGTGGACCGGTTGACTAAGTCGGCACATTTTCTGGCTATCAAGAAGACTGATGGAGCAGCGGTCTTAGCTAAGAAATTTGTGAAGGAGATAGTCAGGTTGCATGGGGTGCCAGCGAGTATTGTGTCTGATAGGGATCCTAAGTTCACTTCGGTGTTCTGGAGGGCATTCCAGACAGAGATGGGCACTAAGGTGCATATGAGTACAGCTTATCATCCACAGACAGATGGACAGTCAGAGAGGACGATTCAAACGTTGGAGGATTTGCTGAGGATGTGTGTGTTGGATTGGGGTGGCCATTGGGTGGACCACCTGTGTTTGGCAGAGTTTGCCTATAACAACAGTTATCAGGCAAGTATTGGGATGGCTCCTTATGAGGCTTTGTATGGGAGGCCGTGTCGTACCCCATTGTGTTGGACTCAGGTGGGGGAGAGGAGCATATATGGGGCTAGTTTTGTTCAGGAGACCTCAGAGAAGATTCGGGTTCTCAAGCTGAACATGAAGGAAGCCCAGGATAGGCAGAGGAGTTATGCTGATAAGAAAAGGAGAGAAGTTGAGTTTCAGGTGGGAGACAGAGTGTACCTCAAGATGGCCATGTTGCGGGGTCCGAACAGGTCATTGACTGAGACTAAGTTGAGTCCGAGGTATATGGGTCCGTTCAAAGTGACTGAGCGAGTTGGACCAGTGGCTTATAGACTGGAGTTACCTGAGGTTATGCATGCATTCTACAAGGTTTTCCATGTGTCTATGTTGCGGAGGTGTCTCCGCGAGGATGATCAGTTGTTGGCTAAGATTCCTGAGGATCTTCAGCCTAACATGACTTTGGAGGCGAGACCAGTGAGGGTTCTCGAGAGGAGGATTAAGGAACTTCGGAAGAAGAAGGTTCCTTTGATGAGAGTCCTTTGGGACTGTGATGGTGTGGAGGAGCAGACTTGGGAGCCTGAGGCAAAGATGAAGGCAAGGTTCAAGCCGCGACTTGAGCTTGTTTAGCGTGGTCCCATCTGTAATCCGTGGCTGGAGCGGGAATGGAGTATTCCAGCCCATCTCTCTTGTTACTCGGTCGCTTGGGGTGGTTGGTTGTGCGACTCAGTAACAAGATGAGGTGGTGTTTGGGGTAAAAAGTTTCCGTGAGGCGGGGTTGTGAAGAGAAGTTTCCAAAAGTGGAAAGTGCTAAATATGGAAAGTTTTATGGGAGTTAGAATTTGTCCATTTTAGCGGTGGAGGGCCTTAAAGGGGGCTTGGGTGTGGCCTTAGTGGCGGACTTTTGAGTCAGTGTGCCCGTGTGTGACGGTCCTCTTTAGGACATTTGTGTGGCCTTGGTGGCGGTCCTTTTTAGGACGTTTGTTTGGCCTTTTTGGCGGGCTGTTTAGCCAGAGTGTCTTTGTGACAGTCCTTCGGGACAGATGGCCTTTGTGGCGGGCTGTTTAGCCAGAGTGTCTATGTGACGGTCCTTCGGGACAGATGGTCTTCGTGACGGTCCTTCGGGACAGATGGCCTTTGTGGCGGGCTGTTTAGCCAGAGTGCCTTGGTGGCGGTCCTCTTTAGGACATTTGTTTGGCCTTGGTGGCGGTCCTCTTTAGGACATTTTTGTTTGGCCTTTGTGGCGGCCCTTGTGGCGTATATGATCCTTGTGTGGTCATGAGGTATTCCAGTGAGGGAATATGTGGTTGGTAGGACATTGAGATGTTTTTACGCGAGCCACGGGAAGGAAACCTGGTTAGGGATAGGACTTAGACGTGTTCAGAATCGTTTGCTCGCGACTCTTGGGGGACTTAGGTTCTCCTAGTACTGCCATATTCAGAGACTTTGTGGCTCGGGAGTATGGTTGGTATATCGACTTCGGATGACGATCCGGGGGCGCGCTGTAGGGTGGCAACCCGAGAGACGAGTTTGGACTTTTCCTTATACATTATGGCATGCGGGCTTCGGCCTGATGAGGAGCCAACATTTGGCATGCAGACTTATGTCTGATGAGGAGCCAATAAAAAAACTCAAGGTTTAGGCCTATGAGTAAAGGAAAGTCCAAAAAGTCGAGAGCAAATGACGCCTGGAGCGTGAGTCTATCGCCTAGAGGTGACCTTCTGTAGATCGGTCGGAGGAGTGCAGGCCGTGGAGACGGTTGCACGGGAGTCCTTGGCTGATGGTTGTTCGAGATTCGAGGACGAATCTAGTTTGGTGGGGGAGAATTGTAACATCCGTGTTCCGGGAATAGAGTTTGAGTTTGTTGAGTAAACCAGAAGAGTGGATTTTAATTAATTTTGGTTTAATTAAATCCTGGTTTAATCAAATTAAACCAAAAACCCTTATTTCTCTTTGTAATTGTTGACGCCTCCTCTCTCCTTTTGGTGCTTTTTTCGTCAGGTTTATCAGAGAGAGGGAGAGAAAGAGACATAAACCTTGGTTATTTGGTGTAAAGGAGAAAGAGAAGGAGATCAAGCTTTTTCCTTAGAGTTAAGAGAGAAACAGAACTGTCAGAGTTTGGGGGAAGGAGGATCCGACTGGTCAAATCGTTTCGAAAGGAGATATTGGCAGTTTCGTGGGGTGTTTCTTCTCATTCGCGGATTGAGACCAGCGGGTGTTACGGGGACGATTTCGGTTTCATCTATAATCTGATCGTGCTGAAATTTTGTGGGAAGCTTCTGGACGTATATACCTTGCTTTTCACCGGAGGGATTAGAAAGTTAACGGAACAAGTTTGGTTGTTCTTGGATATTGGAAAGCCTCTCATTTGGTTGTATTTAGTTTTGTGAATCACTTGTTAAGGTAAGTGCAGGACCATGGCTTATCTAAGCTAGAGATTTCTCTAATCTACTTGTTTATGTGTTGTTTGGCTTGTTGATTTGTTGATTGATGATTGTTTGTTGATGGTTAGAGATGTCTCTATTGCTTGTGTGTATAGCCCAGTAGATGGGAGGATTGCCTTACTGAGTGTTTATAAAATACTCATGCATTGCAATATGTGTTTGTGGTGCAGGTAAAGGCAAAGTGTGACCGTGGAATCAAGGCAATGAAGAGGAGGATGTTCTAGTGGTTCGCTTGGTTGTCTAGCTTTTGTTAGGTTGCTAGAGTTGAGTCCTAGAATGTTGCTTAGGATTGCTGGTTCATTGGTTTATGGTTGGAATTATACTGGATAGTATTCTATTGGTTATTATATTTATTGGATATTATTTATTGGTTATTGGTATTGTTATTCCGCTGTTGGTTGTGATTATGGTTAGGTGGCTAGTGGGTATGGGACCACTAGTTGTAGTTTATTTTTTTTATATTATATTTATTATTTATTATTTAAAAAAAAAAAAGGTTGGTCGTTTCATATACACACAAGCAAATCAAGAGTATAACCACAAATAAAACATAACAAACTGGCCATTAAATAGAACACCCAATAACGCATTCACCAAACCTACAACCAGTTGAGACTCTCCTAACGTCTGCAACAGCCCAACAACACCCTACAACAAGCCACACAACCAAAAACGACTTATAGCAAAACTAGACAGAAACATCAAAAAAGAACAGTCTCAAAGACGAAACACTAAAAGAAAAACTAACCGTTAACTATCAAATCCTTCCGGTAAAAAACTAGTCCTAGACATCACAAAGCGTCCTACAAAATGCCGTGTCGATCGGAAACCAGACGAGAAAATGATCTCAGTTATAATTACCGATGGTCCCAACTCACGTCTGAGGAAACATGTCCCAAGAAACTGCTAATATCTCCTAGAATATTAACTCAAATTCACGTCTGTCAAACGGAGAATGATGATGAAAGGCTTGGTAATAACTATACCAAATTTTGTTACCTTTCACAATGATTTGATATGTAGAAACTGTCTCCTCCCAAACCCTAACGATTCTGCTTCCTCCTTAAATCTCCTTCACACCATAACAAGCTTCTCTCCTTCTCTCCCTCTTTCTTTCTCTCAACATCAACAATGAAGAGCAGCCACGAAATAAGAAAGAAGAGGCGTCCAAAGCATTACAAAAACCATCACTTAAGGCTTCCTAAAACCGTCCAAACCGGGTGAACTTAAACTAAACCGGTCAATTTCATGATTTAACATAAATTGATCGGTTCTTCCACTTTAATTCCGGTACACGGGTGTTACAACGTGTTACTCTGTTATTGTTGAACTGTGATAACACGTCTTAGGGTTTTTAACTATTACAAACACTCTTTGCTCTACATTTACTAAGTATTACATATTCAATTGTCATTTATTGGGTTCATGTGACAAGAAAACAATACCATAGACTTACTTATGTAAAACTAAACATGAAATTTTAATTTTTCAAAATTAAACATATCAATTATATATAAAAAGGTTCATACATTTTTACTATTGTTAGGTATAAATCATGTTAGATATCCTATTATTATAATATATATATATATTCATTATTGAATCGACAAGACCCGATCAATAGCCTATTACGCAAGGGTAAAACGACTTAGCGGAATCTGGTGGAATTGGTCGTAGAAGTGGTGGTGTAACTACTTAATATATTATTTTAATTTTTAGTTAGTTAATATTAAATTATATTTTAATCCATCTTGGGACATGTAAATTGAAAATTTCAAAATATGAAACAATATATGAAAATTATATAATATTTTATTTAAATTGTATTTAACATTTCTATGTAATTTTCAATCATATTCAGTTTCGTACATATTATTAGAGGCAACAACACACAAGTCCCTCATCTCCGAAAGGTACACACAAAACAGCATGAGAAGGTGGTTTCACTCCACATCTTTTGTAACAATCTTCTCTCCTATCACATGGTCCCTTAAACGTACAATCACTTGAATCATCTGTAATCCCTGTAAAGTTAATCAAATTAGAAACATAATAATTACGTATAACTACCATAATATTTTTTAATAATTCTTTTATAAACTGATGATAATCATGTATAAACTGTAAATATGCAAATTTTTAGTATATGAAAACAAAAACTTACGGATAGATTGAACGTTAACAATGAGAGAAATGATCAAGAGAAAAGTAACAAAATGAGATTTTGAAGGCACCATCTTTCTTGCAAAAATTTACAACTAATATGAAATATTATGTAAAACTACTTAGACTTAATGAATAGAAAGAGAACTGACTGTTCTTTTATAGTGAATATGTAAATAATACCATAAAAAATTTTGCATCAAAATTATTCTATACCATAAAATTTTATGACTTAAGATTTTGTTTACCTTAGAGGTATTGAACATAACATTTTAAAAGATTTTACAATATTTTTAAATTCACTTGTAATTTAATTGATGATTTTTAAAAATCTTCAAAATCATTTGTTTTTCAACTTGACATTTCTGCAAAATCATTTATTAGTATACAATCTTCTGTTACTCAAATTGTTTTTCTGAAATCAGTTACTAGTATACAATCTTTTGTTACTCAAACTTGACATTTCTCTAAAATCATTTATTAGTATACATTTCTGTAAAAAACTTACATGTCCCAGATTAAATAAAACAACAAAATAAAAATAAAACAAAAATAGAGATATAAAAATGAGTTATATTAAACAGTAGGTGCAGAATTATATGGAATATTTATTTAATATTCTATACGCAGTATAAACTTTTAAATAAAGCTATTAAAAGACAATGCACAATATAAAACAACTATTCTTCAATTCATATATTTATTTTACTTTAAATTTAAGTTTAATTTTGGATGCCAAGCCTACGACATTTTGTTGCTTGTCATAAAAACCTAATGTATGAAAAATAATTATAAATAAATATAAGATAAATAAATATTTGAATACAGTGTTTGAGAAGTAGTTACTATTATAAATTTATAAAAATTTATAAATTTAAGTATTTAATAGGAGATATTTTTGAAGATGGATAGATGAAAGAAATATTTTTGCACAAAATACAACAAAACAAATACTCCTTAAACAGTTATAAACAAAATTGATTTAATATATTATTACCTTACTTTAAAGACTTTATAATATTATTTTAATTAATTATCTATACATTATTTAGGATTGGGGACCAGATACCCTGAATTTTTGGGAGTTTTTAAATTGGCAGTATTAACAAGTTTCTTTTTTCTTTTTTCTTCTTGTAGTTATAAAACCTAAAAGTGTCATTTTCGCCTTAAATTCCCTAGTTGTTTCTTGGCATCATAATAATTCATATGCAGTAATGGTTACATTTATAATGTCTTATGTTACTCTAACTACCCTTATGATTCCATTCATGCTGTTTTATTGTCTTTGTTTTTTTTGTCTTTCTTTATACATTCATGAATTTGAAAAAAAAAAAAAAAAAAAAAAATCCCATAAAACAAAAAACTGTTATTTTGGAAGACTTTGGCAAGCATTAAATTAAAATCTATCATTGCGTTCCCTCATATATAATACATAGCATTTTCATTTTATTTTTCTGACAAGATCAAATCAAAATGAAGCATATGGTTTCAAATTTTGCATCCCATCAAATTAAAACGCCGTAAGGAAACAAAATCATAATCAATAATGATGTCTCTTCTTTCATTCAATTTCTTCATTTATTTTTGATAATTCAGCAGGGAAACATGGACACTAGGAATTTGGTATGTGTATGTATGTTTATTCAAATGTTTATAGAAATGGCATTATTAGGACCATGTCGCAAAACTGCAGTACGTACAGTGATAGAAACTTTTATCTTGATTTGCCGTCGACAATACTCTAAATACTAACTTCCCTACAAAAACAACCATTCTACTATTGAGACACTGTAGAAGCAACAAGACAAATCATGCTTTACCCCCACAACGATGACCACCCTCCAAAAACTTTATATAATGCTCATCATACAATGAAATATTTTAGGTAAAATGTGGTCCTTATAACTCAATTTCAACTGTGGTTGTGTGTGATTCATCGGTCTTAACTGTGAGAAGGACTCTCTGATACACATATATCCCTTTCTAGCTCCTCCAAGTGGGATTCTTTTTAATTTTTGAATTTTAAGGAGAGGTTGTATCACTATCGCTTTCAAATCTTTTTGATGTTTCCATTATCTGAAGTAAATAGATTTGGTTGATCCTCAAAAACTCTAAATAATATTTAACATTAATAATATTTAATCTTTTTGATGTTACCGACTTACGTACTCTTAAGATTATGGTTAATGTATCTGCTCTGGTGCATATTTATATTGTGTTACAGTTACTAGATGAGAATTTATAGTCTATCGTCTATAAAATCATCATTTATATATGATAATTTCAGATTTAAACAAATATGATGGGTTCAGATTCTAATAAAATACGATAAACAACAAAATAATTGAAAAAAAAAGATTCAATATATAAAAAATATGTTTCTAAAATTAATAATATAGAACAACAGAAAAAGAGTAAAATCAGTCGATCATATTCAATTAATACATTTAAAAGGTAAGATTTCTGACTGTTTTTAAAAGCAGACGTGTATGGCTTTCAATGTTTACAGCTCTACATTTAGCAAGTCTTATTCATATTCGATTTCATATATTGGGTTCTTAGGCAAACAAAAAATACCATAAAATTGTTTATTTGAAACTAAACATGAAATTACAAAAAAAAAAAATGTATAAGTTGTAAAACACATATATTTCATACTTTTCACCTATTGTTTAGTATAACTCATGTTAGATCTCCTGTTCTTTTAATTTTAGTTAGTTATGATTGAATTATCTTTAATCTATATTGAGACATGTAAATTTGAAAAAAAAAATAATATGAAACAATTATATGTAGAGATGATAGAATCTCTTATTTAAACTTTATTGAACATTGTCAATCATATCCAGTTGCATATTAATAGAGACAACAACATACACGTTCCAGATTGACTCCTGAAGGTACACACAAAGCACCATTAGAAGGTGCTTTTAGTCCACATCTTTGGAAACAATCTTCCCTCTTGTGACATGGTCCTCTGTATTTACAATCATCTGAATCATCCATAATCCCTGTAAAATTAATCAAATTACAAAATATAATAACATATATAATAAATATAAGATTTTTAATAATTATATTAATTATAAAAATGATGATAATTATATGTATACTGAAAAATATTCACAATTTTAAGATATGAAAACAAAAACTTACGAATAGATTGAACATTAGCAATGAGAGAAATGATCAAGAGAAGAGCAACCAAATGAGACTTTGAAGACATCATCTTTCTATAAACAAGTCTACAATAGAATTACTTTTTTTTTTTGTGCAGTAGAATTACTGTGAAATGTTTTATAAAACCACTTAGTGAGTTAGTAAAAAGAGAGTTGATTGTCCTTTTATAGATGAATTTTCAAATGTTAGTAATACCATAAATTTTGTTTGACTAACGATTCTGTTGACCTTAATTACATTGATTTTTTTCAACAAAAATCGTGAAAAAATCTTAGGTCAAACATAAAATCTTAGGTTTTAAAATTTTGTTTGACTAAAATATTTTGTGAAGCTTTACGAAGTCATGTACTTGTATTTTTGTCTCTAAAAATATCCCAACTGAATATGATTGACTATATTTTCTATACGATTTAAGTAGAATATTATATCATATACATATATATTGCTCCATATTATCATTTACATGCCTCAACTTAGATTAAATAAAATCATAACTGATTAAAGTCAAAATAATAGAAGATCTAACATGAGTTGTATTAAACAATAGGTGCAAAATCTTGTGCCGATCAAATAACAGACTAGACCACGATCGCACTTACAATCCCCATTGATCTCAGTTCGCGTATGAAACGAAGCACCTAACGAAACTGCAGATATCTCGTAGAGGGTTAACTCAATTTCACTTCGGTGAAAATGAGAGTCTACAAAAATGTCTTAGCTACAACCCTAACAAAAATCAATACCTTCCATGATTTGATCAGTTGGATCCTCCTTCTCCTAAACCCTGACAGTTCTGTTTCTCTTTACTCTAAGAAAAAAATTTGATCTCCTTCTCTTTCTCCTTCACAACAAATAACCAAGAGTTCTGTCTCTTTCCCTTTTTCTCTCTGATTAGAACAATGTCGACAATAACAAAAATAGAGAGGAGGCATCGATTTTATGAGGGAGATTATGGGTTTTTGGTTTATTTAGAGTAAACCAAATTTTAATTACACCAAAACCAATTAAAATTTAATTCTTTGGTTTGCTCCACATCCTACAATCCTAATTTTAGAAAACGGGTGTTACAATGGCTATATGAGTTTATTGTCTAAAACATTAAAACTAAAATCAAATCACCCTGTTATTAATTTGGAAGTACATTTGGTAAAATAACCTTTTATTTGTAAGATTTACATAATTAAACTCTTTCCATTAAAGAAATATTTAAACTTGAAATTATTATTTGTAATATCCAGAAACATACTTAGAATAATTCTAAAAAAAATAGTATACATAATTTAAATATTCTAGATACTTTTAACTTGCTAAAACAAAAATTCTTGTGGATCATGTTATGGAGCGGATTAGAGTTTACATAAATATGAGTATATAGTTTTTTACAGGTTAGTCTACAAAAATACACAAAATATTTTAGTCTTATATCAAATGAGTTAACGAAAGGTGATACGCCAATCTTCACCGGTACTAAACACATAAAAAAAATACAACTCATCTAAAATTATAGAATCTAAATATTAATAAAAACACAAAATATAATACATAATTTTTCTTAATAATTATTTTATAAAATTGTTCCGCCGTATTAAAATCTAGTTTCTTTCATTGCTACAACTTTAATCCTAGAAACTTACTTCCAGATCTAGCACAATAGTTACATTGCCGTAGAGAAATCATGTAAAAAGCTTATGACAAACAAATCAGAGACGAAGTTGACAAATTGTCTCAAGTTTGCCGATCAAAGGTAGCCGGAATTTCATACCTTTATGATGGGTTGAGAAGTTTGCTACATGGACGGCTCAGTTTCCAAACATTTAATGGATGATAAAAAGGTTATATAGCAATAAAAAGATATTCAATGTTTTAGATAAATAACGTTCGGTCGTTCAAATTTTCTTGGTCCAATATTTTGTTCAAGGATAAACTAAGATTTATGCACCAAATAGAGTTTGATCTATAAAAAAAAGGATTTATTGCAGATTAATGGAAGCAAACGTACAAGAAGTTTAGTATATCTTTTTGCTATAAAAGTTTAGTAGTTACAAAATGAATCTCGTCTCCATCTTTTACTAAATTTAAAATTTTACTCCATTATTATAAAATATAGACACTCTTTAAAGTAGGGGCAATGTGGGTGGGGGCTGCTCTTCTTGTATATATGTGTGTAAAATTACAGACTTGGATAATGGGGTAGTATTAATTGTGTAAGAAACAAAATGATCTAGAAAAAACCATGTGACTTTGGGCAAAATTAATGACTATGAAAAAAACAAACAAAACATTTATATTCATTATATGCATATTGCATAAAGAAAAGTTCAAATTCCAATCCTAATAATAGAGAGTTAGTAGTAAGGTTATGAATTTATGACGTCTTGTTTAGGATCAGTAAACATAATGCTATTTCTAAAAGCGTGGAAAGAGAATTCAAATTTAAGTTAAAAGCGATCTAGACACAACTTTAGTTATCGTCAACGCTCTCAACTCGTCATTAATACAAAAAGAACTAATTTCATAATGATTCTCTTACTATATTTTAAAATGGCAAAGATAATTTTCTTTAATCGTTCTCATTGCGTAGTAAAAGATAATAGTATTATCTAAACGGATTATACGTGTAAAAAAAATTGTGCCCCAAGAAAACAAATGGATCAGAACAAAGAAAAACTCAAAAGACAAAAATCCTAGAAACTATAAAGACATCGAAGGTCTACACAAGTAGTTGAAACTTGTGGTGTCATTCACATTGTACATTAACCTAACTAACCATCTCGGGTAGTACCATGAAACAAACTTCTTACATATGGTGAGAATATTCTGTTACGTAAGCCACAAAAATGGTTCACGAGTTTGAAAAATCCATAAGGAAACAAATTAAAAGAAAAAAGTTTTTGTTTTATAATTTTGAAGTTCAAAACTTGAAAAACACACACAAAATTGAAAGAGAAGATGAGAGAGAGAGAGAGAGAGAGAGAGAGAGAGAGAGAGAGAGAGAGAGAGAGAGAGAGAGACATGAAGTGTGGTGGGAATGATATTGTAAAACACTCGAGCTGTCTGGTTCCATAGAGAGAGAGATGAAGTGTTGCCATCGTTATCTAATAAATTCTACTTCTCCTACTTACTAACTATTTTTTACAGTTTCATAAAACCATGTAATTTATTATCTATCTCGCTATCCTCTTCTTTCTTTGAAATCACATTTCTTGTCACATTAAATATTCTTCACCACCTTCCCTCATGTTCGATTCCCAATGTAAGAAAGAGAGAGAATTGCAGAGAAGATAGCTGCTTCCAACATCTCTTGTTTGCTAATTTAAAAAACTCAAGAACTACAAAAACAAAAACAAAAAGCCACCCATTCCTTGGTTTTTTGTATCTTCATCCTTCATTCTTCATTAAACTCTTTTTTTGTCAGTCCCTTTCACCACTGTGTTTAATTGGAAAGAAGTGAAAAAAAATAAAAAAGAATTGTAAGCTTTTTCTTACTTCAAATGGGAAGAAACTGCCACGGCGGTGGCGGTGGTGAAGGAGCAATCTTTTCCTCATCTAAGTCCAAGAGAAAAGCAAATGGATGCATGGCTGCTTTTCACCACTTGTTTGATTTTCAACATTTTTACTTCCATTCTCATCATCACCTCACCATTGATTCTCCTTCAAGGTCAAAAGGTGTGTACTCTCTTTTCTCACACAGCTTAAGTTGATTTTTCTAAGCATTTGGTTGGTTTCAGAGATACTAATAAACATGAGTGTTTTCATTGTGAAAATTTTCAGGCTTGAAGTTAATAGAAGAGTCTCTACCATTAACAACCTTTAAGGACAAACAAAGTTTGAATATTCCTGTAAGTCATTAAAAGATGGATTTTTGCTAAGTTGTCTGATGTGTTTTAATTTTATAGTTGAGACAATTTTTTTGATAATGACTTTGAAATTGTAGGTAAGCATGAGAGTGAGAACAGAGGTAGGGACAAAGAGTTCAAGACTGAGAGCTCTTGCGACTGATAGTTCCACATCTTCATCTGAAATATGCAGCTCACCAGGAAGCAAAACACCAAACTTGGTGGCTAGACTAATGGGTCTTGATCTTCTTCCTGATAGAACTGATTCACTATCAAATCTTCATACAAAGTCGAGCCATCATGGATCAAGTCGTCTCACAAACCATAGACTTTCCAATAAAGGCACACGGTCTTTACCGGTGAGCCCTAGAATCTCCTCTGCTCGGAAATCGGATTTCGACATTCATCGCCTCTCTCTTCAGCTGGTAGATACATTGAGGAGAACTATACAAAAATTAGGGATGTAGAAAGGGAATTTGGAAATCTTACTATGGAAATGAAACTCACTGCTGGACCTAAGAAAGCAGGTTGGTGGATAGTTCATTTTTTCCATCAATGTGATATTGTTTTTTTTGGTTTTGTTAGTTGGAACAGTCCAATTGATTTAACTTTCTTGTTTTCTGTGATTGTGAAAACTCAAAGCAATGGAACACTTGAGAAAGAAAATTGAAATCGCAACTGAAAATATCCATGTTGCTAAGTTGAAAGAAGAAGAAGCACGAAAGGTTTATCTCTCTTTCTTGATTTATGTAGCTCAGCGTTTTCTCCTGTCATGTTTTTTTTTCTGACTTCTCACATTGCACGTAGAGTTAATTATCGGTTGATGTGAACATTTCTATTGCCTTTTTTTTTTTTTGCCCCATTAGCAGAATAAGTCATATCAATGGACATTTCAGATGTCATGTTCTCATAATTATACTGTTAAAGATAGCTGAGTAGATGAACTTTTGCTTAAGTTTCCTTTTGAAGAAGTTCTTCTACGTGGTTGCTTTTTACTTTCCAATGCTGGAGTATCCTGTTTCATGCATATCTGTGATATATAGGAATTCAACTCTAATTCAGATTGTTTAATTTAACCTCTTTGAGGTCTAGAGATTGTTAATTTAACCTCTTTCTCTTTTTAGGCATTTGAAGCAGCATCAAAAGTTGTGAAGGATGAAGCAGCAGCAAAGCAGAGTCTTTGTGAAGATTTAAACCGTCTGGTAAATATATATATTTTCTGAACTAATGATAATGAGAATTAATTCTTCTCTATCGAGAAACATTCGAATAACTATCTTTTTTTTTTTTTTGATAATCGAATCACTATCTTTTGTAAATTGTAAATGTAGGTACAAGAAAGCAGCAATACGCAGTACGCCAGACTTGAGGAATCTAATATAATAAAGTAGGGTTACACCCTCTAAGAAGCTCTATCTATCTGCCACGTGGCACCTTTGAACATTTGTTTTATTTTCTAAATATTTTATCTTATGTTTAAGCCAATTAGTAATGGGCTGTAAATGGTTAATGGGCCACATAATTTTGACGAATTGTCAAAGAAAACCGACAGAATCTCTAAGTTCCGACTTCTCTTCCTCCTCGCCGTTTTCTCTTTCCCACCCTTTCTCTTTATCTTTTCAATTCCACGAGAATTCGACTCAGCAAAATATATTACTGGTTTAATATTTACCATAATATGATTTTTTTTTTTTTCACTTGAAATGATCAAGAAAAAAACAAAGAAAATCTAGAAAAATGTGTTTCTAAGGAAAATTATTATTATCTTAATATCTTTAAATTATGTTAGCGTTATCTAATTTGATATTTATCTTTAACTTTAAATATGAAGAAATAACCAAAACTTTTGTATCTTAAAGTTTTTTTTTAACTTATGCAATTTGATTATTTTTTTTTAAGTATGATTATATAAACAAATTCAGTTTACAAAAAGTAACAATATATTTACTTTTTAGAAGACACCTGTTAAAAGAAGAGATGCTACATGGAAGTTTATAAGAGCAAGTTTTGAATTAATAACCATAATAAATACATTTAATTCTAAAAATTCAAAATCTTAAGTGTATGAAAGCAATTAATCTTAAAAAAATTAAGGAGTGAGCAGTTACTATTGTAATGTATGAAGTTTTTTAAAAACATTAATACTCCACAAAATATATTTGTTATAAATAATAGTTTTTCTGTTTTCTAGAACTAACCTTAAAAAAAAAAACTTTGCTACTCTTTCCAACTTGCATAATAAATAACAACATTTTCAATATTTCCATAAAATGAGTCACTACAACCAAATTAACACAAATTTATTTAATAAATATAATAAATATAATCATGTTATCAACAATGGACCTCTCCATCATGCATACGAACACAAATATAATAGAGACATTGTTTTTTTTTTTGTTTAACAAATATTAACTTTTACTTACTATATATTTATATATCTCAACATTTATCATTAAGATTCCTTTATAGTTTTTTTTGTAAGAAATTTCTTACTTAACTATTGCCAATTTATTTGATATTCCAAAACAAAAACTTTACTTTACATAACTTAATTATACATTCAAATTTTTTGGGGCATTCTCAAAAATACCCCTTTTTAAAAATACCCCTTCATGTTGACCATTTTTAAAACTACCTCTCTTTATATATAAAATGATCAAATTACCATTTTTTGAGTGACAGCAAGAATGTACAGTCATCAAAATCGAAAATATTTTCCCGCCAAAAAAATTTCCCGGCAAAATCGAAAAATTTTCCAGTCAAAAATTATTTTTTTCCCGCTAAAAAAAAAAAATTCCCGCCAAAAATATTGAAATTTATACCTTATAAAAACATTGTAAACGCTTTTAAAAAAACTTTTAAAAGCGTTTACAAGGTTTTTAAACACATTATAAACGCTTTGAAAAACCTTGTAAATGTTTTTAAAACGCTTTGAAAAACCTTGTAAATGCTTTTAAACTTTTTAAAAGCATTTACAATGTGTTTAAAAACTTTTTAAAAACCTTATAAAAACTTTTACAAGGTTTTTAAAAACATTGTAAAAACATTGTAAAAGCGTTTACAAGGTGTTTAAAAATCTTTTTCTTTTTATTGAATAAAATATTTTTCATCTAAGGGTAAAATGGTCATTAAAAATTAAAGGAGTGCAAAAATAAAAATGGCCAAAAAAGGGGTATTTTTTAAAAAGGTATATCAAAAAGGGTATTTTTAACAAATTCTCAAATTTTTTTGTAGTCCAATTTGTTAAATTTATTATTTCCTACATTTTGGTATTGCACATATCTAATATTTTGCTACAAGTACTTTGTTAAGAAGTTATAAGATAATTTTTACTCTAACTGATATGAAATACAAAATAATCAATTTGAAAAAAAAATCTAAACAAATCTCAATATATTAAGTTCCATAATATATTTTCTATATTATTAAACCCACGCAAAGGTGGAACTCATTCTAGTTGAAAAGAAGACTAGAAGCACTGAATCCAAATAGATCATCTACTTCTATTCAGCAAGTAAACAATCTCTCCTTCTAGTCACATTCAATTTGTCTCTGGTAACACAACTTAGTCTAACTGTAGAGACACCAGATAATTCTTGCATCAGTATGTTGTGAACCACAGTAGATACTTTGCAACTGTTATATTTGCTTCGCAATCAGTGGATACTTGAAAGATGTTATATATGTATATTTCTGATTGTGTTCCATATATAGGTCCAAGAACCAGAGACTAAATCTGTAGTAGACAGCTCACCAGCACCCAGTGGTAATCAGACTCACCCGGAAAAACCAGAAAATAACCAGGGGAAGGAGGAAGGAGGTAAAGAACATGGACAGAGTCCAGCAACAGCGGAAGGAGAATCAAAATCGAAAAAGAAACCACAGAATCAAGGAAGGGGAAGAGGAATTGGAATCATGAACAAAGGGAGGGAGGTTGGACAGGTGCTGGATTCGATGTGGATGGTAGAAATTAAGATACATAGATCTATAATACATACATTCGAAAGCCGCCTTTTCCAGTCAGAATTACATGTCATATATTGTTTACCAGGTACGTTACATTCATCTGATAATATTGATAGACCTATCCACAGAAACAGAGAACTCTCGTTTCAAATATACTTGTGTTGATGGAATGAAAAACCATTCCATCATATTTGGGTTTTCATTGATCGTTTCTTGAGTTTAGGTCTCTAATTTTGTACAACTGGGTTGATGTAACGATCTGAGAACGGTTAAGAGTTTTATATTGTATAAGATGTTGCCATGATTGGTAGTAATGGTGTGGAGGACAAGCTTCATATGTCTACATATTCGATTTTGAATGGGCTCTCCTGAATTTTAACTGAAACTGATGGTGGTAGATAAAGGAGTTCTGTAAAAATGAAAGGTCAACAGTGAATCTTCTTTAAATGCTTCTTCTCTTCTCTGCTCTGTGTGTGTGTGTCAATCAAAATAATGAATTATAGAAACAAGTGAACCTGTGACCGATTTGTGTCAGTCCACAAGTGGGATCCAGTTTTTGACGTCACTTGAAATTTGGTTGTATTAACAAGTTTTTGTTTTGTAGTAAAATGTTGAATGTATATGCTTGGAACCAAAATATTCGGATCCTAGATCTTATCAATTGTGGTTCTAAAATAGGATATATAGAATTTCTGGATTTGGATTTGTGTAATTTGATTTATATATCATATTCGGATAAGGCCTAGCAACCTTTTCATCATATAATTTACAACATATATTGTACTATAAAACTAGATTTTAACCGGTGATCAGTGGCGGACCTACATTATGGTTTGTGGTGGCAGCCACCATCAATGTTTAAAAATCTAAATTTTTTATACTTTTTTTTTTTTTTTTTTTTTTTTTTTATCAAAGAGATATTCTCATTTCATTAAGTAGAACCAAACAAACAGAGCATAGATTGTTTGGAATAAAAAGGACATAAAGCAGTAAAAGTATAGAGATAGATAAGTGCAGTCGATATGAAGAGCTTGAGAGCTATGAGCCACATGCTAAAAAGTAATATGGGACTTGTAAGGTCAAGGCAAACCAATGCAGACTCCATGAGCAAGTCAAAGGAGTATAAAGCCACTGTCTTGAATCTTCGAAAACTTGGCGGAGATGAGAATGACAAAGCTACATTGCCAAAGGTTCGAGCATGGGTGTGGAGGCTCTGATGACCGGTTACTACAAAGGTAGTTGATGGTCCAAGGATGATAGAGTAGATCTTTAGAGGGTTGTGGTAACCACTACTCCTTTGAGTGAGGGTCATAATGCCACTAACCTTTAAGGTTAAATGCAGGGACTTCAAAAAGTAGCAACTATGCGGTTTAAAGATCGTTAAGGTTTGGTGAGGTATGGACAGGGCAATGGTGGAGCACCGGTAATCGCCACTCCATAGAGATGGGATCATAATGCCAGTGTGCACCAATTTGCCTCCATAAATGGGAGCATCCCTAGGGTATCCAAGAAACAGAGTTTTCTAAAGATTCCTATGCCTTTCTAGCAACAATGTTGGTTTAAGGTTTAAAAGCAGTCTTCGGACTAAAGAGACCATTAAATTAAACACAAATTGCTTAGGGTGGGAAGGAGTAGAGTTCAGATCAAAACCGGATACATACTGGTCTCGACACAAGAGATTATCAAACAACCTAGAAGGAACTAGTAGTCTGTTCTCGAGAACTACTCGACTTGACCAAACAGACAACAACGGTGCTAACAAGTTTGAGCTTGATGTAACATTATCTAAATCGGGTCGGGTTAGGTACCAGTTCGGGGTTATGACATAGTTTAACCAAGGTAAACTATCTACCAGGTAGCTAAGATATGAGTGGAGAGCAGACCTTGGCCAGGGAGGTGTCTTCAGGGAAATAGAGACCGCCGGGTTTGTTGAAATCTCCATCAAGATCTTCCATGGCTCCGACATCAAAACAGAGCTCCCGTCCATCTGCAACCAACTAGAACACTTGGAGAGTGGATGTAGATCCGAGGAGCGGAGAGATGTTGCAGTTGATTGCGGGATGTGCCAGGTCGAGGAGTAGAAATCACGGTTACCGGGGTGGTCTAGGGTTTGTGGAGGCGGTTGCAAGATCAGGGGATCAAGGTCACCGAGAGGGAGGTGGAGGGAAGAGGGGAACGAGCTGAAGCTTACGCACTGCCGGAGTCGAGATCTGAAATCTCAAAGGGCCTCCGGTGAAGAGAACAGAAACCATGAAAGATATGAGCGGAGAGAGGAGAGGAAAAAGGTTACAGATCCAAGGCCCAATGACGCTGATCGGTCTCGACGCCGCCGGGGGAAGCGTCCTCGGTGGTTGTGCCAGAAAAAAATATCGGCTAGGGCGAACTTAAGGATATTTTCTTGTCTAAATTTTTTATACTATGCAAAGGAAGTTGAGTGGCAAAATGGCTTGAGAACAAGGTAGGGGGTTCGATTCCACTTGTTGCCAATCTGCCACCACTAATAATTTTTTTCTGGGATCATATTTATATAAATCATATATATATATATATATATATTTTTTTGTTATTTAATTTATTTGATGTATACTCATATTGTTATTTGTTTTTTTTTATGAGTATTCAATTTTTAATATCTATTGGGTTTGTATTTATAATTGGATATTTTAGAATGGAGTTTAACACATAAACGAAAACTAAATCCAGTTAGGATAGGTTTGGTATAAGTAACTTATTGGGTTTTCAATTGTTTTACCCAGATCCAATTGTTAATATTAACCATATTTTTTTCGAGAGTGATGGGAGACGACAAACTCAGTATATAAAACATTATTTTTAATAAATACAATGACAGGAAGTTGTAAATAAGTTGATGTTTTTAGAGTTATTTAATAAAAAATATCATGAGCTTTGTAAAGCTGACACATCAGCGTTTTTCTCAAGTGTGTTTCTCTATTAATATATAGGGGATTTGTTTTTTATATTTAGTTAAGTAGTATTCGAATTATTCATTGTTAGTATAAATAATAACAAACATAATAAGTAATTTATGAGATATTATCTGATTAAGACACAATTTTGCTAGTGATTTAATTATTTTACAGAATTTAGTTAAATTACCTTGATTTGATATGTGTAATATTCTAATATTTGTAGTTTTGACCAAATAATTAAATGAGGATTTAACTCGTATTTTGAAATCAAAATAATGATATTTTAAATTTATATTAATGTTAATTTAAACCTGTCAAGTCTTATAACCTGTCCGCCATATAACTATATTTATATAGTATTTTAAACTATTTATAAGCAATGATTGTAAGATTTTAATTGACAAAGGAAAATAGCAATGAAGTGCATATATTACAAAGATAACATTCAATTCAAGATATCAATTTAAGAATATGATATTAAATGTAAAGATTGTATATATAAATATAAACAAAAATTGATTTAGGAAAATAGAAATAAATTTAGAAGAGATACTTTAGGAATAAAATTGGTGTAACAATTTTATAGACATATTAATTGAGTACTTGATTTTGAATTGTCATATTTTAGTTATTATTTTTTTGCAATTTTGTAGGGATTAACTTTGTAAATAAATTTGTAAATAAGTATAACTTAAAGGGTAAAACACAAAATGTACTTCATAAATGTTAATACAGATACCTCAAAAATACATTTAAAGTTTTATTTATGAAAAGGTTGGATATTCCTTTTAAATGCATTTAACTTTATGTTCTAATTTCTTTTCGTAAAATCAAATTTTCAAATACTTTCAATTGTAAGATTATATAATGTATTATTTTAATACAATTGTTAAAAGATTTGGGACCAAATATCCTGAATTTTTGGGAGTCTTCAAAATTATGTAGTAGTAGTATCAACAATTTTTTTTTTCTTTTTCTTCTTTTGGTAGAAAAATACTTAGAGATGAACCTTTATGTTCACCTCCTCTTTTTCAACCAATAAGAATATTCATACATTATTTCATTTAAAAAATAAATCAAAATTAAATTAAAAATTAAAACAAATTAAAGGAAACAAATTCTATATACTTTTAATTAAGGAAAGTTAAATATTGGTTTGGTTTAAATTTTTAAAATTAGAACAAAATTATGTGTCGGTTTGGATTTACAAATAAAGTGATTAGAATTTAGATTTTACAATTAAAACGAAATTATATGTCGGTTTGAGTTTACAAATGAAGTGATTATGGTTTAGATTTTACAACTAAAACAAAATTATATGTCAGTTTGGGTTTACAAATGAGGTAATTATATGTCGGTTTGAGTTTACAAATGAGATTGTTAGGATTTAGATTTTATAATTAGAACGAAAATATATGCCGGTTTGGGTTTACAAATGAAATGGTTATAGTTTAGATTTTACAATTAAAATGAAATTCTATGTCAGTTTGGGTTTACAAATGAGATGGTTAGAGTTGAGATTTTACAATTATAATTAAATTATATGTCGGTTTGTGTTTACAAATGAGATGGTTAGGATTTAGATTTTATAATTAGAATGAAATTATATATCGGTTTAGGTTTATAAAAAACGGTTTAAAATATTAATTTTATAAATAATATATACAGATTTTCTTTTCTTATTTTTAAAAAGAGTGAATGAAGTGGTTTACCCATTTGTTATTTTTTGTCTTTACTTACATACTAGATTATGACCCGCGGTATACCGCGGGACAAATTTTTTGATTGTTTTTTTGTTAATGTACTATTTTAATCCTAATTTTGCTAATGTACTGTTTTGTTAATTTTAGTGATTTAGTATATAATTCGTGGTATACCGCACAACAATTTTTGTTTAATACAATCTTAAATAAATACATTTGATTCGACACATTTTATATTGGTGTTATTAAAATAGTAAAATAAGGATTTAACTCGTATTGAAGTATCATATTAATGATATTTTATTTTTAGTATTATCAATTCAATCATGTAATGTCATATAACCCGTCATGTAATATACCTTTTTGTGTTATTTTGTAAATTTAATATATTTAAATATTCATAATTTTAAATTTTTTTATTAAGTTTAGATATATCAATTATAAATAATAAACTTCTTAAAATTCTATAATTTACTATATATGTATGTTGGACACACACTTATTGTATTAATTGAGTAATATATGTTTGTTTTAAAAAATTCAAATCACAAAATATGCAGGAAAAAATACACATGTTTATTAACTTTATGTATTTGGTGATTCACTTTATTTAAATTTTAAAAAAATGATAGGAGAATAATTTTTTTTAATATGAAATAAATCTTCTAAATATCTTTATTAATTATAGGATAGTAGAGAGAATTAATTAAACTTGTTTGGACATGAATGTAACCATTAAATGACATTCAATGGTAAATGTTTCCATAAATATATTTTGAGCATAAAATGCTGCAAAAATACTAATATAGATAGTACATTCATTAACATCTAATATATTAAAGGAGAAGTCGAGAGGGCTCACAGCCAATCTCACAAAATTTGACCACTCTTGCCCTTAATGAAATTACCCCTAAAAACTTTTCGGACAAGCTTTTCTTCTCTATTTAGATTGCTGAAACGCACCACATTCACCCTCAGACTTAAGATTACTAATTTGCCATTAATGATAATCCAATCTGGACGTTTTTGCCCTTCAAATTAATTTAGAAAATTATTAAAAGTTTAAATAATTAAATATCTAATCTATATAATCCTCAAAACGTGATTTAATAAATTTTAAAACGCTAAAACCTAAAATAATGGGCTTTCAAAAAAAACCCAACCAAAATATACCGACCTATTCGAAACCCTAAAATTTTAGGTTATAAACATATATAAATATAGGTATAACCCTAATCATTCTCCATAATCCGAAATCTTTCAAATAGAGAAAACCCTAATTTTCTCTCATGTTCTTCAAATTATATATGTATTATAGTTTTGATGATCCCTTATATAGTTCTTCGTATTCGTGTTCGTGTTTTAATGATTCATGTCCTCTTTCTGTAGTATTTGTTTGGAACGCAGGTTCGAGCATTACCAAAACTTTGAGTATGGTTTCATTATTACTTCTTATATTATATTGTATAGGTTTCTTGATTTATTAAATGTTTTGTAAAAACGATTATACTAATTCTTATGTTTCAGGTGAGTTGGTACATGGTCGTGATCTTAGTTCTATGTTCTCGGACAAGAAATCTAGGTTTTTTATTTATGAATACTTTAAACTTTAATTTTATAGTTTGATGATGCTAAATAGAAAGACTTATTTCTATAGTTGCACGAAAGCTTCTGAAGATGATCATAGTGATGAGACATGTTTGGTAATTTAAATTTTAATAGTAAATTACTCTATCATCGTTATAAAAATAATTTATAAGTATGTGGTTCTAACAAATAAATATAAATGAATAGGTGGAGGTGGCGAGGGCTATCGAATTTTTTTATTTGAATTCTGCATCTTCAAATATATTGCTAAAAGGTATGTTGCTAAACTTAAAATTCCTTATATTAATATATTTCTAATGATCAAATTAAATTTAAACATTGTTTAGATGAATCTACCAATGATCGTATGGTGAAAAACAGGTATTTTTATTTTAAAAGGAAAATTATTTATATATATAAATATACTTGATTCAGAAAATCATATTAACATTTGCATTTACTGATTATTATTGCAGAAAGACTGTGAATGGTGTTGATAATATCCCAGAAGTTATGGTAAATTTTTTTAAAATAAATTTATAGTTATTGTTTTAAATGAATAACTCTTTTTTCACGGATATAACAACAATTAAACAGATTAGAGATTCAGAGTCAGCAACACAACGTCTTTCGGCTATTGTTCGGTAGTAATTCTATGTTAAAAAGCGTTTGTTTATTTGGTATTATTATGCAAATCAAAAGTGTTTTAAAGTCATCTTGATACTAAAATTTAATGAAACAAATTATTACCATTTGTCTGTAAATTCTGATCTTAATCCTATTTTTATGAATATTTGCAGAGAAGCGATTGATCGCAAAAAAACAGAGTCGTTTCCGTTCCTTCTAAACTACACGGTAATTATCTTCAAATAATCTCAATCAAATTCCATTATCTATAATTTATAACATCGTTATTATTTTTAAAAATAGGCAGCGTATGGAAGAAGATATGATTGGTGTCGTTGCAAAAAATCAGGCGTGAAGAAAGGAGGAAGACGATTTTTTGAGAATAGTAGGATGAATGTTATGCGATCTTATAATCGTATTTTTATTGATATTGTTTTAGATGGTTGAATATTTTATGAGATAGAATTAGTCAAATGATTATTTATTTTAATAATATAAGATTATACTTTAATAATGACGATCAAATAATCGAATACCAGGGTGCTTGATTATTATATAAGAACAAAATAAAACAATAAAATGTTATATTCATAACTATTATTAACATAAAAAATGTTAAAAATTATGTCTAATATTTTGAATAATTTTATTAATTAATGAAAACAATCTGCATATGGAAGAACAATCCTTGGTGTCGTAGCTCATATTCAGACGTAAGGATAATATAAGCATGATATTTAGAGAATAGTATTATGAATATTATGATATCTAAACGATCGGTTACTAAGGTTCTTGATTATTATCTCAATTTTGAAAAAAATAGAGAAAAGACATAATGATGCTAATATTCTTAAAAATGTGATAATTATTATGTTCAAAACTTTGTAGATCATTGTTAGAAAAATCTAAAATTGTTATTTTATACCTTATGTAAAGTAGGGTTGGAAATCTTAAGAGCTATTCTATATTTAAAACAGTTTAGAATATAGTGTAAGATCATGAATTATTTTTTTAAAATAAAAAAATTACGCATTTAAAGCCGTAATGATAATCATTAAGAAGATTACTATTTAACTCAAAAATAAAAGGAAATATAAAGATATATCAATGTCGGGAGATCTTTACAGAATAGTAAAATGATTTGGTAAACAGGAATTTAAAAATATCACTTCCGAAAAAAATGTAAATTGTGAATGTATAAAATTGTATATATATACGTCTATTCGACACTTTTGATTTTTTAAACCTAAATCAGAGAAGAAATCCACAGAACACACGAAAAAAGCAAGAAAATATGGTTAGGTATAGCCTTTTTGATGATGTTTCGCGTTTAAACTCTTCAAAATATGAATGGAAAATACGTGTGAAGGTCTTATGTCTGTGGGAAGATAAAGGTCCAAGTTTGGAGATGGTTTTAACTGATATTAAGGTATTTACTTTAATTTAATTATAAGCTCATTATATATTTCAAACAATAAGTTTATATGCAATTATACCTGAAAGTTACAAGTCACAAGGTTTTAAAAATATTTTATAGACATGTAACAAAATTGTATTATCCGATAATTAATAATACTATGTTTTATTAGGGTGTAAAGGTCCAATGCTCCTTTCGTGGAGATGTTTATGATCGTTTTGTCTTAAAGTTCAAGGTTGGTGATTGGCTTGATTTCGAAGACTTTAACGTTGTTGAACAGAATGGTTCATGTTTAGCTACTACACATCGTTACAAAATTGTTATTTTGTACAATACCAAGATAAGAGAGAATTCAATTGTTGGAGGGGAAGATTTCTATGATTTCGTCGATTTCAAACTCATCCATGATGGTACCCAATGTGAAGATTACTTAATCGGTAAGGGAATAATTTATTTTTTAAAAAAGAAATTTCAAAGACTATTTGAGATTCATTATATTTGAACTAATAATTAAAATTTTATACAGACATTGTAACACCCGCGAACCATTTTTTTGGTATTTTGGTGAGGGTGTCGATCGACACCACAGGAGGTGTCGATCGACACTAATTGTTTCTGGTTCGACCGGTTCAATTTTTAATTATCGTTTTGGTTCGGTTTGGTTTTAGGAAACCATTGAACCGGGTTATTTAAGTGTTTTGTCGACCAGAAGGGTTTTGGGAAGTTTATTTTGTCGCCGCTTTGTTGTTTTTGAGAGAAAGGAGAGAAAAGCTTTGTTCCTGAGATTTTTTGAAAGAGATTGGTGGGATTCCTGGCTGTTCTTGAGAGTTTTGGAAGCTAGGAAGGATCTAGAAGCTTTCTAGGAAGGTGGATTCGTTGCTTTTGGTCTGAATCTTCCTGCAAAGAGGTGAGTGCATGACCATGGCTTATCTAAGCTAAGATTTCTAGTTTCTATGTGATTTGGTGCTTATGTGGTTGTTTCTTTGAGTTCCCTATGTTATTTCGTTGCTATCTGGGCTGGGTTTGGCTTCTGGGAGTGCAAGGAGCGGTTTGGGGAAGATTGGAGGCGAGATTCGGAGTTCCTGATCGAGGGAAATCGCTGCTCGATATCGGTGCCGGTCGACACCAGTTGGGGTGTCGGTCGACACCAACGCGAGGACGGCTCGGGACTTTGGCGAGTGTCGTTCGATGCCATGTGGAGGCGTCGGTCGACACAAACTAGGGTTTTCGGGAGTGTCGGGCAGGGTGTCGGTCGACACCAGTTTGGCGTCGGTCGACACCAGATAGTCAGTGACGATCGACACCATCTGGTGTCGGTCGACACCCCTTGTTCAGTTGCATGCGTGGTATATTGCCTGGTTTGTTTATTTGATTGTTGTTTGTGGCTTGTAGGGATCTTATTGCTTGTGTGTATAGCCCAGTAGATGGGAGGATTGCCTCACTGAGTGTTTATCAAATACTCATGCATCTCAATTTGTGTTTGTGGTGCAGGTAAAGGCAAAGTGTGACCGTGGAATCAAGGCAATGAAGAGGAGGATGTTCTAGGGACTCGATTGGATGTTGTCTGGCATTTGCTAGGGTGCTAGGGTTGAGTCATTAGAAACATTGCTAGGTTGCTGGTTTCATGTTTCTTGTTGTTGGTATTGAGTTATTGCTTTGTTTTAGTATTTGAAATATTATTGGTTATTGATTATGTTTTCCGCTGTTGGATGTGCTGTGGTTAGGTGGCTAGTGGGTATGGGACCACTAGCTGTAGTCGTTTTAATATATTATATTTATTATTTATGCAAAAAAAAAAAGGTTGGTCGTTTCATTTTGGTATCAGAGCCCTTACGGTTCTAGGTTTGGGTTCGCTAGGTTTCTGTTGTAGATGTTTGGGATTGCATGTCTGGATTGATTATGTGAGTTAGTCAATTGTGTGTGGCATGGAGTCTTAGAACATCCTCTTCGAGCCGAGTGTGTGATTCCACGGTGAGTTTATGTTTCTGTGTAATAATAGAAATTGTTTGCTTAGCCTTCTGTTCATGGTAGTGCAGATGGTTAGAGAGGGTGCTGTGGCTGGTCGAGGTCGTGGACGCGGACGTGGTCGTGGACGCGGACGTGGTCGTGGTAGGGGCAGAGTCCCAGTGGTTAGTGAGACCGAGGACCAGAGTGTGACAGCTGAGGGTGTTGGCGAGTCGCAGGGTGTTCCGGGGGATTCCGTGAGTGTGGCAGGAGGGGGCGGTGTTGATGCTCCAGTGGCCGGTGATGCTAGGGTCCCGGGTGTGGGGGTCCCAGCGGGTGGAGTCCCTGGTGTTGACCTTGCGGCTTTGCTAGCACAGGTGTTAGAGCGGTTACCACCAGTGGTACCGGCTCAGGCTCAGGTAGTGCCACCAGTGGTGGCGGAGGAGCGGCAGCCAGTGGCTGCGGATGCGGGGGTCCATGCTCGTTATCTCAGCATGTTGACAGAGATGAGTCGGTTGCGTACTGAGCAGTTTTCAGGAGGTGTAGATCCTACTGCTGCGGATGCGTGGAGGACGAGAGTGGAACGTAACTTCCACACTCTGAGATGTCCTGAGGAGTTTTGGGTGGACATAGGGGTCTACTTTTTGAGTGGTGATGCTGAGTTGTGGTGGAGATCTGTGGCTGCTAGGAGGGTGCAGCGGGAGATGACTTGGGCTGACTTCGTTTTGGAGTTCAACCGCAAGTATTTTCCTAGAGAGGCATTGGATCGTTTGGAGGTGCAGTTCCTTCAGTTGTCTCAGGGGACACGGTCAGTGCGGGAGTTGGACTTGGAGTTCAGTCGACTTCTTTGTTATGGAGGTCGGGCTATGGAGCCTGAGGAGGCTCAGATCAGGAGGTTCTTGAGGGCTCTACGTGATGACTTGAGAGTTCACTGTAGAGGGAGGAGTTATGCTACGCGTGCAGAGCTGGTTGAGACTGCAGCAGAGATTGAGGAGGATATCCGGGCTCAGTCAGTGGCGGTAGCTCCAGCAGTTCAGCCTAGTAAGGCTCAGCAGCAGGGTGGTTCTAGCAGGGGCGGTAGGCATGCTCAGGGAACCAAGAGGAAGTGGGAGGCTACGCAGAAGCCGAGTGGTGCGGGTTGCTTCGGTTGTGGGAGCAGGGATCACAGGGTTGCTAGTTGTCCCAAGAGGAGTGTTCCGACGGCGGACCTCGGGTGTGTTATCATTGTAGGGAGACAGGGCACATCAAGCCTTTTTGTCCCAAGCTGCAGCCGGCAGCAGTGGCAGCGTTGCAGCAGGTGCAGCCTGGGGGTCAGCAGGTGGCACGGATTGAGCAGGGCCTCGGGTTTACACGACAGTGGAGACTGGTGGAACCAGTGCCGGGCGATCACAGGTATAACTTCTGGTACTTAATCTTTGTGAATTTTGGTAGGGTCAGATTTTATGTTCTTGTGATATAGTGTTAGGTTCTCAACACATGAGGTTTGTGTAGGGACCTTGTTGGTGGGCGGTTTAAGTCCCACGTTATGTTTGATTCTGGAGCTTCGCATAGCTTCATTACTCCAGAGTGTGCAGAGTGTGCGGGGATCAGCGGAGATCCTGGAGAGCGCACAGGAGTTGTTAGAGTTGCGGGAGGCAAGTTCCTGAGAGTTATTGGACGAGCTAGAGGAATTGATATTCAGATCGCAGGAGAGTCATGGCCAGCGGATTTGCTTATCAGTCCCGTGGAGTTGTATGATGTTATTCTCGGGATGGATTGGATGCATCGGCATATGGTGCATTTAGATTGCTATCGGGGTAGAGTGGAGTTTGAGCGACCAGGAGGGAAGTTGGTTTTTCAGGGTATTAGACCGACTTCAGGGAGTCTCGTGATCTCAGCCATTCAGGCTGGGAAGATGATCGAGAAGGGCCGTGAGGCTTATTTGGTTACTATATCTATGCCAGAGTCGGTGGGGAAGTCTACGGTTAGCGGTATTCCGGTAGTAGAGGAGTTTGAGGATGTGTTTCAGTCTTTGCAAGGATTACCACCATCTCGGTCGGATCCTTTCACCATTGAACTGGAACCGGGGACGACACCGTTATCCAAGGCTCCTTACAGGATGGCTCCAGCAGAGATGGCAGAGCTGAAGAAGCAGCTAGAGGATTTATTGAGTAAGGGATTCATCCGTCCTAGTGTGTCACCGTGGGGAGCGCCGGTGTTGTTTGTCAAGAAAAAGGATGGGAGTTTCCGGTTGTGTATTGATTACAGGGGTTTGAACCGGGTCACTGTGAAGAACAAGTACCCTCTCCCGAGGATTGACGAGTTGTTGGATCAGTTGAGGGGTGCTACTTGGTTCTCCAAGGTGGATCTGGCATCGGGTTATCATCAGATACCGATAGATGAGGCAGATGTGAGGAAGACTGCTTTCAGGACGAGATATGGGCACTATGAGTTTGTGGTGATGCCTTTTGGTTTGACTAACGCACCAGCAGCGTTTATGAGATTGATGAACAGTGTATTTCAGGAGTTTCTGGATGTATCTGTCATCATTTTCATCGACGATATCCTGGTTTACTCTAAGAGTCCTGAGGAGCATGCAGTGCATTTGAGGGCAGTTATGGAGAAGCTGCGGGAGCAGAAGCTGTTTGCCAAGTTGAGCAAGTGTAGTTTCTGGCAGCGTGAGATGGGCTTTCTGGTCACATTGTGTTGTTGAGGGGTTTCTGTAGATCCAGAGAAGATTCAGGCTATTAGGGATTGGCCTAGACCGCAGAATGCCACAGAGATCAGGAGTTTCCTTGGATTGGCAGGTTACTACAGGAGATTTGTGCAGGGGTTTGCAAGCAGAGCACGTCCTATGACTAAGTTGACAGGGAAGGATGTTCCTTTTGTCTGGTCAGAAGAGTGTGAGGAAGGCTTTGCAAGCCTGAAGGAGTTGTTGACTACTGCGCCAGTGTTGGCTTTGCCTGAGCAGGGAGAACCCTATGTGGTTTATACAGATGCATCTAGAATTGGTTTGGGTTGTGTTCTGATGCAGCATGGGAAGGTGATTGCTTATGCTTCGCGGCAGTTGCGGGTGCATGAAGGCAACTATCCTACTCATGATTTGGAGATGGGTGCTGTAGTTTTTGCCCTGAAGATTTGGAGATCTTATCTTTATGGTGCAAAGGTACAGGTGTTCACAGATCATAAGAGCCTGAAGTATATATTCACTCAGCCTGAGTTGAATTTGAGACAGAGGCGGTGGATGGAGCTTGTGGCAGATTATGATTTGGAGATAGCTTATCATCCTGGTAAGGCTAACACGGTTGCAGATGCTCTGAGTCGGAAGAGGGTAGCTTCGGCTCAGGAACAGGAGATGGAGTCTCTGGTAGGGGAGATCAGTGCTTTGAGCTTATGTGCTGTTTCACAGGAACCATTGGGTTTGGAAGCAGTAGATAGAGCAGATCTTCTGAGTAGAGTGCGGTTGGCTCAGGAGAAGGATTTGGGGCTAGTGAATGCCTCTAAGGATGTGGGTTCAGAGTATCAGGTCTCAGATAATGGTACTATCTTGGTGCACGGTCGGGTGTGTGTGCCCAAGGATGAGGAGTTGAGACAGGAGATTCTGAGAGGCTCATGCGAGCAAGTTATCCATTCATCCAGGAGCGACCAAGATGTACCGTGACCTCAAGAGGTACTATCATTGGGTCGGGATGAAGAAGGATGTGGCTAGTTGGGTTTCGAGGTGGATGTATGTCAGCTAGTGAAGGCTGAGCATCAGGTTCTGGCGGGTTCTTGAAGAGTTTACCCATTCCTGAGTGGAAGTGGGATATGATCACTATGGATTTCGTGGTAGGATTGCCAGTGTCACGGACCTTTGATGCTATTTGGGTCATTGTGGACCGGTTGACTAAGTCAGCACATTTTCTGGCCATTAAGAAGACTGATGGAGCAGCGGTCTTGGCTAAGAAGTATGTGAGGAGATAGTCAGGTTGCATGGGGTGCCAGCGAGCATTGTGTCTGATAGGGATTCTAAGTTCACTTCGGTGTTCTGGAAGGCATTTCAGGCGAGAGATGGGCACTAAGGTGCATATGAGTACAGCTTATCATCCCCAGACTGATGGACAGTCGAGAGAGGACGATCCAGACGCTGGAGGATTTGCTGAGGATGTGTGTGCTGGATTGGGGTGGCCATTGGGCAGATCATCGAACCTGTAGAGTTTGCTTACAACACAGCTATCCAGGCAAGTATTAAGATGGCTCCTTATGAGGCTCTGTATGGGAGGCCATGTCGTCACACCATTATGCTGGACTCAGGTGGGGGAGAGGAGCATGTTTGGTGCTAGTTTTGTTCAGGAGACCTCAGAGAAGATTCGGGTTCTCAAGCTGAACATGAAGGAGGCTCAGGATAGGCAGAGGAGTTATGCAGATAGAGAGGAGAGATCTTGAGTTTCAGGTAGGAGACAGAGTGTACCTCAGATGGCCATGTTGCGGGGTCCGAACAGGTCATTGTCGAGAGACTAAGTTGAGTCCGAGGTATATGGGTCCATTCAGAGTGATTGAGCGGATTGGACAGGTGGCATATAGATTGGAGTTACCTGAGGTGATGCGTGCATTCCATAAGGTTTTCCATGTGTCTATGTTGCGGAAGTGTCTCCGTGAGGAGAGGAGGTGTTGGCTAAGATTCTGAGGATCTTCAGCCTAACATGACTTTGGAGCGAGACCAGTGAGGGTTCTCGAGAGGAGGATCAAGGAGCTTCGGAAGAAGAAGATTCCTTTGATGAGAGTCCTTTGGGACTGTGATGGTGAGCAGACTTGGGAGCCTGAGGCAAAGATGAAGGCAAGGTTCAAAAGTGGTATGAGAAGCAAGCCGCGACTTGAGCTTGTTTAGCCGGGTCCCATCTGTATCCGTGGCTGGAGCGGGAATGGAGTATTCCAGCCCATCTCTCTTGTTACTCGGTCGCTTGGGGTGGTTGGTTGTGCGACTCAGTAACAAGATGAGGTGGTGTTTAGGTACAAAGTTTCCGTGAGGCGGGTTGTGAAGAGAATTTCCAAAGTGGAAAGTTTCCAAAATGGAAGGTGCTTAAATATGGAAAGTTTTATGGGAGTTAAATTTGTCCATTTTAGCGGTGGAGCCCTTGTGGGGGCTTGAGTGTGGCCTTAGTGGCGGACTTTTGAGTCAGTGTGCCCGTGTGTGGCGGTCTTTTTAGACATTGTGGGGTCTTCGTGACGGGCTTTTGAGTGTCTTTGTGACGGTCCTCTTTAGGACATTTGTGTGGCCTTGGTGGCGGTCCTTTTAAGGACGTTTGTTTGGCCTTTGTGGCGGGCTGTTTAGCCAGAGTGCCTTGGTGGCGGTCCTTTTTAGGACATTTGTTTGGCCTTGGTGGCGGTCCTCTTTAGGACATTTGTGTGCCTTGGTGGCGGTCCTTTTGGACGTTTGTTTGGCCTTTGTGGCGGGCTGTTTAGCCAGAGTGTCTTCGTGACGGTCCTTCGGGACAGATGGTCTTTGTGACGGTCCTTCGGGACAGATGGCCTTTGTGGCGGGCTGTTTAGCCAGAGTGCCTTGGTGGCGGTCCTTTTAGGACATTTGTTTGGCCTTGGTGGCGGTCCTCTTTAGGACATTTGTTTGGCCTTGGTGGCGGTCCTCTTTAGGACATTTGTTTGGCCTTGGTGGCGGTCCTCTTTAGGACATTTTGTTTGGCCTTTGTGGCGGCCCTTGTGGCGTATATGATCCTTGTGTGGTCATGAGGTATTCCAGTGAGGGAATATGTGGTTGGTAGGACATTGAGATGTTTTACGCGAGCCACGGGAAGGAAACCTGGATAGGGATAGGACTCGGACGTGTTCAGAATCGTTTGCTCGCGACTCTTGGGGGACTTAGGTTCTCCTAGTACTGCCATTTTCAGAGACTTTGTGGCTCGGGAGAATGGTTGGTATATCGACTTCGGATGACGATCCGGGGCGCTGTAGGGTGGCAACCGAGAGACGAGTTTGGACTTTTCCTTATATATTATGGCATGCGGGCTTCGGCTGATGAGGAGCCAACATTTGGCATGCAGACTTAGGTCTGATGAGGAGCCAATAAAAACTCAAGGTTTAGGCCTATGAGTAAAGGAAAGTCCAAAAAGTCAAGAGCAAATGACGCCTGGAGCGTGAGTCTATCGCCTAGAGGAGACCTTCTGTAGATCGGTCGGAGGAGTGCGGGCCGTGGAGACGGTTGCACGGGAGTCCTTGACTGATGGTTGTTCGAGATTCGAGGACGAATCTAGATTGGTGGGGAGAATTGTAACACCCGAACCATTTTTGGTATTTTGGTGAGGGTGTCGATCGACACCACGGGAGGTGTCGATCGACACTAATTGTTTCTGTTCGACCGGTTCAATTTTAATTATCGTTTTGGTTCGGTTTGGTTTAGGAAACCATTGAACCGGGTTATTTAAGTGTTTTGTCGACCAGAAGGGTTTTGGGAAGTTTATTTTGTCGCCGCTTTGTTGTTTTTGAGAGAAAGGAGAGAAAAGCTTTGTTCCTGAGATTTTTGAAAGAGATTGGTGAGATTCCTGGCTGTTCTTGAGAGTTTTGGAAGCTAGGAAGGATCTAGAAGCTTTCTAGGAAGGTGGATTCGTTGCTTTTGGTCTGAATCTTCCTGCAAAGAGGTGAGTGCATGACCATGGCTTATCTAAGCTAAGATTTCTAGTTTCTATGTGATTTGGTGCTTATGTGGTTGTTTCTTTGAGTTCCTATGTTATTTCGTTGCTATCTGGGCTGGGTTTGGCTTCGGGAGTGCAAGGAGCGGATTGGAGGAAGATTGGAGGCGAGATTCGGAGTTTCTGATCGAGGAAATCGCTGCTCGATATCGGTGTCGGTCGACACGGTTGGGGTGTCGGTCGACACCAACGCGAACGGCTCGGGACTTTGGCGAGTGTCGTTCGATGCCATGTGGAGGCGTCGGACACAAACTAGGGTTTTGGGAGTGTCGGGCAGGGTGTCGGTCGACACCAGTTTGGCGTCGGTCGACACCAGATAGTCAGTGACGATCGACACCATCTGGTGTCGGTCGACACCCCTTGTTCAGTTGCATGCGTGGTATATTGCCTGGTTTGTTTTATTGATTGTTGTTTGTGGCTTGTAGAGATCTTATTGCTTGTGTGTATAGCCCAGTAGATGGGAGGATTGCCTCTGAGTGTTTATCAAATACTCATGCATCTCAATTTGTGTTTGTGGTGCGGTAAAGGCAAAGTGTGATCGTGGAATCAAGGCAATGAAGAGGAGGATGTTCTAGGGACTCGATTGGATGTTGTCGGCATTTGCTAGGGTGCTAGAGTTGAGTCATTAGAAACATTGCTAGGTTGCTGGTTCCATGTTTCTTGTTGTTTGGTATTGATTATTGCTTTGCTATAGTATTGGTTTATTATTGATTATTATTGGTTATTGATTATGTTTTCCGCTGTTGAATGTGTTGTGGTTAGGTGGCTAGTGGGTATGGGACCACTAGCTGTAGTTGTTTTAATATATTATATTTATTATTTATTTA